>JANJXV010000044.1:5840000-5855000 GCA_024803745.1 Megascapheus bottae
TAGGGTTAGGGTAAAGGTAAGGGTTCAGTTTAGGGTTAGGTTTAGGTTTATGGTTACGGTTAGGGTTACGGTTAGGATAAGCATAAGTGTTAGGGTTAAGATTGGGGTTAGGGTTAGAGTTAGGGTTCGGTTTAAGGTTAGGGTTAGGGTGTGGGTAAGGGTTAGGGTTAGGTTTAGGGTTAGGGTTAGGGTTACGGTTAGGGTTAGGGTGAGGGTTAGGGTTAGGGTTAAGGTAAGGGTAAGGGTTAGGGTTAGGGTTAGGTTTAGCTTAAGTTTTAGGGTTAGGTTCAGGGTAAGGGTAAGGTTTAGGTTTAGGTTTAGGGTTAGGGTTAGGGTAAGGGTAAGGGTTAGGGTTAGGGTTAGGGTTAGGGTTATGGTTAGGTTTAGGGTTATGGTAAGAGTAAGTGTTAGGGTTAGGGTTAGGGTTAGGGTTAGAGTAAGGGTGAGGGTTATGGTTAGGGTAGATGTTAGGGTTAGGGTTAGGATTAGGGTAAGGGTTAGGGTTAGGGTTAGGTTTGGGGTTATGGTAATTGTAAGGTTGGATTAGTGCTAGGTTTAGGGTAAGGGTAAGGTTTAATGTTAGGGTTAGGTTTAGGTGTAGGAAAAGGGTAAGGATTAGGGTTACGGTTATGGTTAAGGTTAAGGTTTAGGGTTATGGTAAGTGTAAGGGTTAGGGTTAGGGTTAGGGTTAGAGTAAGGGTTAGGTTTAGGGTTAGGGTAAGTGCAAGGGTTAGGGTTAGGGTTATGGTTAATGTTAGGTTTAGGGTTAGGTTTAGGGTTAGGTTTAGGGTAAGGGTAAAGTTTAGGGTTAGGGTTAGGTTTAGGGTTAAGGTTAGGGTTAGGGTTAGGGTTAGGGTAAGGTTTAGGGTTAGAGTTAGGGTAAGGGTTATGGTTAGGGTTAGGGTAAGGGATAGGGTTAGGGTTAGGGGTAGGTTAAGTGTTTGGGTTGGGGGTTAGCGTTAGGGTTAGGGTTAGGGTAAGTGTTAGGGTTATGTTTAGGGTTAGGGTTAGGGTTAGGTTTAGGGTTATGTTTAGGTTATGTTTAGGGTTAGGGTTAGGGTAAGGGTAAGGGTTGGGGTTAGGGTTAGGGTTAGGGTAAGTGTTAATGTAAGGCTAAGGGTTAGGGTTAGGGTTACGGTTAGGTTTAGGGTAAGGTTTAGGATTAGGGTTAGTGTAACGGCAAGGGTTAGGTTTAGGGTTAGGGTTAGGTTTAGGGTTAGTGTTAGGTAAAGGGTTAGTGTTAGGGGTTAGGGTTAGGGTTCGGGTAAGGGTACGGTTTTGGGTTAGGGTTAGGGTTAGGGTTAGGGTTACGGTTAGGGTTAGGGTTAGGTTAAGGGTAAGGTTAGGGTTAGGTTTAGGGTTAGTGTTAGGTTAAGGGTTAGTGTTAGGGGTTGGGGTTAGGTTTCGGGTAAGGGTAAGGGTAAGGGTTTGGGTTAGGGTTAGGGTTAAGGTTAGGGTTAGGGTTAGGGTTAGGGTTAGGGTTAGGGTTAGGGTTAGGGTGAGGGTTAGGTTTAGGGTTAGGATAATGGTTAGGGTTTGGTTAGGGTTAGGGAAAGGGTAAGTTTTAGGGTTAGGGTTAAGGCAAGGACTAGGATTTGGGTTAGGGTTAGGTTTAGGGTTAGGGTTAGGGTTAGAATTAGGTTTAGGGTTAGGGTAACGGTAAGGTTAGGGTTAGGTTTAGGGTTAATGTTAGGTTAAGGGTTAGGGTTAGGGTAAGGGTTAGGGTTAGGGTTAGGGTTAGGGTAAGGGTAAATATTAGGGTTAGGGTTAGGCTAAGGGTTAATTTTAGAGTTAGGGTTAGGGTTAGGGTAAGTGTTCTGGTTAGGTTTAGGGTTAGGTTTAGGGTAAGGGCAAGGGTTAGGTTTAGGGTTAGGGTTAGGTTTAGGGTTAGGGTTAGGGTTAGGGTTAGGGTAAGTGTTATGGTTAGGGTAAGGGTTAGGGTTAGGGCTAGGTTTAGGTTTAGGGTTAGGGTTAGGTTTAGGCTAAGGGTAAGGGTTAGGGTTAAGTTTAGGGTTAGGGTTAGGTTTAGGGTTAGGGTTAGTGTTAGGGTAAGGGCAAGGGTTAGGGTTAGGATTAGGGTTAGGGTTAGGGTAAGGGCAAGGGTTATGGTTAGGATTAGGGTTAGGGTTAGGGTTAGGGTTAGGGTTAGGGTAAGGGTAAGTGTTAAGTTTATGGTTAGGTTTAAAGTAAGTGTTAGGATAAGGTTTAAGGTTAGGGTTAGGTTTAGGGTATGGGTAAACTTTAGGGTTAGGGTTAGGGTAAGAGTAAGGGTTAGGGTTATGGTGAAGGTTAGGGTAAGTGTTCTGGTTAGGGTTAAGGTTAGGGTAAGGATAAAGGTTAGGGTTAGGGTTAGGGTTAATGGTTAGGGTTAGGGTTAGGGTTAGGGTTAGGTTTAGGGTAAGGGCAATTGTTAGGTTTAGGGTTAGGGTTTGGTTTAGGGTTAGGGTTAGGTTTAGGGTTAGGTTATGGGTTAGGGTTAGGGTAAGTGTAAGTGTTAGGGTTAGAGTTAACGTTAGGGTTAGAATTAGGGTAAGGGTTAGGGTTAGGGTTAGGCTTAGGGTAAGTGTAAGGGTAAGGGTTAATTTTAGGGTTAGGGTTAGGGTTGAGATTAGGGTTAGATTAGGATTAGGGTAAGGGTTTGGGTTAGGGTTAGGGTTAGGTTAAGGGTAAGGTTTAGGGTTAGGTTTAGCGTTAGGGTTAGGTGTAGGGTAAGGGTAAGGGTTAGGGTTAGGATTAGGGTTAGGGTTAGGGTTAGAGTTAGGGTTAGATTTAGGGTTAGGTTAAATGTAAGTGTTAGGGTTAGGGTGATGGTTAGAGTAAGGGTTCTGGTTAGGGTTAGGGTTAGGGTAAGGTCAAGGTTTAGGATTAGGGTTAGGGTTAAGGTTAGATTTAGGGTTAGGTTTAGGATAAGGGTAAGGGTTACAGTTAGGGTTATGGTTAGGTTTAAGGTTAGGGTTAGGGTTAGGATAAGGGTTAGGGTTAGGGTTAGGGTTAGGGTAAGGGTTAGGGTTAGGGTTAGGGTTAGAGTTAGGTTTAGGGTTAGGGTAAGGGTAAGGGTTAGGGTTAGTGTTAGGGTTAGGTTAAGGGTTAGGGTTAGGGTTAGGGTAAGGGTTAGGGTTAGGATTAGGGTAAGGGTTACGGTTAGGGTTAGGGTTCGGGTAAATGTAAGTGTTAGGGTTAGGGTTAGGTTTAGGGTAAGTTTTAGAGTAATGGTTAGGGTTAGAGTTAGGTTTAGGGTATGGGTTAAGTTTAGGGTTAGGGTGAGGGTAAGGGTAAGGGTTAGGGTTAGGGTTAGGGTAAGGGTAAAGTTTAGGGTTAGGGTTAAGGTTATGGGTTACTGTTATGGATAGGGTTAGGTTTAGGGTTAGGTTTAGGGTAAGGGCAAGGGTTACGTTAAGGGTTAAGGTTTAGATTTAGGGTTAGGGTTAGGGTTAGAGTTAGTTTTAGGGGTAGGGTTAGGATAAGGGTAAGGGTTAGGGTTAGAGTTAAGGTTAGGGTAAGGGTAAGGGTTAGGGTTAGATTTAGGGTTAGGGTTAGGGTTAGGGTAAGGTTGAGGGTAAGGGTTAGGGTTTGGGTTAGGTTTAAAATTTGGGTTAAGATTAGGGATAGGGTTAGGGCAAGGCTAAGGGTTAGGGTTAAGGTTAGGGTTAGGGTTAGGGTTAGGCTTAGGTTTAGGGTAAGGGTAAGTGTTATGGTTAGGATTAGGGTTAGGGTTAGGGTAAAGGTAAGGGTTAAGTTTAGGGTTAGGGTTAGGTTTAAGGTTAGGGTTAGGGTTAGGGTTAGGGTAAAGATAAATGTTGGGGTTAAGTTTGGGATTAGGGTTAGAGTTAGGGTTAGGTTTAAGGTTAGGGTAAGGGTGTGGGTAAGGGTAAGGTTTAGGGTTAGGTTTAGGTTTAGGGTTAGGGTTACGGTTAGGGTTAGGGTTAGGGTTAGGGTAAGGGTTGTTTTAGGGTTAGGGTTAGGGTTAGGGTAAGGGTAAGGGTTAGGGTTAGGGTTAGGGTTAGGGTTAGCTTAGGGGTTATGGTTAGGTTCAGGGTAAGGGTAAGGTTTGGGGTTAGGGTTAGGTTTAGGGTTAGGGTTAGGGTAAGGGTAAGAGTTAGGGTTAGGGTTAGGGTTATGGTTAGGTTTAGGGTTAGGGTAAGAGTAAGTGTTAGGATTAGGGTTAGGGTTAGGGCAAGGGTGAGGATTAGGGTTACGGTAGATGTTATTGTTAGGTTTAGGATTAGGGTAAGTGTTATGGTTAGGGTTAGGGTTAGGGTAAGGGTAAGGTTTGGATTAGTGTTAGGTTTAGGGTAAGGGTAAGGTTTAGGGTTAGGGTTAGGGTTAGGGTTAGGGTTAGGTGTAGGGTAAGGGTAAGGTTTAGGCTTAGGGTGAGGGATAGCGTTAAGGTTTAGGGTTAGGGTAAGTGTAAGGGTTTGGGTTAGGGTTAGGGTTAGAGTAAGGGTTAGGTTTAAGGTTAGGGTTAAGGATAGGTTTAGGGTTAGGTTTAGGGTTAGGTTTAGGGTAAGGGTAAAGTTTAGGGTTAGGGTTAGGTTTACGGTTAAGTTTAGGTTTAGTGTTAGGGTAAGGGATAGGGTTAGGGTTAGGGGTAGGTTAAGTGTTAGGGTTAGGGGTTAGGGTTAGGGTTAGGGTAAGGTTAGGGTTATGTTTAGGGTTAAGGTTAGGGTTAGGTTTAGGGTTAGGTTTAGGTTAGGGTTTGGGTTAGGGTTAGGGTTAGGGTAAGGGTAAGGGTTAAGGTTAGGGTAAGGGTAAGTGTTAGGGTTAGTGTTAGGTTTAGGATTAGGGTTAGGGTAAGGGTTAGGGTTAGGGTTAGGGTAAGGGTAAGTGTTAGGGTTAGGGATAGGGTTAGGGTTAGGTTTAGGGTAAGGTTTAGGGTTAGGTTTAGTGTATGTGTAAGCTTTAGGGTTAGGGTAAGGGATAGGGTTAGGGTTAGGGCTATGTTTATGTTTAGGGTTATAGTTAGGGTTAGGCTAAGGGTAAGGGTTAGGGTTAACTTTAGGTTTAGGATTAGGTTTAGGGTTAGGTTTAGGGTTAGGGTAAGGGCAAGGTTTAGGGTTAGGATTAGGTTTAGGGTTAGGGTAAGGGAAAGGGTTAGGGTTAGGATTAGGGTTAGGGTTAGGGTAAGGGTTAGGGTAAGTGTTCTGTTTAGGGTTAGGCTAAGGGTATGGAAAAAGGTTAGGGTTAAGGTTATTGTTATGGGTTAGGGTTAGGGTTAGGGTTAGGGTAAGGGCAATTGTTAGGTTTAGGGTTAGGGTTTGGTTTAGGGTTAGAGTTAGGGTTAGGTTTAGGGTTAGGTTAAGGGTTTTAGGGTAAGGGTAAGGGTTAGGGTTAGAGTTATGGTTAGGGTAAGGGTAAGGGTTAGGGTTAGGTTTAGGGTTAGGGTTAGTGTAAGTGTAAGCATTAGATTTAGGGTTAGGGTTAGGGTAAGGGTAAGGGTTAGGGTTAGGGTTAGGGTTAGGTTGAGGGTTGAGCTTAGGGTTAGGGTTAGGATTAGGGTAAGGGTTAGGGTTATGGTTAGGGTTAGGGTTAGGGTTAGGGAAATGTTAAGGGTTAGGGTTAGGTTTAGGGTTAGGGTTAGGGTATAGGTAAGGGTTAATTTTACTGTTAGGGTTAGGGTTAGGGTAAGGATAAGGGTTAGGGTTAAGTTTAGGGTTACGGTTAGAGTTAGGGTTAGCTTTAATTTTAGGGTTAGGGTGTGGGTAAGGTTAAGGGTTCGGGTTAGGTTTAGGGTTAGGGTTAGGGTTACGGTTAGGGTTACGGTTAGGGTAAGGGTAAGGTTCGGGTTAGGTTTAGGGTTAGTGTTAGGTTAAGGGTTAGTGTTAGGCGTTAGGGTTAGGGTTCGGGCAAGGGTAAGGGTTTGGGTTAGGGTTAGGGTTAAGGTTAGGGTTATTGTTAGGGTTGAGTTTAGGGTTAGAGTTAGGTTTAGGGTTAGGGTAACGGTAAGGTTAGGGTTAGGTTTAGGGTTAGTGTTAGGTTAAGGTTTAGGGTTAGGGGTTAGGGTTAGGGTTAGGGTTAGGGTAAGGGTTAGGGTTAGGGTTAGGGTAATGGTTAGGGTTAGGGTTAGGGTTAGGGAAAGGATAAGTTTTACGGTTAGGGTTAAGGCAAGGACTAGGGTTTGGGTTAGGGTTAGGTTTAGGTTTGGTTTTAGGTTTAGGCTTAGGGTTAGAGTTAGGTTTAGGGTTAGGGTAACGGTAAGGTATGGGTTTGGTTTAGGGTTAGTATTAGGTTAAGGTTAGGGTTAGGGTTAGGGTAAGGGTTAGGGTTAGGTTTAGGGTAAGGGTAAGTATTAGGGTTAGGGTTAGGCTAAGGGTTATTGTTAGAGTTAGGGTTAGGGTTAGGTTTAGGGTAAGTGTTCTGGTTAGGGGTAGGTTTAGGGTTAGTTTTAGGAATAGGGTTAGGGTTAGTTTTAAGGTTAGGGTTAGGGTAAGGGTAAGGGTTAGGGTTAGAGTTAGGGTTAGGTTTAGGGTAAGTGTTAGGGTATGTGTTAGAGTTAGGGTTAGGTTTAGGGTATGGGTTAAGTTTAGGGTTAGGTTTACGATAAGGTTAAGGGTTAGGGTTAGGATGAGGGTTAGGGTAAGTGTTCTGATTAGGGTTAGGGTAAGTGTACGGATAAAGGTTAGGGTTAGGGTTAGGGTTATGGGTTAGGGTAAGGCTTACTGTTAGGATTAGGGTAAGGGTTAGAGTTAGGGTTAGGGTTAGGGTAAGGGTAAGTGTTAAGTTTAGGGTTAGGTTTAAGGTAAGTGTTAGGATAAGGTTTAGGGTTAGGGTTAGGTTTAGGGTATGGGTTAACTTTAGGGTTAGGGTTAGGGTAAGAGTAAGGGTAAGGGTTAGGGTGAAGGTTAGGGTAAGTGTTCTGGTTAGGGTTAGGGTTAGGGTAAGGATAAAGGTTAGGGTTAGGGTTAGGGTTATTGGTTATGGTTAGGTTTAGGGTTAGGGTTTGGTTTAGGGTTAGGTTTAGGGTTAGGTTTAGGGTTAGGTTAAGGGTTAGGGTTAGGGTTAGGGTAAGTGTAAGTGTTAGGGTTAGGGTTAGGTTTAGGTTTAGGGTTAGTGTAAGGGTAAGGGTTAGATTTAGGGTTAGGGTTAGGGTTAGGGTAAGGGTAAGGGTTAGGGTTAGGTTTAGGGTTAGTGTTAAGGTTAGGGTAGGGTTAGGGTTGGGGTAAGGTTAAGGGTTAGGGTTAGGTTTAGGGTAAGGGTTAGGGTAAAGGTAAGGGTTAAGTTTAGGGTTAGGGTTAGTTTTAGGGTTAGGGTTAGGGTTAGGGTAAGGATGAGGGTTAGGGTTAAGTTTAGGGTTAGGGTTAGAGTTAGGGTAAGGTTTAAGGTTAGGGTTAGGGTGTGGGTAAGGGTAAGGATTAGGGTTACGGTTCAGGTTAGGGTTAGGGTAAGGGTAAGGTTAGGGTTAGGTTTAGGGTTAGTGTTAGTGTTAGGTTTAGGGTTAGGGTTAAGGTTTGGGTTAGGGTTAGAGTTAGGCTTAGGTTTAGGGTTAGGGTTAGAGTTAGGCTTAGGTTTAGGGTTAGGTTTAGGATTAGGGTTAGGGTTAGGGTTAGAGTTAGGTTTAGGGTTAGGGTAACGGTTAGGTTAGGATTAGGTTTAGGGTTAGTGTTAGGTTAAGGGTTAGGGTTAGGGTTAGGGTAAGTGTTAGGGTTAGGGTTAGGGTTAGGCTAAGTGTTAGGTTAAGGGTGAGTGTTAGGGTTAAGTTAACTGTTGGGGTTAAGGTTAGGGTTAGGTTTAGGATAAGGGTAAGGATTAGGGTTAGGATTAGGGTGGGGGTAAGTGTTAGGTTTAGGGTTAGGGTTAGGGTTAGGGTTGGGGTAAGGGTAAGGGTTAGGTGTAGGGTTAGGGTTAGTTTTAGGGTTAGGGGTAAGGGTTATGGTTAGGGTTAGGTTTAGGGTTAGGGTTATTGTAAGGGTAAGGGTTAGGGTTAGGGTTAGGGTTAGGGAAAGGGTAAGGGTAAGGGTTAATTTTAGGGTTAGGGTTAGGGTTAGGGTTGAGATTAGGGTTAGATTAGGATTAGGGTAAGGGTTAGGGTAGGGTTAGGGTTAGGGTAAGGGTAAGGTTTAGGGTTAGGTTTAGGGTTAGGGTTAGGTGTAGGGTAAGGGTAAGGGTTAGGGTTAGGATTTGGGTTAGGGTTAGGGTTAGGGTTAGGTTTAGGGTTAGGTTAAGTGTAAGTGTTAGGGTTAGGGTTAGGGTTAGAGTAAGGGTTAGGGTTAGGGTTAGGGTTAGGGTATGGTCAAGGTTTAGGATTAGGGTTAGGGTTAAGGTTAGGTTTAGGGTTAGGTTTACGGTAAGGGTAAGGGTAACAGTTAGGGTTACGGTTAGGTTTAAGGTTATGGTTAGGGTTAGGGTAAGGGTTAGGGTTAGGGTTAGGGTTAGGGTAAGGGTTAGGTTTAGGGTTAGGGTTAGAGTTAGGTTTAGGGTTAGGGTAAGGGTAAGGGTTAGGGTTAGTGTTAGGGTTAGGTTAAGGGTTAGGGTTAGGGTTAGGGTAAGGGTTAGGGTTAGGGTAAGGGTTTGGGTTAGGGTTAGGGTTAGTTTTAGGGTTAGGGGTAAGGGTTAGGGTTAGGGTTAGGTTTAGGGTTAGGGTTAGGGTAAGGGTAAGGGTTAGGGTTAGGGTTAGGGTAAGGGTAAGGGTAAGGGTTAATTTTAGGGTTAGGGTTAGGGTTAGGGTTGAGATTAGGGTTAGATTAGGATTAGGGTAAGGGTTAGGGTTAGGGTAAGGGTAAGGTTAAGGGTTAATTTTAGGGTTAGGGTTAGGGTTAGGGTTGAGATTAGGGTTAGATTAGGATTAGGGTAAGGGTTAGGGTTAGGGTTAGGTTTAGGGTAAGTGTTAGAGTAAGGGTTAGGGTTAGATTTAGGTTTAGGGTATGGGTTAAGTTTAGGGTTAGGGTGAGGGTAAGGGTAAGGGTTAGGGTTAGGGTTAGGGTAAGGGTAAAGTTTAGGGTTGGAGTTAAGGTTATGGGTTAGTGTTATGGTTAGGTTTAGGTTTATGGTTAGGTTTAGGGTAAGGCCAAGGTTTACGTTCAGGGTTAAGGTTAGGTTTAGGTTTAGGGTTAGGGTTAGTTTTATGGTTAGGGTTAGGATAAGGGTAAGGGTTAGGGTTAGAGTTAAGGTTAGGGTAAGGGTAAGGGTAAGGGTTAGGGTTTGATTTAGGGTTAGGGTTAGGGTTAGGGTAAGGGTAAGGGTAATGGTTAGGGTAAGGGTTAGGGTTACGTTTAGGTTTAGGGTTAGGGTTAAGGTTATGGTTAGGGTAAGTGTTAGGGTTAAGTTTAGGGTTAGGGTTAGGGTTAGGGTTCGGTTTAGGTAAGGGTAAGTGTTATGGTTAGGTTTAGGGTTAGGATTAGGGTAAAGGTAAGGGTTAAGTTTAGGGTTAGGTTTAGGGTTAGGGCTAGGGTTAGGGTTAGGGTAAGGATAAATGTTGGGGTTAAGTTTGGGGTTAGGGTTAGAGTAAGGGTTAGGGTTAGGGTTAGGGTTATGGTAAGGTCAAGGTTTAGGATTAGGGTTAGGGTTAAGGTTAGGTTTAGGGTTAGGTTTACGGTAAGGGTAAGGGTTACAGTTAGGGTTACGGTTAGGTTTAAGGTTATGGTTATGGTTAGGGTAAGGGTTAGGGTTAGGGTTAGGGTAAGGGTTAGGTTTAGGGTTAGGGTTAGAGTTAGGTTTAGGGTTAGGGTAAGAGTAAGGGTTAGGGTTAGTGTTAGGGTTAGGTTAAGGGTTAGGGTTAGGGTTAGTGTAAGGGTTAGGGTTAGGGTTAGGGTAAGGGTTTGGGTTAGGGTTAGGGTTAGTTTTAGGGTTAGGGGTAAGGGTTAGGGTTAGGGTTAGGTTTAGGGTTAGGGTTAGGGTAAGGGTAAGGGTTAGGGTTAGGGTTAGGGTTAGGGTAAGGGTAAGGTTAAGTGTTAATTTTAGGGTTAGGGTTAGGGTTAGGGTTGAGATTAGGATTAGATTAGGATTAGGGTAAGGGTTAGGGTTAGGGTTAGGTTTAGGGTAAGTGTTAGAGTAAGGGTTAGGGTTAGAGTTAGGTTTAGGGTATGGGTTAAGTTTAGGGTTAGGATGAGGGTAAGGGTAAAGGTTAGGGTTAGGGTAAGGGCAAAGTTTAGGGTTAGGGTTAAGGTTATTTGTTAGTGTTATGGTTAGGTTTAGGTTTATGGTTAGGTTTAGGGTAAGGCCAAGTTTTACATTCAGGGTTAAGGTTAGGTTTAGTTTTAGGGTTAGGGTTAGTTTTATGGTAGGGTTAGGATAAGGGTAAGGGTTAGGGTTAGAGTTTAGGTTAGGGTAAGGGTAAGGGTTAGGGTTTGATTTAGGGTTAGGGTTAGGGTTAGGTAAGGGTAAGGGTAATGGTTAGGGTAAGGGTTAGGGTTACGTTTAGGTTTAGGGTTAGGGTTAAGGTTATGGTTAGGGTAAGTGTTAGGGTTAAGTTTAGGGTTAGGCTTAGGTTTAGGGTTAGGTTTAGGTAAGGGTAAGTGTTATGGTTAGGTTTAGGGTTAGGATTAGGGTAAAGGTAAGGGTTAAGTTTAGGGTTAGGTTTAGGTTTAGGGCTAGGGTTAGGGTTAGGGTAAGGATAAATGTTGGGGTTAAGTTTGGGGTTAGGGTTAGAGTTAGGGTTAGGTTTAAGGTTAGGGTAAGAGTGTGGGTATGGGTAAGGTTTAGGGTTAGGTTTAGGGTTAGGGTTAGGTGTAGGGTAAGGGTAAGGGTTAGGGTTAGGATTTGGGTTAGGGTTAGGGTTAGGGTTAGGTTTAGGGTTAGGTTAAGTGTAAGTGTTAGGGTTAGGGTTAGAGTAAGAGTTAGGGTTAGGGTTAGGGTTAGGGTTAGGGTAAGGTTAAGGTTTAGGATTAGGGTTAGCCTTAAGGTTAGGTTTAGGGTTAGGTTTAGGGTAAGGGTAAGGGTTACAGTTAGGGTTACGGTTAGGTTTAAGGTTAGGGTTAGGGTTATGGTAAGGGTTAGGGTTAGGGTTAGGGTTAGGGTAAGGGTTAGGGTTAGGGTTAGGGTTAGATTTAGGTTTAGGGTTAGGGTAAGGGTAAGGGTTAGGGTTAGTGTTAAGGTTAGGTTAAGGGTTAGGGTTAGCGTAAGGGTTAGGGTTAGGTTTAGGGTAAGGGTTAGGGTTAGGGTTAGGGTTCGGGTAAATGTAAGTGTTAGGGTTAGGGTTAGGTTTAGGGTAAGTGTTAGAGTAAGGGTTAGGGTTAGAGTTAGGTTTAGGGTTAGGGTAAGGGTAAGAGTTAGGGTTAGTGTTAGGGTTAGGTTAAGGGTTAGGGTTAGGGTAAGGGTTAGGGTTAGGGTTAGGGTTAGAGTTAGGGTAAGGTCAAGGATTAGGATTAGGGTTAGGGTTAAGGTTAGTTTTAGGGTTAGGTTTACGGTAAGGGTAAGGGTTACAGTTAGGGTTACGGTTAGGTTTAAGGTTAGGGTTAGGGTTAGGGTAAGGGTTAGTGTTAGGGTTAGGGTTAGGGTAAGGGTTAGGTTTAGGGTTAGGGTTAGATTTAGGTTTAGGGTTAGGGTAAGGGTAAGGGTTAGGGTTAGTGTTAGGGTTAGGTTAAGGGTTAGGGTTAGGGTTAGGGTAAGGGTTAGGGTTAGGGTTAGGGTAAGGGTTTGGGTTAGGGTTAGGGTTAGTTTTAGGGTTAGGGGTAAGGGTTAGGGTTAGGGTTAGGTTTATGGTTAGGGTTAGGGTAAGGGCAAGGGTTAGGGTTAGGGTTAGGGTAAGGGTAAGGGTAAGGGTTAATTTTAGGGTTAGGGTTAGGGTTAGGGTTGAGATTAGGGTTAGATTAGGATTAGGGTAACGTTTAGGGTTAGGGTTAGGTTTAGGGTAAGTGTTAGAGTAAGGGTTAGGGTTAGAGTTAGGTTTAGGGTATGGGTTAAGTTTAGGGTTAGGGTGACTGTAAGGGTAAGGCTTAGGGTTAGGTTTAGGGTAAGGGTAAAGTTTAGGGTTAGGGTTAAGTTTATGGGTTAGTGTTATGGTTAGGTTTACGTTTATGGTTAGGTTTTGGGTAAGGGCAAGGGTTACGTTCAGGGTTAAGGTTAGGTTTAGGGTTAGGGTTAGGGTTAGTTTTATGGTTAGGGTTAGGATAAGGGTAAGGGTTAGGGTTAGAGTTAAGGTTAGTGTAAGGGTAAGGGTTAGGGTTAGATTTAGGTTTAGGTTTAGGGTTAGAGTAAGGGTAAGGGTAATGGTTAGGGTAAGGGTTAGGGTTAGGTTTAGGTTTAGGGTTAGGGTTAAGGTTATGGTTAGAGTAAGTGTTAGGGTTAAGGTTAGGGTTAGGGTTAGGGTTAGGGTTAGGTTTAGGGTAAGGGTAAGTGTTATGGTTAGGTTTAGGGTAAGGGTTAGGGTAAAGGTAAGGGTTAAGTTTAGGTTTAGGATTAGGTTTAGGGTTAGGGTTAGGGTTAGGGTTAGGGTTAGGGTAAGGATAAATGTTGGGGTTAAGTTTGGGGTTAGGGTTAGAGTTAGGGTTAGGTTTAAGGTTAGGGTAAGGGTGTGGGTAAGGGTAAGGTTTAGGGTTAGTTTTAGGGTTAGGGTTAGGTGTAGGGTAAGGGTAAGGGTTAGGGTTAGGATTTGGGTTAGGGTTAGGGTTAGGGTTAGGTTTAGGTTTAGGTTAAGTGTAAGTGTTAGGGTTAGGGTTAGAGTAAGGGTTAGGGTTAGGGTTAGGGTTAGGGTTAGGGTTAGGTCAAGGTTTAGGATTAGGGTTAGCGTTAAGGTTAGGTTTAGGGTTAGGTTTAGGGTAAGGGTAAGGGTTACAGTTAGGGTTACGGTTAGGTTTAAGGTTAGGGTTAGGGTTAGGGTAAGGGTTAGGGTTAGGGTTAGGGTTAGGGTAAGGGTTAGGGTTAGGGTTAGGGTTAGAGTTAGGTTTAGGGTTAGGGTAAGGGTAAGGGTTAGGGTTAGTGTTAGGGTTAGGTTAAGGGTTAGGGTTAGGGTTAGGGTAAGGGTTAGGATTAGGTTTAGGGTAAGGGTTAGGGTTAGGGTTAGGGTTCGGGTAAATGTAAGTGTTAGGGTTAGGGTTAGGTTTAGGGTAAGTGTTAGAGTAAGGGTTAGGGTTATAGTTAGGTTTAGGGTTAGGGTAAGGGTAAGGGTTAGGGTTAGTGTTAGGGTTAGGTTAAGGGTTAGGGTTAGGGTTAGGGTTAGGGTAAGGTCAAGGTTTAGGATTAGGGTTAGGGTTAATGTTAGGTTTAGGGTTAGGTTTACGGTAAGGGTAAGGGCTACAGTTAGGGTTACGGTTAGGTTTAAGTTTAGGGTTAGGCTTAGGGTAAGGGTTAGGTTTAGGGTTAGGGTTAGTGTAAGGTTTAGGTTTAGGGTTAGGGTTAGAGTTAGGTTTAGGGTTAGGGTAAGGGTAAGGGTTAGGGTTAGTGTTAGGGTTAGGTTAAGGGATAGGGTTAGGGTTAGTGTAAGGGTTAGGGTTAGGGTTAGGGTAAGGGTTTGGGTTAGGGTTAGGGTTAGTTTTAGGGTTAGGGGTAAGGGTTAGGGTTAGGGTTAGGTTTAGGGTTAGGGTTAGGGTAAGGGTAAGGGTTAGGGTTAGGGTTAGGGTAAGGGTAAGGGTAAGGGATAATTTTAGGGTTAGGGTTATGGTTAGGGTTGAGATTAGGGTTAGATTAGGATTAGGGTAAGGGTTAGGGTTAGGGTTAGGTTTAGGGTAAGTGTTAGAGTAATGGTTAGCGTTAGAATGAGGTTTAGGGTATGGGTTAAGTTTAGGGTTAGGGTGAGGTAAGGGTAAGGGTTAGGGTTAGGGTTAGGGTAAGGGTAAAGTTTATGGTTAGGGTTAAGTTTATGGGTTAGTGTTATGGTTAGGGTTAGGTTTAGGCTTAGGTTTAGGGTAAGGGCAAGGGTTACGTTCAGGGTTAAGGTTAGGTTTAGTGTTAGCGTTAGGGTTAGTTTTATGGTTAGGGTTAGGATAAGGGTAAGGGTTAGGGTTAGAGTTAAGGTTAGGGTAAGGGTAAGGGTTAGGGTTAGATTTAGGGTTAGGGTTAGGGTTAGGGTAAGGGTAAGGGTAAGGGTTAGGGTAAAGGTTAGGGTTAGGTTTAGGTTCAGGGTTAGGGTTATGGTTATGGTTAGGGTAAGGGTTAGGGTTAAGGTTAGGGTTAGGGTTAGGTTTAGGGTTAGGTTTAGGGTAAGGGAAGGGTTATGGTTAGGTTTAGGGTTAGGGTTAGGGTAAAGGTAAGGGATAAGTTTCGGGTTAGGTTTAGGGTTAGGGTTAGGGTTAGGGTTAGGGTAAGGATAAATGTTGGGGTTAAGTTTGGGGTTAGGGTTAGAGTTAGGGTTAGCTTTAAGGTTAGGGTAAGGGTGTGGGTAAGGGTAAGGGTTTGGGTTAGGTTTAGGTTTAGGGTTAGGGTTACGGTTAGGGTTAGGGTTAGGGTTAGGGTTAGGGTAAGGGTTAGGGTTAGGGTAAGGGTAAAGTTTAGGCTTAGGGTTAGGGTTAGGGTTAAGGTTTAGGGTTAGGGTAAGTGTAAGGGTTTGGGTTAGGGTTAGGGTTAGAGTAAGGGTTAGGTTTAGGGTTAGGGTAAGGGCAAGTGTTAGGGTTAGGGTTAGGGTTAGGTTTAGGGTCAGGGTAAAGGTTAGGGTTAGGGTTAGGTTTAGGGTTAAGTTTAGGGTTAGGGTTAGTGTTAGGGTCAGGGTAAGGGTTAGGGTTAGGGTAAGGGTTAGGGTTAGGGTTAGGGTTAGGGTTAGAGTTAGGTTTAGGGTTAGGATAAGGGATAGAGTTAGGGTTAGGGGTAGGTTAAGTGTTAGGGTTAGGGGTTAGGGTTATTGTTAGGGTAAGGTTAGGGTTATGTTTAGGGTTAGGGTTAGAGTTAGTTTTAGGGTTAGGTTTAGTTTAGGGTTAGGGTTAGGGTTAGGGTTAGGGTAAGGGTAAGGGTTAGGGTTAGGGTAAGGGTAAGTGTTAGGCTTAGTGTTAGGTTTAGGATTAGGGTTACGGTAAGGGTTAGGGTTAGGGTTAGGGTAAGGGTAAGTGTTAGGGTTAGGGTTAGGGTTAGGGTTAGGTTTAGGGTAAGGTTTAGGGTTAGGTTTAGTGTAAGTGTAAGCTTTAGGGTTAGGGTTAGGGT
>JANJXV010000044.1:5857500-5872500 GCA_024803745.1 Megascapheus bottae
GGGTAAGGTTTACGGTTAGGGTTACGGTTAGGTTTAAGGTTAGGGTTAGGGTTAGGGTAAGGGTTAGGGTTAGGGTTAGGGTTACGGTAAGGGTTAGGGTCACAGTTAGGGTTAGAGTAAGGTTTAGGGTTATGGTAAGGGTAACGGTTAGGGTTAGTGTTAGGGTTAGGTTAAGGGTTAGGGTTAGGGTTAGGGTAAGGGTAAGGGTTAGGGTTAGGGTTAGGGTTAGGGTTAGGGTTCGGGTAAATGTAAGTGTTAGGGTTAGGGTTAGGTTTAGGGTAAGTGTTAGAGTAAGGGTTAGGGTTAGAGTTAGGTTTAGGGTATGGGTTAAGTTTAGGGTTAGGGTGAGGGTAAGGGTAAGGGTTAGGGTTAGGTTTAGGGTAAGGGTAAAGTTTAGGGTTATTGTTAAGGTTATGGGTTAGTGTTATGGTTAGGATTAGGTTTAGGGTTAGGTTTAGGGAAAGGGCAAGGGTTACGTTCAGGGTTAAGGTTAGGTTTAGGTTTAGGGTTATGGTTAGTTTTAGGGTTAGGGTTAGGGTTGGGGTAAGGGTAAGGGTTAGGATTAGGGTTAGGGTTAGTTTTAGGGTTAGGGGTAAGGGTTAGGGTTAGGGTTAGGTTTAGGGTTAGGGTTAAGGTAACTGTAAGGGTTAGGATTAGGGTTAGGGTTAGGGTAAGGGTAAGGGTAAGGGTTAATTTTAGGGTTAGGGTTAGGGTTAGGGTTGAGATTAGAGTTAGATTAGGATTAGGGTAAGGGTTAGGGTTAGGGTTAGGTGTAGGGTAAGGTTAAGGGTTAGGGTTTGGATTTGGGTTAGGGTTAGGGTTAGGTTTAGGGTTAGGTTAAGTGTAAGTGTTAGGGTTAGGGTTAGAGTAAGGGTTAGGGTTAGGGTTAGGGTTAGGGTTAGGGTTAGGGTAAGGTCAAGGTTTAGGATTAGGGTTAGCGTTAAGGTTAGGTTTAGGGTTAGGTTTAGGGTAAGGGTAAGGGTTACAGTTAGGGTTACGGTTAGGTTTAAGGTTAGGGTTAGGGTTAGGGTAAGGGTTAGGGTTAGGGTTAGGGTTAGGGTAAGGGTTAGGGTTAGGGTTAGGGTTAGAGTTAGGGTTAGGGTTAGGGTAAGGGTAAGGGTTAGGGTTAGTGTTAGGGTTAGGTTAAGGGTTAGGGTTAGGGTTAGGGTTAGGGTAAGGGTTAGGGTTAGGTTTAGGGTAAGGGTTAAGGTTAAGGTTAGGGTTCGGGTAAATGTAAGTGTTAGGGTTAGGGTTAGGTTTAGGGTAAGTGTTAGAGTAAGGGTTAGGGTTAGAGTTAGGTTTAGGGTTAGGGTAAGGGTAAGGGTTAGGGTTAGTGTTAGGGTTAGGTTAAGGGTTAGGGTTAGGGTTAGTGTAAGGGTTAGGGTTAGGGTTAGGGTTAGGTTTAGGGTAAGGTCAAGGTTTAGGATTAGGGTTAGGGTTAAGGTGAGGTTTAGGGTTAGGTTTAGGGTAAGGGTAAGGTTTACGGTTAGGGTTACGGTTAGGTTTAAGGTTAGGGTTAGGGTTAGGGTAAGGGTTAGGGTTAGGGTTAGGGTTACGGTAAGGGTTAGGGTCACAGTTAGGGTTAGAGTAAGGTTTAGGGTTATGGTAAGGGTAACGGTTAGGGTTAGTGTTAGGGTTAGGTTAAGGGTTAGGGTTAGGGTTAGGGTAAGGGTAAGGGTTAGGGTTAGGGTTAGGGTTAGGGTTAGGGTTCGGGTAAATGTAAGTGTTAGGGTTAGGGTTAGGTTTAGGGTAAGTGTTAGAGTAAGGGTTAGGGTTAGAGTTAGGTTTAGGGTATGGGTTAAGTTTAGGGTTAGGGTGAGGGTAAGGGTAAGGGTTAGGGTTAGGTTTAGGGTAAGGGTAAAGTTTAGGGTTATTGTTAAGGTTATGGGTTAGTGTTATGGTTAGGATTAGGTTTAGGGTTAGGTTTAGGGAAAGGGCAAGGGTTACGTTCAGGGTTAAGGTTAGGTTTAGGTTTAGGGTTATGGTTAGTTTTAGGGTTAGGGTTAGGGTTGGGGTAAGGGTAAGGGTTAGGATTAGGGTTAGGGTTAGTTTTAGGGTTAGGGGTAAGGGTTAGGGTTAGGGTTAGGTTTAGGGTTAGGGTTAAGGTAACTGTAAGGGTTAGGATTAGGGTTAGGGTTAGGGTAAGGGTAAGGGTAAGGGTTAATTTTAGGGTTAGGGTTAGGGTTAGGGTTGAGATTAGAGTTAGATTAGGATTAGGGTAAGGGTTAGGGTTAGGGTTAGGTTTAGGGTAAGTGTTAGAGTAATGGTTAGGGTTAGAATGAGGTTTAGGGTATGGGTTAAGTTTAGGGTTAGGGTGAGGTAAGGGTAAGGGTTAGGGTTAGGGTTAGGATAAGGGTAAAGTTTATGGTTAGGGTTAAGGTTATGGGTTAGTGTTATGGTTATGGTTAGGGTTAGGGTTAGGTTTAGGGTAAGGGCAAGGGTTACGTTCAGGGTTAAGGTTAGGTTTAGTGTTAGGGTTAGGGTTAGTTTTATGGTTAGGGTTAGGATAAGGGTAAGGGTTAGGGTTAGAGTTAAGGGTAGGGTAAGGCTAAGGGTTAGGGTTAGATTTAGGGTTAGGGTTAGGGTTAGGGTAAGGGTAAAGGTTAGTGTAAGTGTACGGGTTAGATTTAGGGTTAGCGTTAGGGTTAGGGTAAGGGTAAGGGTTAGGTTTAGGGTTAGGTTTAGGGTTAGGGTTAGGGTTAAGGTTAGGGTTAGGTTAAGGGTTACGGTTAAGGTTAGGGTTAGCTTTAGGGTTAGGGTAAGGGTAAGGGTTAGGGTTAGGTTTAGGGTTAGGGTTAGGGTAAAGGTAAGGGTTAAATTTAGGGTTAGGATTAGGTTTAGGGTTAGGGTTAGGGTTAGGTTTAGGGTAAGGGTATTATGTAGGGTTAGGGTTAGGGTTAGGGTTAGGGTTAGGGTAATCTTTAGGGTTAGGGTTAGGGTAAGGGTTAGCGTTAGGGTTAGGGTTAGGGTTAGGGTTAGGGTTAGGGTTAGGGTTAGGGTTAGGTTTAAGGTTAGGGTAAGGGTGTGGGTAAGGGTAAGGTTTAGGGTTAGGTTTAGGGTTAGGGTTAGGTGTAGGGTAAGGGTAAGGGTTAGGGTTAGGATTTGGGTTAGGGTTAGGGTTAGGGTTAGGCTTAGGGTTAGGTTAAGTGTAAGTGTTAGGGTTAGGGTTAGAGTAAGGGTTAGGGTTAGGGTTAGGGTTAGGGTTAGGGTAAGGTCAAGGTTTAGGATTAGGGTTAGCGTTAAGGTTAGGTTTAGGGTTAGGTTTAGGGTAAGGGTAAGGGTTACAGTTAGGGTTACGGTTAGGTTTAAGGTTAGGGTTAGGGTTAGACTAAGGGTTAGGGTTAGGGTTAGGGTTAGGGTAAGGGTTAGGGTTAGGGTTAGGGTTAGAGTTAGGTTTAGGGTTAGGGTAAGAGTAAGGGTTAGGGTTAGTGTTAGGGTTAGGTTAAGGGTTAGGGTTAGGGTTAGGGTAAATGTAAGTGTTAGGGTTAGGGTTAGGTTTAGGGTAAGTGTTAGAGTAAGGGTTAGGGTTAGAGTTAGGTTTAGGGTTAGGGTAAGGGTAAGGGTTAGGGTTAGTGTTAGGGTTAGGTTAAGGGTTAGGGTTAGGGTTAGGGTAAGGGTTAGGGTTAGGGTTAGGGTTAGGTTTAGGGTAAGGTCAAGGTTTAGGATTAGGGTTAGGGTTAAGGTGAGGTTTAGGGTTAGGTTTAGGGTAAGGGTAAGGTTTACGGTTAGGGTTACGGTTAGGTTTAAGGTTAGGGTTAGGGTTAGGGTAAGGGTTAGGGTTAGGGTTAGGGTTACGGTAAGGGTTAGGGTTACAGTTAGGGTTAGAGTTAGGTTTAGGGTTATGGTAAGGGTAACGGTTAGGGTTAGTGTTAGGGTTAGGTTAAGGGTTAGGGTTAGGGTTAGGGTAAGGGTTAGGGTTAGGGTAAGGGTCAGGGTTAGGGTTCGGGTAAATGTAAGTGTTAGGGTTAGGGTTAGGTTTAGGGTAAGTGTTAGAGTAAGGGTTAGGGTTAGAGTTAGGTTTAGGGTATGGGTTAAGTTTAGGGTTAGGGTGAGGGTAAGGGTAAGGTTTAGGGTTAGGTTTAGGGTAAGGGTAAAGTTTAGGGTTATTGTTAAGGTTATGGGTTAGTGTTATGGTTAGGGTTAGGTTTAGGGTTAGGGTTAGGGAAAGGGCAAGGGTTACGTTCAGGGTTAAGGTTAGGTTTAGGTTTAGGGTTATGGTTAGTTTTAGGGTTAGGGTTAGGGTTGGGGTAAGGGTAAGGGTTAGGATTAGGGTTAGGGTTAGTTTTAGGGTTAGGGGTAAGGGTTAGGGTTAGGGTTAGGTTTAGGGTTAGGGTTAAGGTAACTGTAAGGGTTAGGGTTAGGTTTAGGGTTAGGGTAAGGTTAAGGGTAAGGGTTAATTTTAGGGTTAGGGTTAGGGTTGAGATTAGAGTTAGATTAGGATTAGGGTAAGGGTTAGGGTTAGGGTTAGGTTTAGGGTAAGTGTTAGAGTAATGGTTAGGGTTAGAATGAGGTTTAGGGTATGGGTTAAGTTTAGGGTTAGGGTGAGGTAAGAGTAAGGGTTAGGGTTAGGGTTAGGGTTAGGATAAGGGTAAAGTTTATGGTTAGGGTTAAGGTTATGGGTTAGTGTTATGGTTAGGGTTAGGGTTAGGGTTAGGTTTAGGGTAAGGCAAGGGTTACGTTCAGGGTTAAGGTTAGGTTTAGTGTTAGGGTTAGGGTTAGTTTTATGGTTAGGGTTAGGATAAGTGTAAGGGTTAGGGTTAGAGTTAAGGTTAGGGTAAGGGTAAGGGTTAGGGTTAGATTTAGGGTTAGGGTTAGGGTTAGGGTAAGGGTAAGGGTAAGGGTTAGGGTAAAGGTTAGGGTTAGGTTTAGGTTTAGGTTTAGGGTTATGGTTATGGTTAGGGTAAGGGTTAGGGTTAAGGTTAGGGTTAGGGTTAGGGTTAGGGTTAGGTTAAGGTAAGGGTAAGGGTTATGGTTATTTTTAGGGTTAGGGTAAAGGTAAGGGTTAAGTTTCGGGTTAGGTTTAGGGTTAGGGTTAGGGTTAGGGTAAGGATAAATGTTGGGGTTAAGTTTGGGGTTAGGGTTAGAGTTACGGTTAGGTTTAAGATTAGGGTAAGGGTGTGGGTAAGGGTAAGGTTTAGGGTTAGGTTTAGGTTTAGGGTTAGGGTTACGGTTAGGGTTAGGGTTAGGGTTAGGATTAGGGTAAGGTTTAGGGTTAGGGTAAGGGTAAGGTTTAGGCTTAGGGTTAGGGTTAGGGTTAAGGTTTAGGGTTAGGGTAAGTGTAAGGGTTTGGGTTAGGGTTAGGGTTAGAGTAAGGGTTAGGTTTAGGGTTAGGGTAAGGGCAAGAGTTAGGGTTAGGGTTAGGGTTAGGTTTAGGGTAAGGGTAAAGGTTAGGGTTTCCTTTAGGTTTAGGGTTAAGTTTAGGGTTAGGGTTAGTGTTAGGGTCTGGGTAAGGGTTAGGGTTAGGGTTAGGGTAAGGGTTAGGGTTAGAGTTAGGTTTAGGGTTAGGATAAGGGATAGAGTTAGGGTTAGGGGTAGGTTAAGTGTTAGGGTTAGGGGTTAGGGTTATTGTTAGGGTAAGGTTAGGGATATGTTTAGGGTTTGGTTAGGGTTAGTTTTAGGGTTAGGTTTAGGTTAGGGTTAGGGTTAGGGTTAGGGTTAGGGTAAGGGTAAGGGTTAGGGTTAGGGTAAGGGTAAGTGTTAGGCTTAGTGTTAGGTTTAGGATTAGGGTTAGGGTAAGGGTTAGGGTTAGGGTTAGGGTAAGGGTAAGTGTTAGGGTTAGGGTTAGTGTTAGGGTTAGGTTTAGGGTAAGGTTTAGGGTTAGGTTTAGTGTAAGTGTAAGCTTTAGGGTTACGGTTAGGGTTAGGTTAGGGTAATGGTTAGGGTTAGGGTTAGGGCTAGGTTTCGGTTTAGGGTTAGGGTTAGGTTAGGCTAACGGTAAGGGTTAGGGTTAACTTTAGGGTTAGGGTTAGGTTTCGGGTTAGGGTTAGTTTTAGGGTAAGGGCACGGTTTAGGGTTAGGATTAGGGTTAGCGTTAGGGTAAGGGCAAGGGATAGGGTTAGGATTAGGTTTAGGGTTAGGGTAAGGGTTAGGGTAAGTGTTCTGTTTAGGGTTACGCTTAGGGTAAGGAAAAAGGTTAGGGTTAAGGTTATTGTTATAGGTTAGGGTTAGGGTTAGGGTAAGGGCAATTGTTAGGTTTAGGGTTAGGGTTTGGTTTAGGGTTAGGGTTAGGGTTAGGGTTAGGGTTAGGTTAAGGGTTTTAGGGTAAGGGTAAGGGTTAGGGTTAGAGTTATAGTTAGGGTAAGGGTAAGGGTTAGGGTTAGGTTTAGGGTTAGGGTTAGTGTAAGTGTAAGCGTTAGATTTAGGGTTAGGGTTAGGGTTAGGGTAAGGGTAAGGGTTAGGGTTAGGGTTAGGGTTAGGTTTAGGGTTAGGCTTAGGGTTAGGGTTAGGGTAAGGGTTAGGGTTATGGTTAGGGTTAGGTTTAGGGAAAGGTTAAGGGTTAGGGTTAGGGTATAGGTAAAGGTTAATTTTATTGTTAGGGTTAGGGTTAGTGTTATTGTTAGGGTAAGGATAAGGGTTATTGTTAGGGTAAGGATAAGGGTTAGGGTTAAGTTTAGGGTTACGGTTAGAGTTAGGGTTGGCTTTAATTTTAGGGTTAGGGTGTGGGTAAGGTTAAGGGTTAGGGTTAGGTTTAGGGTTAGGGTTAGGGTTACGGTTAGGGTTAGGGTTAGGGTAAGGGTAAGGTTCGGGTTAGGTTTAGGGATAGTGTTAGGTTAAGGGTTAGTGTTAGGGGTTAGGGTTAGGGTTCGGGTAAGGGTAAGGGTTTGGGTTAGGGTTAGGGTTAAGGTTAGGGTTATTGTTAGGGTTGGGTTTAGGGTTAGAGTTAGGTTTAGGGTTAGGGTAACGGTAAGGTTAGGGTTAGGTTTAGGGTTAGTGTTAGGTTAAGGGATAGGGTTAGGGGTTAGGTTTAGGGTTAGTGTTAGGGTAAGGGTTAGGGTTAGGGTTAGGGTAATGGTTAGGGTTAGGGTTAGGGTTAGGGAAAGGATAAGTTTTAGGGTTAGGGTTAGGTTTAAGGCAAGGACTAGGGTTTGGGTTAGGGTTAGGTTTAGGGTTAGTTTTAGGGTTAGGGTTAGGGTTAGGGTTAGATTTAGGTTTAGGGTTAGGGTTAGGTTTAGGGTTAGGGTAAGGGTAAGGGTTAGGGCTAGGCTAAGTGTTATTGTTAGAGTTAGGGTTAGGGTTAGGGTAAGTGTTCTCATTAGGGGTAGGTTTATGGTTAGGTTTAGGATAAGGGCAAGGGTTAGGTTTAGGGTTAGGGTTAGTTTTAGGGTAAGGGATAGAGTTAGGTTTAGGGTTAGGGTTAGGGTAAGGGTAAGGGTTAGGGTTAGAGTTAGGGTTAGGGTAAGGGTAAGGGTTAGTGTAAGGGTACGGGTTAGATTTAGGGTTAGCGTTAGGGTTAGGGTAAGGGTAAGGGTTAGGGTTAGGGTTAGGTTTAGGGTTAGGGTTAGGGTTAAGGGTAGGGTTAGGTTAAGGGTTACGGTTAAGGTTAGGGTTAGCTTTAGGGTTAGGGTAAGGGTAAGGGTTAGGGTTAGGTTTAGGTTTAGGGTTAGGGTAAAGGTAAGGGTTAAATTTAGGGTTAGGATTAGGTTTAGGGTTAGGGTTAGGGTTAGGTTTAGGGTAAGGGTATTATGTAGGGTTAGGGTTAGGGTTAGGGTTAGGGTAATCTTTAGGGTTAGGGTTAGGGTAAGGGTTAGCGTTAGGGTTAGGGTTTGGGTTAGAGTTAGGGTTAGGGTTAGGGTAAGAGTAAGGGTTAGGGTTAGGTTTAGGGTTAGGGATTAGGGTTAGGGTTAGGGTTAGGATAAGGGTTAGGGTTAGGATTAGGGTAAGGGTAAGGGTTAGGGTTAGGGTAAGTGTAAGTGTTAGGGTTAGACTTAGGTTTAGGGTAAGTGTTAGGGTAAGGGTTAGGGTTAGGTTTAGGGTTAGGTTTAGGGTTAGGGTTAGGGTAAGGATAAATGTTGGGGTTAAGTTTGGGGTTAGGGTTAGAGTTAGGGTTAGGTTTAAGTTTAGGGTAAGGGTGTGGGTAAGGGTAAGGTTTAGGGTTAGGTTTAGGGTTAGGGTTAGGTGTAGGGTAAGGGTAAGGGTTAGGGTTAGGATTTGGGTTAGGTTTAGAGTTAGGGTTAGGGTTAGGTTTAGGGTTAGGTTAAGTGTAAGTGTTAGGGTTAGGGTTAGAGTAAGGGTTAGGGTTAGGTTAGGGTTAGGGTTAGGGTAAGGTCTAGGTTTAGGATTAGGTTTAGCGTTAAGGTTAGGTTTAGGGTTAGGTTTAGGGTAAGGGTAAGGGTTACAGTTAGGGTTACGATTAGGTTTAAGGTTAGGGTTAGGGTTAGGGTAAGGGTTAGGGTTAGGGTTAGGGTTAGGGTAAGGGTTAGGGTTAGGGTTAGGGTTAGAGTTAGGTTTAGGGTTAGGGTAAGGGTAAGGGTTAGGGTTAGTGTTAGGGTTAGGTTAGGGGTTAGGGTTAGGGTTAGGGTAAGGGTTAGGGTTAGGTTTAGGGAAAGGGTTAGGGTTAGGGTTAGGGTTCGGGTAAATGTAAGCGTTAGGGTTAGGGTTAGGTTTAGGGTAAGTGTTAGAGTAAGGGTTAGGGTTAGAGTTAGGTTTAGGGTTAGGGTAAGGGTTAGGGTTAGGGTTAGGGTTAGGGTTAGGGTAAGGTCAAGGTTTAGGATTAGGGTTAGGGTTAAGGTTAGGTTTAGGGTTAGGTTTACGGTAAGGGTAAGGGTTACAGTTAGGGTTACGGTTAGGTTTAAGGTTAGGGTTAGGGTTAGGGTAAGTGTTAGGTTTAGGGTTAGGGTTAGGGTAAGGGTTAGGTTTAGGGTTAGGGTTAGAGTTAGGTTTAGGGTTAGGGTAAGGTTAAGGGTTAGGGTTAGTGTTAGGGTTAGGTTAAGGGTTAGGGTTAGGGTTAGTGTAAGGGTTAGGGTTAGGGTTAGGGTAAGGGTTTGGGTTAGGGTTAGGTTTAGTTTTAGGGTTAGGGGTAAGGGTTAGGGTTAGGTTTAGGGTTAGGGTTAGGGTAAGGGTAAGGTTTAGGGTTAGGGTTAGGGTAAGGGTAAGGGTAAGGGTTAATTTTAGGGTTAGGGTTAGGGTTAGGGTTGAGATTAGGGTTAGATTAGGATTAGGGTAAGGGTTAGGGTTAGGGTTAGGTTTAGGGTAAGTGTTAGAGTAAGGGTTAGGGTTAGAGTTAGGTTTAGGGTATGGGTTAAGTTTAGGGTTAGGGTGAGGGTAAGGGTAAGGGTTAGGGTTAGGGTTAGGGTAAGGGTAAAGTTTAGGGTTAGGTTTAAGTTTATGTGTTAGTGTTATGGTTAGGTTTACGTTTATGGTTAGGTTTAGGGTAAGGGCAAGTGTTACGTTCAGGGTTAAGGTTAGGTTTAGGGTTAGGGTTAGGGTTAGTTTTATGGTTAGGGTTAGGGTAAGGGTAAGGGTTAGGGTTAGATTTAGGGTTAGGGTTAGGGTTAGGGTAAGGGTAAGGGTAATGGTTAGGGTAAGGGTTAGGGTTAGGTTTAGGTTTAGGGTTAGGGTTAAGGTTATGGTTAGGGTAAGTGTTAGGGTTAAGGTTAGGGTTAGGGTTAGGGTTAGGTTTAGGGTAAGGGTAAGTGTTATGGTTAGGTTTAGGGTTAGGGTTAGGGTAAAGGTAAGGGTTAAGTTTAGGGTTAGGATTAGGTTTATGGTTAGAGTTAGGCTTAGGGTTAGGGTAAGGATAAATGTTGGGGTTAAGTTTGGGGTTAGGGTTAGAGTTAGGGTTAGGTTTAAGTTTAGGGTAAGAGTGTGGGTAAGGGTAAGGTTTAGGGTTAGGTTTAGGTTTAGGGTTAGGGTTACGTTTAGGGTTAGGGTTAGGGTTAGGGTTAGGGTAAGGGTTGTGTTAGGGTTAGGGTTAGCGTTATGGTAAGGGTAAGGGTTAGGGTTAGGGTTAAGGTAAGGATAAGGGTTAGGGTTAGGGTTAGGGTTAGGTTTAGCTTAAGGGTTAGGATTAGGTTTAGGGTAAGGGCAATTGTTAGGTTTAGGGTTAGGGTTTGGTTTAGGGTTAGGGTTAGGGTTAGGTTTAGGGATAGGTTAAGGGTTAGGGTTAGGGTTAGGGTAAGGGAGTGTTAGGGTTAGAGTTAGGGGTAGGGTTAGGTTTAGGTTTAGGGTTAGTGTAAGGGTAAGGGTTAGATTTAGGGTTAGGGTTAGGGTTAGGGTAAGGGTAAGGGTTAGGGTTAGGTTTAGGGTTAGTGTTAAGGTTAGGGTAGGGTTAGGGTTAGGGTAAGGTTAAGGGTTAGGGTTAGGTTTAGGGTAAGGCAAGGGTTACGTTCAGGGTTAAGGTTAGGTTTAGGTTTAGGGTTATGGTTAGTTTTAGGGTTAGGGTTAGGGTTGGGGTAAGGGTAAGTGTTAGGGTTAGGGTTAGGGTTAGTTTTAGGGTTAGGGGTAAGGGTTAGGGTTAGGGTTAGGTTTAGGGTTAGGGTTAAGGTAACTGTAAGGGTTAGGGTTAGGGTTAGGGTTAGGGTAGGGTAAGGGTAAGGGTTAATTTTAGGGTTAGGGTTAGGGTTAGGGTTGAGATTAGAGTTAGATTAGGATTAGGGTAAGGGTTAGGGTTAGGGTTAGGTTTAGGGTAAGTGTTAGAGTAAGGGTTAGGGTTAGAATGAGGTTTAGGGTATGGGTTAAGTTTAGGGTTAGGGTGAGGTAAGGGTAAGGGTTAGGGTTAGGGTTAGGGTAAGGGTAAAGTTTATGGTTAGGGTTAAGGTTATGGGTTAGTGTTATGGTTAGGGTTAGGTTTAGGGTTAGGTTTAGGGTAAGGGCAAGGGTTACGTTCAGGGTTAAGGTTAGGTTTAGTGTTAGCGTTAGGGTTAGTTTTATGGTTAGGGTTAGGATAAGGGTAAGGGTTAGGGTTAGAGTTAAGGTTAGGTTAAGGGTAAGGGTTAGGGTTAGATTTAGGGTTAGGGTTAGGGTTAGGGTAAGGGTAAGGGTAAGGGTTAGGGTAAAGGTTAGGGTTAGGTTTAGGTTTAGGGTTAGGGTTATGGTTAAGGTTAGGGTAAGGGTTAGGGTTAAGGTTAGGGTTAGGGTTAGGGTTAGGGTTAGGGTTAGGGTTAGGTTTAGGGTAAGGGTAAGGGTTATGGTTAGGTTTAGGGTTAGGGTTAGGGTAAAGGTAAGGGATAAGTTTCGGGCTAGGTTTAGGGTTAGGGTTACGGTTAGGGTTAGGGTAAGGATAAATGTTGGGGTTAAGTTTGGGGTTAGGGTTAGAGTTAGGGTTAGGTTTAAGGTTAGGGTAAGGGTGTGGGTAAGGGTAAGGTTTAGGGTTAGGTTTAGGTTTAGGGTTAGGGTTACGGTTAGGGTTAGGGTTAGGGTTAGAGTAAGGGTTAGGTTTAGGGTTAGGGTAAGGGTTAGGTTTAGGGTTAGGGTTAGAGTTAGGTTTAGGGTTAGGATAAGGGATAGATTTAGGGTTAGGGGTAGGTTAAATGTTAGGGTTAGGGGTTAGGGTTATTGTTAGGGTAAGGTTGGGGTTGTGTTTAGGGTTAGGGTTAGGGTTAGTTTTAGGGTTAGGTTTAGCTTAGGGTTAGGGTTAGGGTTAGGGTTAGGGTAAGGGTAAGGGTTAGGGTTAGGGTAAGGGTAAGTGTTAGGCTTAGTGTTAGGTTTAGGATTAGGGTTAGGGTAAGGGTTAGGGTTAGGGTTAGGGTAAGGGTAAGTGTTAGGGTTAGGGTTTGGGTTAGGGTTAGGTTTATGGTAAGGTTTAGGGTTAGGTTTAGTGTAAGTGTAAGCTTTAGGGTTAGGGTTAGGGTTAGGTTTAGGGTAATGGTTAGGGTTAGGGTTAGGGCTAGATTTCGGTTTAGGGTTAGGGTTAGGTTAGGCTAACGGAAAGGGTTAGGGTTAACTTCAGGGTTAGGGTTAGGTTTAGGGTTAGGGTTAGGGTTTAGGGTAAGGGCAAGGTTTAGGGTTAGGATTAGGGTTAGGGTTAGGGTAAGGGCAAGGGTTAGGGTTAGGATTAGGGTTAGGGTTAGGGTAAGGGTTAGGGTAAGTGTTCTGTTTAGGGTTAGGCTTGGGGTAAGGAAAAAGGTTAGGGTTAAGGTTATTGTTATGGGTTAGGGTTAGGGTTAGGGTTAGGGTAAGGGCAATTGTTAGGTTTAGGGTTAGGGTTTGGTTTAGGGTTAAGGTTAGGGTTAGGTTTAGGGTTAGGTTAAGGGTTTTAGGGTAAGGGTAAGGGTTAGGGTTAGAGTTATGGTTAGGGTAAGGTTAAGGGTTAGGGTTAGGTTTAGGGTTAGGGTTAGTGTAAGTGTAAGCGTTACATTTAGGGTTAGGGTTAGGGTAAGGATAAGGGTTAGGGTTAGGGTTAGGGTTAGGTTTAGGGTTTGGCTTAGGGTTAGGCTTAGGGTAAGGGTTAGGGTTATGGTTAGGTTTAGGGTTAGGGAAAGGTTAAGCGTTAGGGTTAGGGTATAGGTAAGGGTTAATTTTATTGTTAGGGTTAGGGTTAGTGTAAGGATAAGGGTTAGGGTTAAGTTTAGGGTTACGGTTAGAGTTAGGGTTAGCTTTAATTTTAGGGTTAGGTTGTGGGTAAGGTTAAGGGTTAGGGTTAGGTTTAGGGTTAGGGTTAGGGTTACGGTTAGGGTTAGGGTTAGGGTAAGGGTAAGGGTAAGGTTCGGGTTAGGTTTAGGGTTAGTGTTAGGTTAAGGGTTAGTGTTAGGGGTTAGGGTTAGGGTTCGGGTAAGGGTAAGGGTTTGGGTTAGGGTTAGGGTTAAGGTTAGGGTTATTGTTAGGGTTGGGTTTAGGGTTAGAGTTAGGTTTAGGGTTCGGGTAACGGTAAGGTTAGGGTTAGGTTTAGGGTTAGTGTTAGGTTAAGGGTTAGGGTTAGGGGTTAGGGTTAGGGTTAGTGTTAGGGTAAGGGTTAGGGTTAGGGTTAGGGTAATGGTTAGGGTTAGGATTAGGGTTAGGGAAAGGATAAGTTTTAGGGTTAGGGTTAAGGCAAGGACTAGGGTTTGGGTTAGGGTTAGGTTTAGGGTTAGTTTTAGGGTTAGGGTTAGGGTTAGAGTTAGATTTAGGTTTAGGGTTAGGGTTAGGTTTAGGGTTAGGGTAAGGGTAAGGATTAGGGTTAGGCTAAGGGTTATTGTTAGAGTTAGGGTTAGGGTTAGGGTAAGTGTTCTCGTTAGGGGTAGGTTTATGGTTAGGTTTAGGATAAGGGCAAGGGTTAGGTTTAGGGTTAGGGTTAGTTTTAGGGTTAGGGATAGAGTTAGGTTTAGGGTTAGGGTTAGGGTAAGGGTAAGGGTTAGGGTTAGAGTTAGGGTTAGGGTAAGGGTAAGGGTTAGTGTAAGGGTACGGGTTAGATTTAGGGTTAGCGTTAGGGTTAGGGTAAGGGTTAGGGTTAGGGTTAGGTTTAGGGTTAGGGTTAGGGTTAAGGTTAGGCTTTGCTTAAGGGTTACGGTTAAGGTTAAGGTTAGCTTTAGGGTTAGGGTAAAGATAAGGGTTAGGGTTAGGTTTAGGGTTAGGGTTAGGGTAAAGGTAAGGGTTAAATTTAGTGTTAGGATTAGATTTAGGGTTAGGGTTAGGGTTAGGTTTAGGGTAAGGGTATTATGTAGGGTTAGGGTTAGGGTTAGGGTTAAGGTTATGGTTAGGGTTAGGGTTAGGGTTAGGGTAATGGTTAGGGTTAGGGTTAGGGTAAGTGTTAGCGTTAGGGTTAGGGTTTGCGTTAGAGTTAGGGTTAGGGTTAGGGTACGAGTAAGGGTTAGGGTTAGGTTTAGGGTTAGGGATTAGGGTTAGGGTTAGGGTTAGGGTAAGGGTTAGGGTTAGGATTAGGGTAAGGGTAACGGTTAGGGTTAGGTTTAGGTTTACGTTTAGGGTAAGGGTAAGGGTTAATTTTAGGGTTAGGGTTAGGATTAGGATTAGTGTAAGGGTTAAGGTTAGGGTAAGGGTAAGTGTTAGGATTAGTGCTAGGTTTAGGGTAAGGGTAAGGTTTGGGGTTAGGGTTAGGTTTAGGGTTAGGTGTAGGGTAAGGGTAAGGGTTAGGCTTAGGGTTAGTGTTAGGGTTAGGGTTAAGATTAGGGTTAGGGTAAGTGTAAGGGTTAGAGTTAGGTTTAGGGTTAGAGTAAGGGTTAGGGTTAGGGTTAGGGTTTGTGTAAGGTCAAGGGTTAGGGTTAGGGTTAGGGTTAAGGTTAGGTTATGGTTAGGTTTAGAGCAAAGGTAAGGGTTAGGGTTAGGGTTAGGGTTAGGGTTAGGGTAAAGCTAAGGGTTAAGTTTAGGGGTCGGGTTAGGTTTAGCGTTAGGTTTAGGGTTAGGGTTAGGGTAAGGATAAGGTTTGGGGTTAAGTTTAGGGTTAGTGTTAGAGTTAGGGTGAGGTTTAAATTTAGGTTTAGGGTGTGGGTAAGGGTAAGGGTTAGGGTTAGGTTTAGGTTTAGGGTTAGGGTTACGGTTTGGGTTAGGGTTAGGGTTAGGGTAAGGGTTCTGTTAGGGTTAGGGTTAGCGTTAGTGTAAGGGTAAGGGTTAGGGTTAGGGTTAAGGTAAGGGCAAGGGTTAGGGTTAGGTTTAGTGTTAGGTTTAGCTTAAAGGTTAAGATTAGGTTCAGGGTAAGGGTAAGGTTTAGGGTTAGGGCTAGGGTTAGGGTAAGGGTAAGGGTTAAGGTTAGGGTTATGGTTAGGTTTAGGGTTAGGGGAAGAGTAAGGGTTAGGGTTAGGGTTATGATTAGGGTTAGGGTAAGGGTTAGGGTTAGGGTTAGGGTAGATGTTAGGGTTAGGGTTAAGATTAGGGTAAGGGTTAGCGTTAGGGTTAGGGTTAGGGTTAGGGTTATGATAAGGGTAAGGTTTGGATTAGTGTTAGATTTAGGGTAAGGGTAAGTTTTAGGGTTAGGGTTAGGGTTAGGTGTAGGGTAAGGGTAAGGTTTAGGGTTAGGGTTAGGGTTAGGGTTAGGTTTAGGTTTATGGTTAGGGTAAGGGCAAGGGTTAGGGTAGGGTTACGGTTAAGGTTAGGTTTAGGGTTAGGTTTAGGTTTAGGGTTAGGGTAAGGGTA
>JANJXV010000044.1:5875000-5877500 GCA_024803745.1 Megascapheus bottae
GTTATGGTTAGGTTTAGGGTTAGGGTTAGGGTAAGGGTAAGGGTTAGGGTTAGAGTTAGGGTTAGGGTAATGGTAAGGGTTAGGGTTAGGTTTAGGGTTAGTTTTAGGGTTAGGGTTAGGGTTAGAGTTAGATTTAGGTTTAGGGTTAGGGTTAGGTTTAGGGTTAGGGTAAGGGTAAGGATTAGGGTTAGGCTAAGGGTTATTGTTAGAGTTAGGGTTAGGGTTAGGTTAAGTGTTCTCGTTAGGGGTAGGTTTATGGTTAGGTTTAGGATAAGGGCAAGGGTTAGGTTTAGGGTTAGGGTTAGTTGTAGGGTTAGGGATAGAGTTAGGTTTAGGGTTAGGGTTAGGGTAAGGGTAAGGGTTAGGGTTAGAGTTAGGGTTAGGGTAAGGGTAAGGGTTAGTGTAAGGGTACGGGTTAGATTTAGGGTTAGCGTTAGGGTTAGGGTTAGGGTAAGGGTTAGGGTTAGGGTTAGGTTTAGGGTTAGGGTTAGGGTTAAGGTTAGGCTTTGCTTAAGGGTTACGGTTAAGGTTAAGGTTAGCTTTAGGGTTAGGGTAAAGGTAAGGGTTAGGGTTAGGTTTAGGGTTAGGGTTAGGGTAAAGGTAAGGGTTAAATTTAGTGTTAGGATTAGATTTAGGGTTAGGGTTAGGGTTAGGTTTAGGGTAAGGGTATTATGTAGGGTTAGGGTTAGGGTTAGGGTTAAGGTTATGGTTAGGGTTAGGGTTAGGGTTAGGGTTAGGGTAATGGTTAGGGTTAGGGTTAGGGTAAGTGTTAGCGTTAGGGTTAGGGTTTGCGTTAGAGTTAGGGTTAGGGTTAGGGTACGAGTAAGGGTTAGGGTTAGGTTTAGGGTTAGGGATTAGGGTTAGGTTTAGGGTTAGGGTAAGGGTTAGGGTTAGGATTAGGGTAAGGGTAACAGTTAGGGTTAGGTTTAGGTTTATGTTTAGGGTAAGGGTAAGGGTTAATTTTAGGGTTAGGGTTAGGATTAGGATTAGTGTAAGGGTTAAGGTTAGGGTAAGGGTAAGTGTTAGGATTAGTGCTAGGTTTAGGGTAAGGGTAAGGTTTGGGGTTAGGGTTAGGTTTAGGGTTAGGTGTAGGGTAAGGGTAAGGGTTAGGCTTAGGGTTAGTGTTAGGGTTAGGGTTAAGATTAGGGTTAGGGTAAGTGTAAGGGTTAGAGTTAGGTTTAGGGTTAGAGTAAGGGTTAGGGTTAGGGTTAGGGTTTGTGTAAGGTCAAGGGTTAGGGTTAGGGTTAGGGTTAAGGTTAGGTTATGGTTAGGTTTAGAGCAAAGGTAAGGGTTAGGGTTAGGGTTAGGGTTAGGGTTAGGGTAAAGCTAAGGGTTAAGTTTAGGGGTCGGGTTAGGTTTAGCGTTAGGTTTAGGGTTAGGGTTAGGGTAAGGATAAGGTTTGGGGTTAAGTTTAGGGTTAGTGTTAGAGTTAGGGTGAGGTTTAAATTTAGGGTTAGGGTGTGGGTAAGGGTAAGGGTTAGGGTTAGGTTTAGGTTTAGGGTTAGGGTTACGGTTTGGGTTAGGGTTAGGGTTAGGGTAAGGGTTCTGTTAGGGTTAGGGTTAGCGTTAGTGTAAGGGTAAGGGTTAGGGTTAGGGTTAAGGTAAGGGCAAGGGTTAGGGTTAGGTTTAGTGTTAGGTTTAGCTTAAAGGTTAAGATTAGGTTCAGGGTAAGGGTAAGGTTTAGGGTTAGGGCTAGGGTTAGGGTAAGGGTAAGGGTTAAGGTTAGGGTTATGGTTAGGTTTAGGGTTAGGGGAAGAGTAAGGGTTAGGGTTAGGGTTATGATTAGGGTTAGGGTAAGGGTTAGGGTTAGGGTTAGGGTTAGGGTAGATGTTAGGGTTAGGGTTAAGATTAGGGTAAGGGTTAGCGTTAGGGTTAGGGTTAGGGTTAGGGTTATGATAAGGGTAAGGTTTGGATTAGTGTTAGATTTAGGGTAAGGGTAAGTTTTAGGGTTAGGGTTAGGGTTAGGTGTAGGGTAAGGGTAAGGTTTAGGGTTAGGGTTAGGGTTAGGGTTAGGTTTAGGTTTAGGGTTAGGGTAAGGGCAAGGGTTAGGGTAGGGTTACGGTTAAGGTTAGGTTTAGGGTTAGGTTTAGGTTTAGGGTTAGGGTAAGGGTAAGGGTTAATTTTAGGGTTAGGGTTAGGGTTAGGGTTGAGGTTAGGTTTAGGATTAGGATTAGGGTAAGGGTTAGGGTTATGGTTAGGTTTAGGGTTAGGGTTAGGGTAAGGGTAAGGGTTAGGGTTAGAGTTAGGGTTAGGGTAATGGTAAGGGTTAGGGTTAGGTTTAGGGTTAGGGTTAGTGTAAGGGTCCAGGTTAGATTTAGGGTTAGCGTTAGGGTTAGGGTAAGGTTAAGGGTTAGGGTTAGGGTTAGGGTTAGGTTTAGGGTTAGGGTTAGGGTTAAGGTTAGGGTTAGATTAAGGGTTAGGATTAAGGTTAGGGTTAGCTTTAGGGTTAGGGTAAGGGTAAGGGTTAGGGTTAGGTTTAGGGTTAGGGTTAGGGTAAAGG
>JANJXV010000044.1:5882500-5895000 GCA_024803745.1 Megascapheus bottae
GAGTAAGGTAAGAGTTAGGGTGAAGGTTAGAGTAAGTGTTCTGGTTAGGGTTAGGGTTAGGGTAAGGATAAAGGTTAGGGTTAGGGTTAGGGTTATTGGTTAAGGTTAGGTTTAGGCTTAGGGTTTGGTTTAGGGTTCGGGTTAGGTTTAGGTTTAGGGTTAGGTTAAGGGTTAGGGTTAGGGTTAGGGTTAGGGTAAGGTAAGGGTTAGGGTTAGGGTTAGGGTTAGGGTAAGGGTAAGGGTAAGGGTTAATTTTAGGGTTAGGGTTAGGGTTAGGGTTGAGATTAGGGTTAGATTAGGATTAGGGTAATGGTTAGGGTTAGGGTTAGGTTTAGGGTAAGTGTTAGAGAAAGGGTTAGGGTTAGAGTTAGGTTTAGGGTATGGGTTAAGTTTAGGGTTAGGGTGAGGGTAAGGGTAAGGGTTAGGGTTCGGGTTAGGGTAAGGGTAAAGTTTAGGGTTAGGGTTAAGTTTATGGGTTAGTGTTATGGTTAGGTTTAGGTTTATGGTTAGGTTTAGGGTAAGGGCAAGTGTTACGTTCAGGGTTAAGGTTAGGTTTAGGGTTAGGGTTAGGGTTAGTTTTATGGTTAGGGTTAGGGTTAGGGTTAGGGTTAGATTTAGGGTTAGGGTTAGGGTTAGGGTAAGGGTAAGGGTAATGGTTAGGGTAAGGGTTAGGGTTAGGTTTAGGTTTAGGTTTAGGGTTAAGGTTATGGTTAGGGTAAGTGTTAGGGTTAAGGTTAGGGTTAGGGTTAGGGTTAGGGTTAGGTTTAGGGTAAGGGTAAGTGTTATGGTTAGGTTTAGGGTTAGGGTTAGGGTAAAGGTAAGGGTTAAGTTTAGGGTTACGGTTAGGTTTAGGGTTAGGATTAGGGTTAGGGTAAGGATAAATGTTGGGGTTAAGTTTGGGGTTAGGGTTAGAGTTAGGGTTAGGTTTAAGGTTAGGGTAAGGGTCTGGGTAAGGGTAAGGTTTAGGGTTAGTTTTAGGGTTAGGGTTAGGTGTAGGGTAAGGGTAAGGGTTAGGGTTAGTATTTGGGTTAGGGTTAGGGTTAGGGTTAGGTTTAGGGTTAGGTTAAGTGTAAGTGTTAGGGTTAGGGTTAGAGTAAGGGTTAGGGTTAGGGTTAGGGTTAGGGTAAAGTCAAGGTTTAGGATTAGGGTTAGGGATAAGGTTAGGTTTAGGGTTAGGTTTAGGGTAAGGGTAAGGGTTACAGTTAGGGTTACAGTTAGGTTTAAGGTTAGGGTTAGGGTTAGGGTAAGGGTTAGGGTTAGGTTTAGGGTTAGGGTAAGGTTTAGGGTTAGGGTTAGGGTTAGAGTTAGGTTTAGGGTTAGGGTAAGGGTAAGGGTTAGGGTTAGTGTTAGGGTTAGGTTAAGGGTTAGGGATAGGTTTAGGGTAAGGGTTAGGGTTAGGGTAAGGGTTAGGGTTAGGGTTAGGGTTAGGGTAAATGTAAGTGTTAGGGTTAGGGTTAGGTTTAGGGTAAGTGTTAGAGTAAGGGTTAGGGTTAGAGTTAGGTTTAGGGTATGGGTTAAGTTTAGGGTTAGGGTGAGGGTAAGGGTAAGGGTTAGTGTTAGTGTTAGGGTAAGGGTAAAGTTTAGGGTTAGGGTTAAGGTTATGGGTTAGTGTTATGGTTAGGGTTAGGTTTAGGGTAAGGGCAAGGGTTACGTTCAGGGTTAAGGTTAGGTTTAGGTTTAGGGTTAGGGTTAGTTTTAGGGTTAGGGTTAGGGTTGGGGTAAGGGTAAGGGTTTGGGTTAGTGTAAGGGTTAGTTTTAGGGTTAGGGGTAAGGGTTAGGGTTAGGGTTAGGTTTAGGGTTAGGGTTAGGGTAAGGGTAAGGGTTAGGGTTAGGGTTAGGGTAAGGGTAAGGGTAAGGGTTAATTTTAGGGTTAGGGTTAGGTTTAGGGTTGAGATTAGGGTTAGATTAGTATTAGGGTAAGGGTTAGGGTTAGGGTTAGGTTTAGGGTAAGTGTTAGAGTAAGGGTTAGGGTTAGAGTTAGGTTTAGGGTGTGGGTTAAGTTTAGGTTTAGGGTGAGGGTAAGCGTAAGGGTTAGGGTTAGGGTTAGTGTTCGGGTAAGTCTTCTGTTTAGGGATTAGGGTTAGGGTTAAGTTTAGGGTAAGGTTTAGGGTTAGGATTAGGGTAAGGGTAAGGGTTAGGGTTAGGGTAATTGTAAGTGTTAGGGTTAGAGTTAGGTTTAGGGTAAGTGTCAGGGTAAGGGTTAGGGTTAGGGTTAGGTGTAGGTTTTAGGTTAAGTTTAGGGTTAGGGTTTGGGTAAGTGTAAGGTTTAGGGTTAGGGTTAGTGTTCGGGTAAGTCTTCTGGTTAGGGTTAGGGTTAGGGTAAGGATAAAGGTTAGCTTTAGGGTAATGGGTTATGGTTAGGGTTAGGTTTAGGTTAAGGGCAAGGGTTAGGTTTAGGGGTAGGGTTAGTTTTAGGGTTAGGGTTAGGGTTAGGTTTAGGGTTAGGGTTAGGGTAAGGGTAAATGTTAGGGTTAGAGTTATGGTTAAGGTAATGGTAAGGGTTAGGGTTAGGTTAGGGTTAGGGTTATTGTAAGGGTAAGGGTTAGATTTAGTGTTAGTTTTAGGGTTAGGGGAAGGATAATGGTTAGGTTTAGGGTTAGGGTTAGGTTTAGGGTTACGTGTAGGGTTAGGGTTAAGGTTAGGGTTAGTGTTAGGGTTAAGGTTAGGGGTAGGGGTAGGGGTAGGGTTAGGGTTAGGGGTAGTGTTAGGGTTATGGTTAGGGTTATGTTTAGGGTTAAGTTTAGGGGTAGGGTTAGGGGTAGGGTTAGGTTTAGGGTTAGGGTTAGGGTTAGGGTAAGGTTTAGGTGTAGGGTTAGGGTTAGAGTTAAGGTTACGGTTAGTGGTAGGGTTAGGGTTATAGTTAGGGTTACGGTTAGGGTTACGGTTAGGGGTAGGGTTAGGGTTAGGGTTAGGGTGAACTGTAGGGTGAGGGGTAGGGGTAGGGTTAGGGAAAGGGTTAGGGTTAGGGGTAGGGTTATGGGTAGGGGTAGGGTTAGCAGTAGGGTAATGGTTAGGGGTAGGGTTAGGGTTATGGTTAAGGGTAGGGGTAGGGTTTGGGTTTGGGGTAGGGGTACGGGTACGGTTATGGTTATGGTTATGGTTAGGGTTAGGATTAGGGTTAGGGTTAGGGTAGGGTTAGGGTTAGGGTTACGGTTAGGTGTAGGGTTAGTGTTAGGGTAAGGGTTAGGGCTTGTGGTAGGGGTAGTGTTAGGGGTAGGGTTAGCGTTAGGGTTAGTGTTAAGTGTAGGGTTAGGGTTAGGGTTAGGGTTCAGGTTAGGGTTAGGTGTAGGGGTAGGGTGTGGTTTAGGGTTAGGGTTAGGGGTAGGGGTAGATGTAGGGTAGGGGTAGGTGTCAGGTTAGGGTTAGGGTTAGGGGTAGGGTTAGGGTTAGGGTTAGGTTTAGTGTTAGGGGTAAGGTTAGGTTTATGTTTAGGGTTAGGGTTAGGGGTTAGGGTTAGCGTTAGGGGTAGGGTAAGGGTTAGGATTAGGGGTAGGGGTTAGGGGTAGGGTTTGGTTTAGGTTTAGGGTTAGGATTAGGGTTAGAGTTAGGATTAGTGGTAGGGGTAGGGTAAGTTTCGGGTTAGGGTTAGGGCTAGGGTTAGGGTTAGGTTTAGGGTTGGTGTTTGGTTTGGGGTTAGGGTTAGGGGTAGGTTTAGGGTTACGGGTAGGGTTAGGGTTAGAGTTAAGGTTAGGGTTAGTTTTAGGGTTAGGTTTAGGGGTAGGTTAGGGGTACGGACAGGGGTAGGTTTAGGGTTAGGGTTAGGGTTAAGGTTAGGTTTAGGGGTAGGGTTAGGGGTAGGGATGGCGGTAGGTTTAGGGTTTGGGTTAGGGTTAGAATTAGGGTTAGGGGTAAGGTTAGGGTTAGGGTTTGGGTTAGGCGTAAGTTTAGGGTTAGGGTTGGAGTTAGGGGTAGGGTTAGGGGTAGTGGTAGGGTTTGGGTTGGGGTTAGCGGTTAGGGTTAGGATTAGGGTTAGGGTTATGGTTAGGGGAAGGGTTAGGGTTAGTGTTAGGGTTAGGGATAGGGTAGGGTTAGGGTTAGGGTTACGATTAGGTGTAGGGTTAGTGTTAGGTTTAGGGTTAGGGCTCGTGGTAGGGGTAGAGTTAGGGGTAGGGTTAGCGTTAGGGTTAGTGTTAAGTGTAGGGTTAGGGTTAGGGTTAAGGTTCGGGTTAGGGGTAGGGGTAGGGGTAGGGTGTGGTTTAGGGTTAGGGTTAGGGTTAGGGGTAGGGGTAGGGGTAGGGGTAGGGGTAGGCTTAAGTGTCAGGTTAGGTTTAGGGTTAGGGGTAGGTTTAGGGTTATGGTTAGGGTTAGTGTTAGGGGTAAGGTTAGGTTTATGTTTAGGGTTAGGGTTAGGGGTAGGGTTAGGGTTAGGGTTAGGGTTAGCCTTAGGGGTAGGGTAAGGGTTAGGATTAGGGGTAGGGTTTAAGGGGTAGGGTTTGGTTTAGAGTTAGGGTTAGGATTAGGGTTTGAGTTAGCGTTAGTGGTAGGGGTAGGATTACGTTTCGTGTTAGGGTTATGGCTAGGGTTAGGGTTAGGTTTAGGGTTGGGGTTTGGGTTGGGGTTATTGTTAGGGGTAGGTTTAGGGTTACGGGTAGGATTAGGGTTAGAGTTAAGGTTAGGGTTAGGGTTAGGGATAGGGTTAGGGTTTGAGTCAGGGTTAGTGGTAGGGGTAGGATTACGTTTCGGGTTAGGGTTAGGGCTAGGGTTAGGGTTAGGTTTAGGGTTGGGGTTTGGGTTGGGGTTATTGTTAGGGGTAGGTTTAGGGTTACGGGTAGGATTAGGGTTAGAGTTAAGGTTAGGGTTAGGGTTAGGGATAGGGTTAGGGGTAGGGTTAGTGTTATGGGTAGGAGTAAGGTTAGGGTTAGGGTTAGGGTTAGGGTTAGGGGTAGCGGTAGAGTTAGGGCTAGGGCTAGGGTTAGGGGTAGGGGTAGGGGTAGGGGTAGGGTTAGGTTTCCGGTTAGGGTTAGGGGTAGGGTAGGGTTAGGGTTAGTGGTAGGTTTAGTGTTAGGGGTAAGGTTAGGGTTAGGGTTAGGGTTGGCTTTGGGGTGAGGTTAGGGTTAGGGGTAGGTTTAGAGTTACGGGTAGGGTTAGGGTTAAGGTTAGGGTTAGTGTTAGGGTTAAGGTTAGGGGTAGGGTTAGGGTTAGGGTTAGGGTTAGGGGTAGTGTTAGGGTTATGGTTAGGGTTATGTTTAGGGTTAGGTTTAGGGGTAGGGTTAGGGGTAGGGTTAGGTTTAGGGTTAGGGTTAGGGTTAGGGTAAGGTTTAGGGTTAGGGGTAGGGTTATGGTTAGGGTTAGGGGTAGGGTTAGGGTTAGGGTTAGTTGTAGGGTTAGGGTTAGCGTTAGGCATAGATTTTGGGTTAGGGTTAGGGTTACGGTCAGGGGTAGGGTTAGGGTTAGGGTTAAGTTAGGGTTAGTGTTACGGTTAGGGTTAGGGTTCGAGTTAGGTGTAGGGTTAGTGTTAGAGTTAGGGTTATGGTTAGGGGTAGGGTTAGGGTTATAGTTAGGGTTACGGTTAGGGTTACGGTTAGGGGTAGGGTTAGGGTTAGGGTTAGGGTTAATGGTAGGGTTAGGGTTAGGGTTAGGGTTAGGTTTAGGGGTATGGTTAGGGTTAGGGGTAGGGGTAGGGGTCGGGGTAGGGTTAACAGTAGGGTTACGGTTAGGGGTAGGTTTAGGGTTATGGTTAAGTGTAGGGGTAGGGTTTGGTTTTGGGGTAGGGATACGGGTACGGTTATGGTTATGGTTAGGGTTAGGGTTAGGGTTAGGTTAGGGTTAGGGTTAGGTTTAGGGGTAGGGTTAGGGGTAGGGATAGGGGTAGGTTTAGGGTTAGGGTTAGGGTTAGGATTAGGGTTAGGGGTAGGGTTAGGGTTAGAGTTAAGGTTAGGGTTAGGGTTAGGTTTAGGTTTAGGTTTAGGGGTAGGGATAGGGTTAGGTTTAGGGTTGTGGTTTGGGTTGGGGTTAGGGTTAGGGGTAGGGTTAGGGTTACGTGTAGGGTTAGGGTTAGAGTTAAGGTTAGGGTTAGAGTTTGGGTTAGGTTTAGGGGTAGGGTTAGGGGTAGGGATAGGGGTAGGTTTAGGGTTAGGGTTAGGGTTAGGATTAGGGTTAGGGGTAGGGTTAGGGTTAGAGTTAAGGTTAGGGTTAGGGATAGGGTTAGGGTTAGGTTTAGGGGTAGGGTTAGGGGTAGGGATAGGGGTAGGTTTAGGGTTAGGGTTAGGGTTAGAATTAGGGTTAGGGGTAGGGTTAGGGTTAGGGTTTGGGTTAGGGGTAGGTTTAGGTGTATGGTTGGAGTTAGGGGTAGGGTTAGGGTAGTGGTAGGGTTTGGGTTGGGGTTAGCAGTTAGGGTTAGAATTAGGGTTAGGGTTAGGGTTAGGGGAAGGGTTAGGGTTAGTGTTAGGGTTAGCGTTAGGGTAGGGTTAGGGTTAGGGTTACGGTTAGGTGTAGGGTTAGTGTTAGGGTTAGGGTTAGGGCTCGTGGTAGGGGTGGGGTTAGCGTTAGGGTAGTGTTAAGTGTAGGGTTAGGGTTAGGGTTAGGGTTCGGGTTAGGGTTAGTGGTAGGGATAGGGTGTGGTTTAGGGTTAGGGTTAGGGTTAGGGGTAGGGGTAGGGTTAGGGTTAGGGTTAGTGTTAGGGGTAAGGTTAGGTTTATGTTTAGGGTTAGGGTTAGGGGTAGGGTTAGGGTTAGGGTTAGTTTTAGGGTAGGGTTAGGGTTAGGGTTAGGATTAGGGTTAGCGTTAGGGGTATGGTATTGGTTAGGATAAGGGGTAGGGTTTAGGGGTAGGGTTTGGTTTAGGGTTAGGGTTAGGATTAGGGTTTGAGTTAGGGTTAGTGGTAGGGGTAGGGTTATGTTTCGGGTTAGGGTTAGGGCTAGGGTTAGGGTTAGGTATAGGGTTGGGGTTTGGGTTGGGGTTAGTGGTAGGGGTAGGGTTAGATTTACGCGTAGGGTTAGGGTTAGAGTTAAGGTTAGGGTTAGGGTTAGGGTTAGGGTTAGGTTTAGGGGTAGGGTTAGGGTTAGGGTTTGGATTAGGGGTAGGTTTAATGGTAGGGTTGGAGTTAGGGTTAGGGTTAGGGGTAGTGGTAGGGTTTGGGTTGGGGTTAGCGGTAGGGTTAGGATTAGTTTTAGGGTTAGGGTTAGGGGAAGGCTTAGGGTTAGTGTTAGGGTTAGGGTTAGGGTTAGGGTTAGGTTTATGGGTAGGTTTAGGGTTAGTGGTAGGGTTAGGGTTAGAGTTAAGGTTAGGGTTAGGGATAGGGTTAGGGTTAGGTTTACGGGTAGGGTTAGGGGTAGGGATAGGGGCAGGTTTAGGGTTAGGGTTAGGGTTAGAATTAGGGTTAGGTGTAGGGTTAGGGTTAGGGTTTGGGTTAGGGGTAGGTTTAGGTGTAGGGTTGGAGATAGGGGTAGGCTTAGGGTAGTGGTAGGGTTTGGGTTGGGGTTAGCAGTTAGGGTTAGGATTAGGGTTAGGGTTAGGGTTAGGGGAAGGGTTAGGGTTAGTGTTAGGGTTAGCGTTAGGGTAGGGTTAGGGTTAGGGTTACGGTTAGGTGTAGGGTTAGTGTTAGGGTTAGGGTTAGGGCTCCTGGTAGGGGTAGGTTTAGCGTTAGGGTTAGTGTTAAGTGTAGGGTTAGGGTTAGGGTTAGGGTTCGGGTTAGGGGTAGGGGTAAGGATAGGGTGTGGTTTAGGGTTAGGGTTAGGGTTAGGGGTAGGAGTAGGGGTAGGGTTAGGTGTCAGGTTAGGGTTAGGGTTAGGGGTAGGGTTAGGGTTAGGGTTAGGGTTAGTGTTAGGGGTAAGGTTAGGTTTATGTTTAGGGGTAGGGTTAGGGGTAGGGTTAGGGTTAGGGTTAGTTTTAGGATAGGGTTGGGGTTAGGGTTAGGATTAGGGTTAGCGTTAGGGGTATGGTATTGGTTAGGATTAGGGGTAGGGTTTAGGGATAGGGTTTGGTTTAGGGTTAGGGTTAGGATTAGGGTTTGAGTTAGGGTTAGTGGTAGGGGTAGGGTTATGTTTCGGGTTAGGGTTAGGGCTAGGGTTAGGGTTAGGTATAGGGTTGGGGTTTGGGTTGGGGTTAGTGGTAGGGGTAGGGTTAGAGTTACGGGTAGGGTTAGGGTTAGAGTTAAGGTTAGGGTTAGGGTTAGGGTTAGGGTTAGGTTTAGGGGTAGGGTTAGGGTTAGGGTTTGGATTAGGGGTAGGTTTAAGGGTAGGGTTGGAGTTAGGGTTAGGGTTAGGGGTAGTGGTAGGGTTTGGGTTGGGGTTAGCGGTAGGGTTAGGATTAGTTTTAGGGTTAGGGTTAGGGGAAGGCTTAGGGTTAGTGTTAGGGTTAGGGTTAGGGTTAGGGTTAGGTTTAGGGGTAGGTTTAGGGTTAGTGGTAGGGGTAGGGTTAGGGTTAGGGTTAGGGTCACGGTTAAGGGTAGGCTTAGGATTAGGGTTAGGGTTAGGGGTAGGGTTAGGGTTAGGGTTAGGGCTAGGGATAGGGTTATGGTTAGGGGTAGGGGTAGGGGTAGTGGTAGGGGCAGGGGTAGGTGTAGTTGTAGGGTTAGGGTTAGGGGTAGGGGTAGAGTTAGGGTTAGGGTTAGGGTTAGGCTCAGGGGTAGAGTGTGGGGTAGGGTTAGGGGTAGGTTTAGGGTGAGGAGTAGGGTAAGGGTTAGTGTTAGGGTTAGGGTTAAGGGTAGCGGTAGAGTTAGGGCTAGGGCTAGGGTTAGGGGTAGGGTTAGGGGTAGGGGTAGGGGTAGGGTTAGATATCGGGTTAGGGTTAGTGTTAGGTTTAGGGGTAGGGTTAGGGTTAGGGTTAGGTTTAGGGTTAGCATTAGGGGTAGGGTTAGGGCTAGGGTTAGGGTCACGGATAGGGGTAGGGTTAGGATTAGGGTTTGGTTTAGTGGTAGGTTTAGGGTTAAGGTTAGGTTTAGGGTTAGGGGAAGGGTTAGAGTTAGGGTTACAGTTAGGGTTAGGGGTAGTGTTAGGTTTAGGTTTAGGGTTATGTTAGGGTTAGGGTTAGCGTTAAGGGTAGGTTTAGTGTTTTGGATAGGGTTAGTGTTAGGGATAGGGTCACGTTTAGGGTTAGGGTTAGGAGTAGGGTTAGGGTTAGGGTTAGGGTTAGCGTAAGGGTTAGGTTTAGGGGTAGGGTTAGGGGTAGGGTTAGTGGTAGGGTTAGTGGTAGGGTTAGTGTTAGGGTTAGGAGTAGGGTTAGGTTTAGGTTTAGGGGTAGGGTTAGTTTTAGAGTTAGGGTTAGGTTTAGGGTTAGGGTTAGGGTAAGGGTAAAGGTTAGGGTTACAGTTAGGGTTAGGGTTAGGGTTAGGGTTAGGGTTAGGGTAAGGGTAAGGGTTAGATTTAGTGTTAGTTTTAGGGTTAGGGGAAGGATAATGGTTAGGTTTAGGGTTAGGGTTTGGGTTAGTGTTAGGATTAGGGTAAGGGTTAGGGTTAAGGTTAGTGTTAGGGTTAGGGTTAGGGTTAGGGTAAGGGTAAGGGTTAAGGTTAGGTTTAGGGTTAGGGTTAGGGTAAAGGTAAGGGTTAAGTTTAGGGTTAGGGTTAGGTTTAGGGTTAGGGTTAGGGTTAGGGTTATAATAAGGATAAGGTTTAGGGTTAAGTTTTGGGTTAGGGTTAGAGTTAGGGTTAAGTTTAAAGTTAGGGTTAGGGTGTTCGTTAGGGTAAGGGTTAGGGTTAGGGATAGGGTAAGGTTAAGTGTTAGGGTTAGGGTTAGGTTTAGGGTCAGTGTTAGGGTATGGGTTAGGGTTAGAGTTAGGTTTAGGGTATGGGTTAAGTTTAGGGTTAGGGTTACGATAAGGTTAAGGGTTAGGGTTAGGATGAGGGTTAGGGTAAGTGTTCTGGTTAGGGTTAGGGTAAGGGTAAGTATAAAGGTTAGGGTTAGGGTTTGGGTTAGGTTTAGGTTTAGGGTTAGGTTTAGGGTAAGGTCAATTTTTAGGCTTAGTGTTAGGCTTTCGTTTAGGGTTATGGTTAGGGGTAGATTTAGGGTTAGATTATGGGTTAGGGTTAGGGTAAGGGTAAGGGTTAGGCTTAGAGTTAGGTTTAGGCTTAGGGTTAGAGTTACAGTTAGTGTTAGGGTTAGGGTAAGGGTAAGGTTAGGGTTAGGTTTAGGGTTAGTGTTAGGTTAAGGGTTAGGGTTAGGGGTTAGGGTAAGGGTAAGGGTAAGGTTTAGGGTTAGGGTTAGGGTTAAGGTAAGGGTTAGGGTTAGGGTTAGGGTTAGTTTTTGTATTGGGGTTAGGTTTAAGGTTAGGGTTAGGGTGTGGGTAAGGGTAAGGGTTAGGGTAAGGGTTAGGGTTAGGGTTAGGTTTACGGTGAGGGTGTGGGTTAGGGTAAGGGTAAGGGTAAGTTTGGGGTTAGGTTTAGGGCTAGAGTTAGGTTGAAGTTTAGGGTTAGGGGTTAGGGTTAGGGTTAAGATAAGGGTATGGGTTAGGGTTAGGGTTAGGGTTAAGGTTAGGGTAAGGGTTGGAGTTAGGTTTAGGGTTAGGTTTACGGGTAGGGTAACGGTAAGGTTAGGTTAGGGTTAGTGTTAGGTTAAGGATTAGGGTTAGGGGTTAGGGTTAGAGTTAGGGTAAGGGTTAGGGTTAGAGTTAGGGTAATGGTTAGGGTTAGGGTTAGGCTAAGGGTAAGTGTTAGGGTTAGGGTTAAGGCAAGGACTAGGGTTTGGGCTAGGGTTAGGTTTAGGGTTAGTTTTAAGATTACGGTTAGGGTTAGAGTTAGGTTTAGGGTTAGGGTAATGGTAAGATTAGGGTTACGTTTAGGATTAGTGTTAGGTCAAGGGTTAGGGTTAGGGTTAGGGTAAGGGTTAGGGTTAGGTTTAGGGTAAGGGTAAGTGTTAGGGTTAGGGTTAGGCTAAGGGTTATTGTTAGAGTTAGGGTTAGGGTTAGGGTAAGTGTTAGGGTTAGGGTTAGGGTTAGGCTAAGTGTTAGGTTAAGGGTTAGTGTTAGGGTTAGGTTTAGGGTTCGGGTTAAGGTTAGGGTTAGGTTTAGGGTAAGGGTAAGGGTTAGGGTTAGGATTAGGTTGAGGGTAAGTGTTAGGGTTAGTGTTAGGGTTAGGGTTAGGGTTAGGGTAAGGGTTAGGGTTAGGGTTAGTTTTAGGGTTAGGGGTTAGGGTTAGGTTTAGGGTTAGGGTTATTGTAAGGGTAAGGGTTAGGGTTACGGTTAGGGTTAGGTTTAGGGTTAGGGTAAGGGTAAGGGTAAGGGTTAATTTTAGGGTTAGGGTTAGGGTTGAGGTTAGGGTTACGATTAGAATTAGGGTAAGTGTTAGGGTTAGGTTTAGGGTAAGGGTAAGGTTTAGGATTAGTGATAGGTTTAGGATAAGTGTAAGGTTTAGGGTTAGGGTTAGGTTTAGGTGTAGGGTAAGGGTAAGGGTTAGGGTTAGGGTTAGGGTTAGTGTTAGGTTTAGGGTTAGGGTAAGTATAAGTGTTAGGGTTAGGGTTAGGGTTAGAGTAAGGGTTAGGGTTAGGGTTAGGGTAAGGTCAAGGGTTAGGATTTGGATTAGGATTAAGGTTAGGTTTAGGGTTAGGTTTAGGGTTAGGTTTAGGGTAAGGGATAGGGTTAGAGTTAGGGTTAGGGTTAAGGTTAGGGTTAGGGTTAGGGCTGGGTAAGGGTTAGGGTTAGGGTTAGGGTAAGGGTTAGGTTTAGGGTTAGGGTTAGGGTTAGAGTTAGGTTTAGGGTTAGGGTAAGGGTTAGGGTTAGGGTTAGGGTAGGGTTTAGGGTTAGGATTAGGGTAAGGGTTAGGGTTAGGTTTAGGGTTCGGGTAAGGGTAAGTGTTAGGGTTTGGGTTAGGTTTAGGGTAAGTGTTAGAGTAAGGTTTAGGGTTAGGGTTAGGTTTACGGTATGGGTTAAGTTTAGGGTTAGGGTGAGGGTAAGGGTAAGGGTTAGGGTTAGGGTTAGGGTAAGTGTTCTGGTTAGGGTTAGGTTTAGGGTTAGGTTTAGGGTAAGGGCAAGGGCTAGGTTTAGGGTTAGGGTTAGGTTTAGGGTTAGGGTTAGGGTTAGGGTTAGTTTTAGGGTTAGGGTTAGGGTAAGGCTAAGGGTTAGGTTTAGAGTTAGGGTTAGGGTAAAGGTAAGGGTTAGGGTTAGGATTAGGGTTAGGGTTAGTGTAAGGGTACGGGTTAGATTTAGGGTTAGCGTTATGGTTAGGGTAAGAGTAAGGGTTAGGGTTAGGGTTAGGTTTACGGTTAGGGTTAGGGTTAGGGTTAAGGTTAGGCTTAGGTTAAGGGTTAGGGTTAACGTTAGGGTTAGCTTTAGGGTTAGGGTAAGGGTAAGGGTTAGGGTTAGGTTTAGGGTTAGGGTTAGGGTAAAGGTAAGGGTTAAGTTTAGGGTTAGGGTTAGGGTTAGGTTTAGGTTTAGGGTTAGGTTTAGGATTAGGGTTAGGTGTAGTGTAAGGGTAAGGGTTAGGGTTAGGATTAGGATTAGGGTTAGGTTTAGGGTTAGGGTTAGTGTTAGGATAAGTGTAAGTGTTAGGGTTAGGGTTAGGGTTAGAGTAAGGGTTAGGGTTAGGGTTAGGGTTAGGGTAAGGTCAAGGTTTAGGATTAGGGTTAGGGTT
>JANJXV010000044.1:5900000-5950000 GCA_024803745.1 Megascapheus bottae
TATGGGTTAAGTTTAGGGTTAGGGTTAGGGTAAGGGTAAGGGTTAGGGTTAGGGTTAGGGTTAGGGTAAGTGTTCTGGTTAGGGTTAGGGTTAGGGTAAGGATAAAGGTTAGCTTTAGGGGTATGGGTTAGTGTTAGGGTTAGGTTAGGGTAAGCGCAAGGGTTAGGTTTAGGGGTAGGGTTAGTTTTAGGTTTAGGTTTAGGTTTAGGGTTAGGGTTAGGGTAAGGGTAAAGGTTAGGGTTAGAGTGATGGTTAGGGTAATCGTAAGGGTTAGCGTTAGGTTAGGGTTAGTGTAAGGGTAAGGGTTAGATTTAGTGTTAGGTTTAGGGTTAGGGGAAGGGTAATGGTTAGGTTTAGGGTTAGGGTTAGGTTTAGGGTTAGGGTTTGGGTTATTGTTAGGATTAGGGTAAGGGTTAGGGTTAAGATTAGTGTTAGGGTTAGGGTTAGGGTTAGGGTAAGGGTAAGGGTTAGGGTTAGGTTTAGGGTTAGGGTTAGGGTAAAGGTAAGGGTTAAGTTTAGGTTTAGGGTTAGGTTTAGGGTTAGGGTTAGGGTTAGGGTTATAATAAGAATAAGGTTTAAGGTTAAATTTAGGGTTAGGGTTAGAGTTAGGGTTAAGTTTAAAGTTAGGGTTAGGGTTAGGGTTAGGGTAAGGTTTACTGTTAGTATTAGGGTAAGGGTTAGGGTTAGGGTTAGGATTAGGATAAGGTTAAGTGTTAGGGTTAGGGTTAGGTTTAGGGTAAGTGTTAGGGTATGTGTTAGAGTTAGGGTTAGGTTTAGGGTATGGGTTAAGTTTAGGGTTAGGTTTACGATAAGGTTAAGGGTTAGGGTTAGGATGATTGTTAGGGTAAGTGTTCTGATTAAGCTTAGGGTAAGTGTAAGGATAAAGGTTAGGGTTAGGGTTAGGGTTATGGGTTAGGGTAAGGCTTACTGTTAGGATTAGGGTAAGGGTTAGAGTTAGGGTTAGGGTTAGGGTAAGGGTAAGTGTTAAGTTTAGGGTTAGGTTTAAGGTAAGTGTTAGGATAAGGTTTAGGGTTAGGGTTAGGTTGAGGGTATGGGATAACTTTAGGGTTAGGGTTAGGGTAAGAGTAAGGGTAAGGGTTAGGGTGAAGGTTAGGGTAAGTGTTCTGGTTAGGGTTAGGGTTAGGGTAAGGATAAAGGTTAGGGTTAGGGTTAGGGTTATTGGTTATGGTTAGGTTTAGGGTTAGGGTTTGGTTTAGGGTTAGGGTTAGGGTTAGGTTTAGGGTTAGGTTAAGGGTTAGGGTTAGGGTTAGGGTAAGTGTAAGTATTAGGGTTAGAGTTAGGGTTAGGGTTAGGTTTAGGTTTAGGGTTAGTGTAAGGGTAAGGGTTAGATTTAGGGTTAGGTTTAGGGTTAGGGTAAGGGTTAGGGTTAGGGTTAGGTTTAGGGTTAGTGTTAAGGTTAGGGTAGGGTTAGGGTTAGGGTAAGGTTAAGGGTTAGGGTTAGGTTTAGGGTAAGGGTTAGGGTAAAGTTAAGGGTTAAGTTTAGGGTTAGGGTTAGTTTTAGGGTTAGGGTTAGGGTTAGGGTAAGGATGAGGGTTAGGGTTAAGTTTAGGGTTAGGGTAAGAGTTAGGGTAAGGTTTAAGGTTAGGGTTAGGGTGTGGGTAAGGGTAAGGATTAGGGTTAGGTTTAGGGTTAGGGTTAGGGTTACGGTTCAGGTTAGGGTTAGGGTAAGGGTAAGGTTAGGGTTAGGTTTAGGGTTAGTGTTAGGTTAAGGGTTAGGGTTAGGTTTAGGGTTAGGGTTAAGGTTTGGGTTAGGGTTAGAGTTAGGCTTAGGTTTAGGGTTAAGTTTAGGGTTAGGGTTAGGGTTAGAGTTAGGTTTAGGGTTAGGGTAACGGTAAGGTTAGGATTAGGTTTAGGGTTAGTGTTAGGTTAAGGGTTAGGGTTAGGGTAAGTGTTAGGGTTAGGGTTAGGCTAAGTGTTAGGTTAAGGGTTAGTGTTAGGGTTAAGTTAACTGTTGGGGTTAAGGTTAGGGTTAGGTTTAGGGTAAGGGTAAGGGTTAGGATTAGGGTGAGGGTAAGTGTTAGGTTTAGGGTTAGGGTTAGGGTTAGGGTTGGGGTAAGGGTAAGGGTTAGGTGTAGAGTTAGGGTTAGTTTTAGGGTTAGGGGTAAGGGTTAGGGTTAGGGTTAGGTTTAGGGTTAGGGTTTTTGTAAGGGTAAGGTTTAGGGTTAGGGTTAGGGTTAGGGTAAGGGTAAGGGTAAGGGTTAATTTTAGGGTTAGGGTTAGGGTTAGGGTTGAGATTAGGGTTAGAATAGGATTAGGGTAAGGGTTAGGTTAGGGTTAGGGTTAGGGTAAGGGTAAGGTTTAGGGTTAGGTTTAGGGTTAGAGTTAGGTGTAGGGTAAGGATAAGGGTTAGGGTTCGGATTTGGGTTAGGGTTAGGGTTAGGGTTAGGTTTAGGGTTAGGTTAAGTGTAAGTGTTAGGGTTAGGGTCAGGTTTAGAGTAAGGGTTAGGGTTAGGGTTAGGGTTAGGGTAAGGTCAAGGTTTAGGATTAGGGTTAGGTTTAAGGTTAGGTTTAGGGTTAGGTTTAGGGTAAGGGTAAGGGTTACAGTTAAGGTTACGGTTAGGTTTAAGGTTAGGGTTATTGTTAGGGTAAGGGTTATGGTTAGGGTTAGGGTTAGGGTAAGGGTTAGGGTTAGGGTTAGGGTTAGAGTTAGGTTTAGGATTAGGGTAAGGGTAAGGGTTAGGGTTAGTGTTAGGGTTAGGTTAAGGGTTCGGGTTAGGGTTAGGGTAAGGGTTAGGGTTAGGGTTAGGGTAAGGGTTTGGGTTAGGGTTAGGGTTAGTTTTAGGGTTAGGGGTAAGGGTTAGGGTTAGGGTTAGGTTTAGGGTGAGGGTTAGGGTAAGGGAAGGGTTAGGGTTAGGGTTAGGGTTAGGGTAAGGGTAAGGGTAAGGGTAAGGGTTAATTTTAGGGTTAGGGTTAGGGTTAGGGTTGAGATTAGGGTTAGATTAGGATTAGGGTAAGGGTTAGGGTTTGGGTTAGGTTTACGGTAAGTGTTAGAGTAAGGGTCAGGTTAGAGTTAGGTTTAGGGTATGGGTTAAGTTTAGGGTTAGAGTGAGGGTAAGGGTAAGGGTTAGGGTTAGGGTTAGGGTAAGGGTAAAGTTTAGGGTTAGGATTAAGTTTATGGGTTAGTGTTTTGGTTAGGTTTAGGTTTATGGTTAGGTTTAGGGTCAGGGCAAGGGTTACGTTCAGGGTTAAGGTTAGGTTTAGGGTTAGGGTTAGGGTTAGTTTTATGGTTGGGGTTAGGATAAGGGTAAGGGTTTGGGTTAGAGTTAAGGTTAGGGTAAGGAAAAGGGTTAGGGTTAGATTTAGGGTTAGGGTTAGGGTTAGGGTAAGGGTAAGGGTAATGGTTAGGGTAAGGGTTAGGGTTAGGTTTAGGTTTAGGGTTAGGCTTAAGGTTATGGTTAGGGTAAGTGTTAGGGTTAAGGTTAGGGTTAGGGTTAGGGTTAGGGTTAGGTTTAGGGTTAGGGTTACGGTTAGGGTAAGGATAAATGTTGGGGTTAAGTTTGGGGTTAGGGTTAGAGTTAGGGTTAGGTTTAAGTTTAGGGTAAGGGTGTGGGTAAGGGTAAGGTTTAAGGTTAGGTTTAGGGTTAGGGTTAGGTGTAGGGTAAGGGTAAGTGTTAGGGTTAGGGTTAGGGCTAGGGTTAGGTTTAGGGTTAGGTTAAGTGTAAGTGTTAGGGTTAGGGTTAGAGTAAGGGTTAGGGTTAGGGTTAGGGTTAGGGTAAGGTCAAGGTTTAGGATTAGGGTTAGGGTTAAGGTTAGGTTTCGGGTTAGGTTTAGGGTAAGGGTAAGGGTTACAGTTAGGGTTACGGTTAGGTTTAAGGTTAGGGTTAGGGTAAGGGTTAGGGTTAGGGTTAGGGTTAGGGTAAGGGTTAGGGTTAGGGTTAGGGTTAGAGTTAGGTTTAGGATTAGGGTAAGGGTAAGGGTTAGGATTAGTGTTAGGGTTAGGTTAAGGGTTAGGGTTAGGGTTAGGGTAAGGGATAGGGTTAGGGTTAGGGTAAGGGTTAGGGTTAGGGTTAGGGGTTAGGGTTAGTGTTAGGGTTAGGTTTAGGGTTAGATTAGGGTTAGGGCTAGGGTTAGGTTAAGGTTATGTGTTAGGGTTAGGTTTAGGGTATGGGTTAAGTTTAGGGTTAGGGTGAGGGTAAGGGTAAGGGTTAGTGTTAGTGTTAGGGTAAGGGTAAAGTTTAGGGTTAGGGTTAAGGTTATGGGTTAGTGTTATGGTCAGGGTTAGGTTTAGGGTAAGGGCAAGGGTTACGTTCAGGGTTAAGGTTAGGTTTAGGTTTAGGGTTAGGGTTAGTTTTAGGGTTAGGGTTAGAGTTGGGGTAAGGGTAAGGGTTTGGGTTAGGGTAAGGGTTAGTTTTAGGGTTAGGGGTAAGGGTTAGGGTTAGGGTTAGGTTTAGGGTTAGGGTTAGGGTAAGGGTAAGGGTTAGGGTTAGGGTTAGGGTTAGGGTAAGGGTAAGGGTAAGGGTTAATTTTAGGGTTAGGGTTAGGTTTAGGGTTGAGATTAGGGTTAGATTTGTATTAGGGTAATGGTTAGGGTTAGGGTTAGGTTTAGGGTAAGTGTTAGAGTAAGGGTTAGGGTTAGAGTTAGGTTTAGGGTATGGGTTAAGTTTAGGTTTAGGGTGAGGGTAAGGGTAAGGTTTAGGCTTAGGGTTAGGGTAAGGGTAAAGTTTAGGGTTAGGGTTAAGTTTATGGGTTAGTGTTATGGTTAGGGTTAGGTTTAGGGTTAGGTTTAGGGTAAGGGCAAGGATTATGTTCAGGCTTAAGGTTAGGTTTAGGGTTAGGGTTAGGGTTAGTTTTAGGGTTAGGGTTAGGATAAGGGTAAGAGTTAGGGTTAGAGTTAAGGTTAGGGTAAGGTTAAGGGTTAGGGTTAGATTTAGGGTTAGGTTTAGGGTTAGGGTTAGGGTAAGGGTTGTGTTAGGTTTAGGGTTAGCGTTATGGTAAGGGTAAGGGTTAGGGTTAGGGTTAAGGTAAGGATAAGGGTTAGGGTTAGGGTTAGGGTTAGGTTTAGTTTAAGGGTTAGGATTAGGTTTAGGGTAAGGGCAATTGTTAGGTTTAGGGTTAGGGTTTGTTTTAGGGTTAGGGTTAGGGTTAGGTTTAGGGATAGGTTAAGGGTTAGGGTTAGGGTTAGGGTAAGTGTAAGTGTTCGGGTTAGAGTTAGGTATAGGTTTAGGGTTAGTGTAAGGGTAAGGGTTAGATTTAGGGTTAGGGTTAGGGTTAGGGTAAGGGTAAGGGTTAGGGTTAGGTTTAGGGTTAGTGTTAAGGTTAGGGTAGGGTTAGGGTTAGGGTAAGGTTAAGGGTTAGGGTTAGGTTTATGGTAAAGGTTAGGGTAAAGTTAAGGGTTAAGTTTAGGGTTAGGGTTAGTTTTAGGGTTAGGGTTAGGGTTAGGGTAAGGATGAGGGTTAGGATTAAGTTTAGGGTTAGGGTTAGAGTTAGGGTAAGGTTTAAGGTTAGGGTTAGCGTGTGTTTAAGGGTAAGGGTTAGGGTTAGGTTTAGGTTTAGGGTTAGGGTTACGGTTCTGGTTAGGGTTAGGGTAAGGGTAAGGTTAGGGTTAGGTTTAGGGTTAGTGTTAGGTTAAGGGATAGGGTTAGGGTTAGGGTTAGGGTTAAGGTTTGGGTTAGGGTTAGAGTTAGGCTTAGGTTTAGGGTTAGGTTTAGGATTAGGGTTAGGTGTAGTGTAAGGGTAAGGGTTAGGGTTAGGATTAGTATTAGGGTTAGGGTTAGGGTTAATTTTAGGGTTAGGTTAAGTGTAAGTGTTAGGGTTAGGGTTAGGGTTAGAGTAAGGGTTAGGGTTAGGGTTAGGGTTAGGGTTAGGGTAAGGTCAAGGTTTAGGATTAGGGTTAGGGTTAAGGTTAGGTTTAGGGTTAGGTTTAGGGTAAGGGTAAGGGTTACAGTTAGGGTTACGGTTAGGTTTAAGGTTAGGGTTAGGGTTAGGGTTAGGGTTACGGTTAGGTTTAGGGTTAGGGTAAGGGTTAGGGTTTAGGTTAGGTTTAGAGTTAGGTTTAGGTTTAGGGTAAGGGTAAGGGTTAGGGTTAGTGTTAGGGTTAGGTTAAGGGTTAGGGTTAGGGTTAGGGTAAGGGTTAGGGTTAGGGTTAGGGTAAGGGTTAGGGTTAGGGTTAGGGTTCGGGTAAATGTAAGTGTTAGGGTTAGGGTTAGGTTTAGGGTAAGTGTTAGAGTAAGGGATAGGGTTAGAGTTAGGTTTAGGGTATGGGTTAGGGTTAGGGTTAGGGTAAGGGTAAAGTTTAGGGTTAGGGTTAAGGTTATGGGTTAGTGTTATGGTTAGGGTTATGTTTAGGGTTAGGTTTAGGGTAAGGGCAAGGGTTACGTTCAGGGTTAAGGCTAGGTTTAGGTTTAGGGTTAGGGTTAGTTTTAGGGTTAGGGTTAGGGTTGGGGTAAGGGTAAGGGTTAGGGTTAGGGTTAAGGTTAGTTTTAGAGTTAGGGGTAAGGGTTAAGGTTTTGGTTAGGTTTAGGGTTAGGGTTAGGGTAAGGGTAAGGGTTAGGGTTAGGTTTAGGGTTAGGATAAGGGTAAGTGTAAGGGTTAATTTTAGGGGTAGGGTTAGGGTTAGGGTTGAGATTAGGGTTAGATTAGGATTAGGGTAAGGGTTAGGGTTAGGGTTAGGTTTAGGGTAAGTGTTAAAGTAAGGGTTAGGGTTAGAGTTAGGTTTAGGGTATGGGTTAAGTTTAGGGTTAGGGTGAGGGTAAGGGTAAGCGTTAGGGTTAGGGTTAAGGTAAGGGCAAGGGTTAGGGTTAGGTTTAGTGTTAGGTTTAGCTTAAAGGTTACGATTAGGTTCAGGGTAAGGGTAAGGTTTAGGGTTAGGGTAAGGGTAAGGGTTAAGGTTAGGGTTATGGTTAGGTTTAGGGTTAGGGGAAGAGTAAGGGTTAGGGTTAGGATTATGATTAGGGTTAGGGTAAGGGTTAGGGTTAGGGTTAGGGTTAGGGTAGATGTTAGAGTTAGGGTTAAGATTAGGGTAAGGGTTAGCGTTAGGGTTAGGGTTAGGGATAGGGTTATGATAAGGGTAAGGTTTGGATTAGTGTTAGATTTAGGGTAAGGGTAAGGTTTAGGGTTAGGGTTAGGGTTAGGTGTAGAGTAAGGGTAAGGTTTAGGGTTAGGGTTAGGGTTAGGGTTAGGTTTAGTGTTAGGGTTAGGGTTAAGGTTAGGGTTAGGTTAAGGGTTAGGGTTAAGGTTAGGGTTAGCATTAGGGTTAGGGTAAGGGTAAGGGTTAGGGTTAGGTTTAGGGTTAGGGTTAGGGTAAGGGTTAGGGTTAGGGTAAGGATAAGGGTTAGGGTTAGGGGTTAGGGTTAGGGTTAGGGTTAGTGTAAGGGTTAGGGTTAGGGTTAGGATTAGGGTAAGGGTAAGTGTTAGGGTTAGAGTTAGGTTTAGGGTAAGTGTTAGGGTAAGGGTTAGGGTTAGGGTTAGATATAGGGTATGGGTTAAGTTTAGGGTTAGGGCTAGGGTAATTGTAAGGGTTAGGATTAGGGTTAGGGTTAGGGTAAGTGTTCTGGTTAGGGTTAGAGTTATGGTTAGGGTAATGGTAAGGGTTAGGTTTAGGTTAGGGTTAGGGTTTTTGTAAGGGTAAGGGTTAGATTTAGTGTGAGGTTTAGGGTTAGGGGAAGGGTAATTGTTAGGTTTAGGGTTAGGTTTAGGGTTAGGGTTAGGGTAAGGTTAAGGGTTAGGGTTAGAGTTAGGGTTAGGGTAATGGTAAGGGTTAGGGTTAGGTTTAGGGTTAGGGTTAGTGTAAGGGTGCGGGTTAGATTTAGGGTTAGCGTTAGGGTTAGGGTAAGGGTAAGGGTTAGGGTTAGGGTTAGGGTTAGGTTTAGGGTTAGGGTTAGGGTTAAGGTTATGGTTAGGTTAAGGGTTAGGTTTAAGGTTAGGGTTAGCTTTAGGGTTAGGGTAATGGTAAGGGTTAGGGTTAGGTTTAGGGTTAGGGTTAGGGTAAGGTTAAGGGTTAAATTTAGGGTTAGGATTAGGTTTATGGTTAGGGTTAGGGTTAGGTTTAGTGTAAGGGTATGATGTAGGGTTAGGGTTAGGGTTAGGGTTAAGGTTGGGATTAGGGTTAGGGTTAGCGTAAGGGTTAGGGTTAGGGTTAGGGTAAGGGTTAGCGTTAGGGTTAGGGTTTGGGTTAGAGTTAGGTTTAGGGTTAGGGTAAGAGTAAGGGTTAGGGTTAGGGTTAGGTTAAGGGTTAGGGTTAGGGGTAAGGGTTAGGGTTAGGGTTAGGGTTAGGGTAAGGGTTAGGGTTAGGATTAGGGTAAGGGTTAGGGTTAGGGTTAGGGTAAGGGTAAGTGTTAGGGTTAGAGTTAGGTTTAGGGTAAATGTTAGGGTAAGGGTTACGGTTAGGGTTATGTTTAGGGTATGGGTTAAGTTTAGGGTTAGGGTTAGGGTAAGGGTAAGGTTTAGCGTTAGGGTTAGGGTTAGGGTAAGTGTTCTGGTTAGGGTTAGGGTTAGGGTAAGGATAAAGGTTAGCTTTAGGGGTATGGGTTAGGGTTAGGGTTAGGTTAGGGTAAGGGCAAGGGTTAGGTTTAGGGGTAGGGTTAGTTTTAGGTTTAGGTTTAGGGTTAGGTTTAGGGTTAGGGTTAGGGTAAGGGTAAAGGTTAGGATTAGAGTAATGGTTCGGGTAATCGTAAGGGTTAGGGTTAGGTTAGGGTTAGTGTAAGGGTAAGGGTTAGATTTAGTGTTAGGTTTAGGGTTAGGGGAAGGGTAATGGTTAGGTTTAGGGTTAGGGTTAGGTTTAGGGTTAGGGTTTGTGTTATTGTTAGGATTAGGGTAAGGGTTAGGGTTAAGATTAGTGTTAGTGTTAGGGTTAGGGTTGGGGTAAGGGTAAGGGTTAGGGTTAGGTTTAGGGTTAGGATTAGGGTAAAGGTAAGGGTTAAGTTTAGGCTTAGGGTTAGGTTTAGGGTTAGGGTTAGGGTTAGGGTTATAATAAGAATAAGGTTTAAGGTTAAATTTAGGGTTAGGGTTAGAGTTAGGGTTAAGTTTAAAGTTAGGGTTAGGGGGTGGGTAAAGGTAAGGGTTAGGTTTAGGGTTAGGGTTAGGGTTAGGGTTAGATTTAGGGTATGGGTTAACTTTAGGGTTAGGGTTAGGGTAAGTGTAAGGGTTAGGGTTAGGGTTAGGGTTAGGGTAAGTGTTCTGGTTAGGGTTAGGGTTAAGGTAAGGATAAATGTTAGCTTTAGGGTTATGGGTTAGGGTTAGGGTTAGGTTAGGGTAAGGGCAAGGGTTAGGTTTAGGGGTAGGGTTAGTTTTAGGGTTACGGTTAGGGTTAGAGTTAGGGTTAGGGTTAGGGTAAGGGTAAAGTTTAGGGTTAGAGTTATGGTTAGGGTAATGCTAAGGGTTAGGGTTAGGTTAGGGTTAGGGTTAGTGTAAGGGTAAGGGTTAGATTTAGTGTTAGGTTTAGGGTTAGGGGAAGGGTAATTGTTAGGTTTAGGTTTAGGGTTAGGTTTAGGGTTAGGGTTAGGGTAAGGGTAAGGGTAAGGGTAAGGGTTAGGGTTAGAGTTAGGGTTAGGGTAATGGTAAGGGTTAGGGTTAGGTTTAGGGTTAGGGTTAGTGTAAGGGTACGGGTTAGATTTAGGGTTAGCGTTAGGGTTAGGGTAAGGGTTAGGGTTAGGGTTAGGATTAGGTTTAGGGTTAGGGTTAGGGTTAAGGTTAGGGTTAGGTTAAGGGTTAGGGTTAAGGTTAGGGTTAGCTTTAGGGTTAGGGTAATGGTAAGGGTTAGGGTTAGGTTTAGGGTTAGGGTTAGGGTAAAGGTAAGGGTTAAATTTAGGGTTAGGATTAGGTTTATGGTTAGGGTTAGGGTTAGGTTTAGGGTAAGGGTATGATGTAGGGTTAGGGTTAGGGTTAAGGTTAGGGTTAGGGTTAGGGTTAGGGTTAGGGTTAGCGTAAGGGTTATGGTTAGGGTTAGGGTAAGGGTTAGCGTTAGGGTTAGGGTTTGGGTTAGGGTAGGTTTAGGGTTAGGGTAAGAGTAAGGGTTAGGGTTAGGGTTAGGTTAAGGGTTAGGGTTAGGGGTTAGGGTTAGGGTTAGGGTTAGGGTTAGGGTAAGGGTTAGGGTTAGGATTAGGGTAAGGGTTAGGGTTAGGGTTAGGGTTAGGGTAAGGGTAAGCGTTAGGGTTAGAGTTAGGTTTAGGGTAAGTGTTAGGGTAAGGGTTACGGTTAGGGTTAGGTTTAGGGTATGGGTTAAGTTTAGGGTTAGGGTTAGGGTAAGGGTAAGGGTTAGGGTTAGGTTTAGGGTTAGGGTAAGTGTTCTGGTTAGGGTTAGGGTTAGGGTAAGGATAAAGGTTAGCTTTAGGGCTATGGGTTAGGGTTATCGTTAGGTTAGGGTAAGGGCAAGGGTTAGGTTTAGGGGTAGGGTTAGTTTTAGGTTTAGGTTTAGGGTTAGGTTTAGGGTTAGGGTTAGGGTAACGGTAAAGGTTAGGGTTAGAGTAATGGTTAGGGTAATCGTAAGGGTTAGGGTTAGGTTAGGGTTAGTGTAAGGGTAAGGGTTAGATTTAGTGTTAGGTTTAGGGTTAGGGGAAGGGTAATGGTTAGGTTTAGGGTTAGGGTTAGGTTTAGGTTTAGGGTTTGGGTTAGTGTTAGGATTAGGGTAAGGGTTAGGGTTAAGGTTAGTGTTAGGGTTAGGGTTAGGGTTAGGGTAAGGGTAAGGGTAAGGGTTAGGGTTAGGTTTAGGGTTAGGGTTAGGTTAAAGGTAAGGGTTAAGTTTAGGCTTAGGGTTAGGTTTAGGGTTAGGGTTTGGGTTAGGGTTAGGGTTAGGGTAAGTGTAATGGTTATTGTTAGGGTTAGGGTTAGGGTAAGTGTTCTGGTTAGGGTTAGGGTTAGGGTAAGGATAAAGGTTAGCGTTAGGGTTATGGGTTAGGGTTAGGGTTAGGTTAGGGTAAGGGCAAGGGTTAGTTTTAGGGGTAGGGTTAGTTTTAGGGTTACGGTTAGGGTTAGGTTTAGGGTTAGGGTTAGGGTAAGGGTAAAGGTTAGGGTTAGAGTTATGGTTAGGGTAATGGTAAGGGTTAGGGTTAGGTTAGGGTTAGGGTTAGTGTAAGGGTAAGGGTTAGATTTAGTGTTAGGTTTAGGGTTAGGGGAAAGGTAATTGTTAGGTTTAGGGTTAGGGTTAGGTTTAGGATTAGGGTTAGGATAAGGGTAAGTGTTAGGGTTAGAGTTAGGGTTAGGGTAATGGTAAGGGTTAGGGTTAGATTTAGGGCTAGGGTTAATGTAAGGGTACGGGTTAGATTTAGGGTTAGCGTTAGGGTTAGGGTAAGGGTAAGGTTTAGGGTTAGGGTTAGGGTTAGATTTAGGGTTAGGGTTAGGGTTAAGGTTAGGGTTAGGTTAAGGGTTAGGGTTAAGGTTAGGGTTAGCTTTAGGGTTAGGGTAATGGTAAGGGTTAGGGTTAGGTTTTGGGTTAGGGTTAGGGTAAAGGTAAGGGTTAAATTTAGGGTTAGGATTAGGTTTATGGTTAGGGTTAGGGTTAGGTTTAGGGTAAGGGTATGATGTAGGTTTAGGGTTAGGGTTAGGGTTAAGGTTAGGGTTAGGGTTAGGGTTAGGGTTAGCGTAAGGGTTAGGGTTGGGGTTAGGGTAAGGGTTAGCGTTAGGGTTAGGGTTTGGGTTAGAGTTAGGTTTAGGGTTAGGGTAAGAGTAAGGGTTAGGTTTAGGATTAGGTAAGGGTTAGGGTTAGGGGTTAGGGTTAGGGTTAGGGTTAGGGTAAGGGTTAGGGTTAGGATTAGGGTAAGGGTTAGGGTTAGGGTTAGGGTAATGGTAAGTGTTAGGGTTAGAGTTAGGTTTAGGGTAACTGTTAGGGTAAGGGTTACGGTTAGGGTTAGGTTTAGGGTATGGGTTAAGTTTAGGGTTAGGGTTAGGGTAAGGGTAAGGGTTAGGGTTAGGGTTAGGGTTAGGGTAAGTGTTCTGGTTAGGGTTAGGGTTAGGGTAAGGATAAAGGTTAGCTTTAGGGGTATGGGTTAGTGTTAGGGTTAGGTTAGGGTAAGCGCAAGGGTTAGGTTTAGGGGTAGGGTTAGTTTTAGGTTTAGGTTTAGGGTTAGGTTTAGGGTTAGGGTTAGGGTAAGGGTAAAGGTTAGGGTTAGAGTGATGGTTAGGGTAATCGTAAGGGTTAGGGTTAGGTTAGGGTTAGTGTAAGGGTAAGGGTTAGATTTAGTGTTAGGTTTAGGGTTAGGGGAAGGGTAATGGTTAGGTTTAGGGTTAGGGTTAGGTTTAGGGTTAGGGTTTGGGTTATTGTTAGGATTAGGGTAAGGGTTAGGGTTAAGATTAGTGTTAGGGCTAGTGTTAGGTTTAGGGTAAGGGTAAGGGTTAACGTTAGGTTTAGGGTTAGGGTTAGGGTAAAGGTAAGGGTTAAGTTTAGGTTTACGGTTAGGTTTAGGGTTAGGGTTAGGGTTAGGGTTATAATAAGAATAAGGTTTAAGGTTAAATTTAGGGTTAGGGTTAGAGTTAGGGTTAAGTTTAAAGTTAGGGTTAGGGTTAGGGTTAGGGTAAGGTTTACTGTTAGTATTAGGGTAAGGGTTAGGGTTAGGGTTAGGATTAGGATAAGGTTAAGTGTTAGGGTTAGGGTTAGGTTTAGGGTAAGTGTTAGGGTATGTGTTAGAGTTAGGGTTAGGTTTAGGGTATGGGTTAAGTTTAGGGTTAGGTTTACGATAAGGTTAAGGGTTAGGGTTAGGATGAGTGTTAGGGTAAGTGTTCTGATTAAGGTTAGGGTAAGTGTAAGGATAAAGCTTAGGGTTAGGGTTAGGGTTATGGGTTAGGGTAAGGCTTACTGTTAGGATTAGGGTAAGGGTTAGAGTTAGGGTTAGGGTTAGGGTAAGGGTAAGTGTTAAGTTTAGGGTTAGGTTTAAGGTAAGTGTTAGGATAAGGTTTAGGGTTAGGGTTAGGTTGAGGGTATGGGATAACTTTAGGGTTAGGATTAGGGTAAGAGTAAGGGTAAGGGTTAGGGTGAAGGTTAGGGTAAGTGTTCTGGTTAGGGTTAGGGTTAGGGTAAGGATAAAGGTTAGGGTTAGGGTTAGGGTTATTGGTTATGGTTAGGTTTAGGGTTAGGGTTTGGTTTAGGGTTAGGGTTAGGGTTAGGTTTAGGGTTAGGTTAAGGGTTAGGGTTAGGGTTAGGGTAAGTGTAAGTGTTAGGGTTAGAGTTAGGGTTAGGGTTAGGTTTAGGTTTAGGGTTAGTGTAAGGGTAAGGGTTAGATTTAGGGTTAGGTTTAGGGTTAGGGTAAGGGTTAGGGTTAGGGTTAGGTTTAGGGTTAGTGTTAAGGTTAGGGTAGGGTTAGGGTTAGGGTAAGGTTAAGGGTTAGGATTAGGTTTAGGGTAAGGGTTAGGGTAAAGTTAAGGGTTAAGTTTAGGGTTAGGGTTAGTTTTAGGGTTAGGGTTAGGGTTAGGGTAAGGATGAGGGTTAGAGTTAAGTTTAGGGTTAGGGTAAGAGTTAGGGTAAGGTTTAAGGTTAGGGTTAGGGTGTGGGTAAGGGTAAGGATTAGGGTTAGGTTTAGGGTTAGGGTTAGGGTTACGGTTCAGGTTAGGGTTAGGGTAAGGGTAAGGTTAGGGTTAGGTTTAGGGTTAGTTTTAGGTTAAGGGTTAGGGTTAGGTTTAGGGTTAGGGTTAAGGTTTGGGTTAGGGTTAGAGTTAGGCTTAGGTTTAGGGTTAGGTTTAGGGTTAGGGTTATGGTTAGAGTTAGGTTTAGGGTTAGGGTAACGGTAAGGTTAGGATTAGGTTTAGGGTTAGTGTTAGGTTAAGGGTTAGGGTTAGGGTAAGTGTTAGGGTTAGGGTTAGGGTTAGGCTAAGTGTTAGGTTAAGGGTTAGTGTTAGGGTTAACTGTTGGGGTTAAGGTTAGGGTTAGGTTTAGGGTAAGGGTAAGGGTTAGGGTTAGGATTAGGGTGAGGGTAAGTGTTAGGTTTAGGGTTAGGGTTAGGGTTAGGGTTGGGGTAAGGGTAAGGGTTAGGTGTAGAGTTAGGGTTAGTTTTAGGGTTAGGGGTAAGGGTTAGGGTTAGGGTTAGGTTTAGGGTTAGGGTTTTTGTAAGGGTAAGGGTTAGGGTTAGGGTTAGGTTTAGGGTAAGGGTAAGGGTAAGGGTTAATTTTAGGGTTAGGGTTAGGGTTAGGGTTGAGATTAGGGTTAGAATAGGATTAGGGTAAGGGTTAGGGTAGGGTTAGGGTTAGGGTAAGGGTAAGGTTTAGGGTTAGGTTTAGGGTTAGAGTTAGGTGTAGGGTAAGGGTAAGGGTTAGGGTTCGGATTTGGGTTAGGGTTAGGGTTAGGGTTAGGTTTAGGGTTAGGTTAAGTGTAAGTGTTAGGGTTAGGGTCAGGTTTAGAGTAAGGGTTAGGGTTAGGGTTAGGGGTAGGGTAAGGTCAAGGTTTAAGATTAGGGTTAGGTTTAAGGTTAGGTTTAGGGTTAGGTTTAGGGTAAGGGTAAGGGTTACAGTTAAGGTTACGGTTAGGTTTAAGGTTAGGGTTATTGTTAGGGTAAGGGTTATGGTTAGGGTTAGGGTTAGGGTAAGGGTTAGGGTAAGGGTTAGGGTTAGAGTTAGGTTTAGGGTTAGGGTAAGGGTAAGGGTTAGGGTTAGTGTTAGGGTTAGGTTAAGGGTTCGGGTTAGGGTTAGGGTAAGGGTTAGGGTTAGGGTTAGGGTAAGGGTTTGGGTTAGGGTTAGGGTTAGTTTTAGGGTTAGGGGTAAGGGTTAGGGTTAGGGATAGGTTTAGGGTGAGGGTTAGGGTAAGGGCAAGGGTTAGGGTTAGGGTTAGGGTTAGGGTAAGGGTAAGGGTAAGGGTTAATTTTAGGGTTAGGGTTAGGGTTAGGGTTGAGATTAGGGTTAGATTAGGATTAGGGTAAGGGTTAGGGTTAGGGTTAGGTTTAGGGTAAGTGTTAGAGTAAGGGTCAGGTTAGAGTTAGGTTTAGGGTATGGGTTAAGTTTAGGGTTAGAGTGAGGGTAAGGGTAACGGTTAGGGTTAGGGTTAGGGTAAGGGTAAAGTTTAGGGTTAGGATTAAGTTTATGGGTTAGTGTTTTGGTTAGGTTTAGGTTTATGGTTAGGTTTAGGGTAAGGGCAAGAGTTACGTTCAGGGTTAAGGTTAGGTTTAGGGTTAGGGTTAGGGTTAGTTTTATGGTTAGGGTTAGGATAAGGGTAAGGGTTAGGGTTAGAGTTAAGGTTAGGGTAAGGGAAAGGGTTAGGGTTAGATTTAGGGTTAGGGTTAGGGTTAGGTTAAGGGTTAGGGTTAGGTTTAGGTTTAGGGTTAGGCTTAAGGTTATGGTTAGGGTAAGTGTTAGGGTTAAGGTTAGGGTTAGGGTTAGGGTTAGGGTTAGGTTTAGGGTAAGAGTAAGTGTTATGGTTAGGTGTAGGGTTAGGGTTAGGGTTAGGGTTAGGGTTAGGGTTAGGGTAAGGATAAATGTTGGGGTTAAGTTTGGGGTTAGGGTTAGAGTTAGGGTTAGGTTTAAGGTTAGGGTAAGGGTGTGGGTAAGGGTAAGGTTTAGGGTTAGGTTTAGGGTTAGGGTTAGGTGTAGGGTAAGGGTAAGTGTTAGGGTTAGGGTTAGGGTTAGGGTTAGGTTTAGGGTTAGGTTAAGTGTAAGTGTTAGGGTTAGGGTTAGGGTTAGAGTAAGGGTTAGGGTTAGGGTTAGGGTTAGGGTTAGGGTTAGGGTAAGGTCAAGGTTTAGGATTAGGGTTAGGGTTAAGGTTAGGTTTCGGGTTAGGTTTAGGGTAAGGGTAAGGGTTACAGTTAGGGTTACGGGTAGGTTTAAGGTTAGGGTTAGGGTAAGGGTTAGGGTTAGGGTTAGGGTTAGGGTAAGGGTTAGGGTTAGGGTTAGGGTTAGAGTTAGGTTTAGGGTTAGGATAAGGGTAAGCGTTAGGGTTAGTGTTAGGGTTAGGTTAAGGATTAGGGTTAGGGTTAGGGTAAGGGTTAGGGTTAGGGTTAGGGTAAGGGTTAGGGTTAGGATTAGGGTTCGGGTAAATGTAAGTGTTAGGGTTAGGGTTAGGTTTAGGGTAAGTGTTAGAGTAAGGGTTAGGGTTAGAGTTAGGTTTAGGGTATGGGTTAAGTTTAGGGTTAGGGTGAGGGTAAGGGTAAGGGTTAGTGTTAGTGTTAGGGTAAGGGTAAAGTTTAGGGTTAGGGTTAAGGTTATGGGTTAGTGTTATGGTTAGGGTTAGGTTTAGGGTAAGGGCAAGGGTTACGTTCAGGGTTAAGGTTAGGTTTAGGTTTAGGGTTAGGGTTAGTTTTAGGGTTAGGGTTAGAGTTGGGGTAAGGGTAAGGGTTTGGGTTAGGGTAAGGGTTAGTTTTAGGGTTAGGGGTAAGGGTTAGGGTTAGGGTTAGGTTTAGGGTTAGGGTTAGGGTAAGGGTAAGGGTTAGGGTTAGGGTTAGGGTTAGGGTAAGGGTAAGGGTAAGGGTTAATTTTAGTGTTAGGGTTAGGTTTAGGGTTGAGATTAGGGTTAGATTTGTATTAGGGTAAGGGTTAGGGTTAGGGTTAGGTTTAGGGTAAGTGTTAGAGTAAGGGTTAGGGTTAGAGTTAGGTTTAGGGTATGGGTTAAGTTTAGGTTTAGGGTGAGGGTAAGGGTAAGGGTTAGGGTTAGGGTTAGGGTAAGGGTAAAGTTTAGGGTTAGGGTTAAGTTTATGGGTTAGTGTTATGGTTAGGGTTAGGTTTAGGGTTAGGTTTAGGGTAAGGGCAAGGGTTACGTTCAGGCTTAAGTTTAGGTTTAGGGTTAGGGTTAGGGTTAGTTTTAGGGTTAGGGTTAGGATAATGGTAAGAGTTAGGGTTAGCGTTAAGGTTAGGGTAAGGTTAAGGGTTAGGGTTAGATTTAGGGTTAGGTTTAGTGTTAGGGTTAGGGTAAGGGTTGTGTTAGGGTTAGGGTTAGCCTTATGGTAAGGGTAAGGGTTAGGGTTAGGGTTAAGGTAAGGATAAGGGTTAGGGTTAGGGTTAGGTTTAGTTTAAGGGTTAGGATTAGGTTTAGGGTAAGGGCAATTGTTAGGTTTAGGGTTAGGGTTTGTTTTAGGGTTAGGGTTAGGGTTAGGGTTAGGTTTAGGGATAGGTTAAGGGTTAGGGTTAGGGTTAGGGTAAGTGTAAGTGTTAGGGTTAGAGTTAGGGTTAGGTATAGGTTTAGGGTTAGTGTAAGGGTAAGGGTTAGATTTAGGGTTAGGGTTAGGGTTAGGGTAAGGGTAAGGGTTAGGGTTAGGTTTAGGTTTAGTGTTAAGGTTAGGGTAGGGTTAGGGTTAGGGTAAGGTTAAGGGTTAGGGTTAGGTTTATGGTAAAGGTTAGGGTAAAGATAAGGGTTAAGTTTAGGGTTAGGGTTAGTTTTAGGGTTAGGCTTAGGGTTAGGGTAAGGATGAGGGTTAGGATTAAGTTTAGGGTTAGGGTTAGAGTTATGGTAAGGTTTAAGGTTAGGGTTAGCGTGTGTTTAAGGGTAAGGGTTAGGTTTAGGGTTAGGGTTAGGGTTACGGTTCTGGTTAGGGTTAGGGTAAGGGTAAGGTTAGGGTTAGGTTTAGGGTTAGTGTTAGGTTAAGGGATAGGCTTAGTGTTAGGGTTAGGGTTAAGGTTTGGGTTAGGGTTAGAGTTAGGCTTAGGTTTAGGGTTAGGTTTAGGGTTAGGGTTAGGTGTAGTGTAAGGGTAAGGGTTAGGGTTAGGATTAGGATTAGGGTTAGGGTAGGGTTAGGTTTAGGGTTAGGTTAAGTGTAAGTGTTAGGGTTAGGGTTAGGGTTAGAGTAAGGGTTAGGGTTAGGGTTAGGGTTAGGGTTAGGGTTAGGGTAAGGTCAAGGTTTAGGATTAGGGTTAGGGTTAAGGTTAGGTTTAGGGTTAGGTTTAGTGTAAGGGTAAGGGTTACAGTTAGGGTTACGGTTAGGTTTAAGGTTAGGGTTAGGGTTAGGGTTAGGGTTACGGTTAGGTTTAGGGTTAGGGTAAGGGTTAGGGTTTAGGTTAGGGTTAGAGTTAGGTTTAGGTTTAGGGTAAGGGTAAGGGTTAGGGTTAGTGTTAGGGTTAGGGTTAGGGTAAAGGTAAGGGTTAAGTTTAGGGTTAGGGTTAGGTTTAGGGTAAGGGTTAGGGTTAGTGTTAGGGTTAGGTTAAGGGTTAGGGTTAGGGTTAGGGTAAGGGTTAGGGTTAGGGTTAGGGTAAGGGTTAGGGTTAGGGTTAGGGTTCGGGTAAATGTAAGTGTTAGGGTTAGGGTTAGGTTTAGGGTAAGTGTTAGAGTAAGGGATAGGGTTAGAGTTAGGTTTAGGGTATGGGTTAAGTTTAGGGTTAGGGTGAAGGTAAGGGTAAGGGTTAGGGTTAGGGTTATGGTAAGGGTAAAGTTTAGGGTTAGGGTTAAGGTTATGGGTTAGTGTTATGGTTAGGGTTATGTTTAGGGTTAGGTTTAGGGTAAGGGCAAGGGTTACGTTCAGGGTTAAGGCTAGGTTTAGGTTTAGGGTTAGGGTTAGTTTTAGGGTTAGGGATAGGGTTGGGGTAAGGGTAAGGGTTAGGGTTAGGGTTAAGGTTAGTTTTAGAGTTAGGGGTAAGGGTTAAGGTTTTGGTTAGGTTTAGGGTTAGGGTTAGGGTAAGGGTAAGGGTTAGGGTTAGGTTTAGGGTTAGGAAAAGGGTAAGTGTAAGGGTTAATTTTAGGGGTAGGGTTAGGGTTAGGGTTGAGATTAGGGTTAGATTAGGATTAGGGTAAGGGTTAGGGTTAGGGTTAGGTTTAGTGTAAGTGTAAGCTTTAGGGTTACGGTTAGGGTTAGGGTTAGGATAATGGTTAGGGTTAGGGTTAGGGCTAGGTTTCGGTTTAGGGTTACGGTTAGGTTAGGCTAAGGGTAAGGGTTAGGGTTAACTTTAGGGTTAGGGTTAGGTTTAGGGTTAGGGTTAGGGTTAGGGTAAGGGCAAGGTTTAGAGTTAGGATTAGGGTTAGGGTTAGGGTAAGGGCAAGGGATAGGGTTAGGATTAGGGTTAGGGTTAGGGTAAGGGTTAGGGTAAGTGTTCTGTTTAGGGTTAGGCTTAGGGTAAGGAAAAAGGTTAGGGTTAAGGTTATTGTTATGGGTTAGGCTTAGGGTTAGGGTTAGGGTAAGGGCAATTGTTAGGTTTAGGGTTAGGGTTTGGTTTAGGGTTAGTGTTAGGGTTAGGTTTAGGGTTAGGTTAAGGGTTTTAGGGTAAGGGTAAGGGTTAGGGTTAGAGTTATGGTTAGGGTAAGGGTAAGGGTTAGGGTTAGGTTTAGGGTTAGGGTTGGTGTAAGTGTAAGCGTTAGATTAAGGGTTAGGGTTAGGGTTAGGGTAAGGGTAAGGGTTAGGGTAAAGGTTAGGGTTAGTTTTAGGTTTAGGGTTAGGGTTGTGGTTATGGTTAGTGTAAGTGTTAGGGTTAAGGTTAGGGTTAGGTTTAGGGTTAGGTTTAGGGTAAGGGTAAGGGTTATGGTTAGGTTTAGGGTTAGGGTTAGGGTAAAGGTAAGGGTTAAGTTTCGGGTTAGGTTTAGGGTTAGGGTTAGGGTTAGGGTTAGGGTAAGGATAAATGTTGGGGTTAAGTTTGGGGTTAGGGTTAGAGTAAGGGTTAGGTTTAGGGTTAGGGTAAGGGCAAGGGTTAGGGTGAGGGTTAGGGTTAGGTTTAGGGTAAGGGTAAAGGTTAGGGTTAGGGTTAGGTTTAGGGTAAAGTTTAAGGTTAGGGTTAGTGTTAGGGTCAGGGTAAGGGTTAGGGTTAGGGTTAGGGTAAGGGTTAGGGTTAGGGTTAGGGTTAGAGTTAGGTTTAGGGTTAGGATAAGGGATAGAGTTAGGGTTAGGGGTAGGTTACGTGTTAGGGTTAGGGGTTAGGGTTATTGTTAGGGTAAGGTTAGGGTTATGTTTAGGGTAAGCATTAGGGTTAGGTTTAGGGTTAGGTTTAGGTTAGGGTTAGGGTTAGGGTTAGGGTTAGGGTAAGGGTAAGGGTTAGGGTTAGGGTAAGGGTAAGTGTTAGGCTTAGTGTTAGGTTTAGGATTAGGGTTAGGGTAAGGGTTAGGGTTATGGTTAGGGTAAGGGTAAGTGTTAGGGTTAGAGTTAGGGTTAGGGTTAGGTTTAGTGTAAGTTTTAGGGTTAGGTTTAGTGTAAGTGTAAGCTTTAGGGTTACGGTTAGGTTTAGGGTTAGGATAATGGTTAGGGTTAGGGCTAGGTTTCGGTTTAGGGTTAGGGTTAGGTTAGGCTAAGGGTAAGGGTTAGGGTTAACTTTAGGGTTAGGGTTAGGTTTAGGGTTAGGGTTAGGGTTAGGGTAAGGGCAAGGTTTAGGGTTAGGATTAGGGTTAGGGTTAGGGTTAGGTTTAGGGTTAGGATAAGGGTAAGCGTTAGGGTTAGTGTTAGGGTTAGGTTAAGGATTAGGGTTAGGGTTAGGGTAAGGGTTAGGGTTAGGGTTAGGGTAAGGGTTAGGGTTAGGATTAGGGTTCGGGTAAATGTAAGTGTTAGGGTTAGGGTTAGGTTTAGGGTAAGTGTTAGAGTAAGGGTTAGGGTTAGAGTTAGGTTTAGGGTATGGGTTAAGTTTAGGGTTAGGGTGAGGGTAAGGGTAAGGGTTAGTGTTAGTGTTAGGGTAAGGGTAAAGTTTAGGGTTAGGGTTAAGGTTATGGGTTAGTGTTATGGTTAGGGTTAGGTTTAGGGTAAGGGCAAGGGTTACGTTCAGGGTTAAGGTTAGGTTTAGGTTTAGGGTTAGGGTTAGTTTTAGGGTTAGGGTTAGAGTTGGGGTAAGGGTAAGGGTTTGGGTTAGGGTAAGGGTTAGTTTTAGGGTTAGGGGTAAGGGTTAGGGTTAGGGTTAGGTTTAGGGTTAGGGTTAGGGTAAGGGTAAGGGTTAGGGTTAGGGTTAGGGTTAGGGTAAGGGTAAGGGTAAGGGTTAATTTTAGGGTTAGGGTTAGGTTTAGGGTTGAGATTAGGGTTAGATTTGTATTAGGGTAAGGGTTAGGGTTAGGGTTAGGTTTAGGGTAAGTGTTAGAGTAAGGGTTAGGGTTAGAGTTAGGTTTAGGGTATGGGTTAAGTTTAGGTTTAGGGTGAGGGTAAGGGTAAGGGTTAGGGTTAGGGTTAGGGTAAGGGTAAAGTTTAGGGTTAGGGTTAAGTTTATGGGTTAGTGTTATGGTTAGGGTTAGGTTTAGGGTTAGGTTTAGGGTAAGGGCAAGGGTTACGTTCAGGCTTAAGTTTAGGTTTAGGGTTAGGGTTAGGGTTAGTTTTAGGGTTAGGGTTAGGATAATGGTAAGAGTTAGGGTTAGCGTTAAGGTTAGGGTAAGGTTAAGGGTTAGGGTTAGATTTAGGGTTAGGTTTAGTGTTAGGGTTAGGGTAAGGGTTGTGTTAGGGTTAGGGTTAGCCTTATGGTAAGGGTAAGGGTTAGGGTTAGGGTTAAGGTAAGGATAAGGGTTAGGGTTAGGGTTAGGTTTAGTTTAAGGGTTAGGATTAGGTTTAGGGTAAGGGCAATTGTTAGGTTTAGGGTTAGGGTTTGTTTTAGGGTTAGGGTTAGGGTTAGGGTTAGGTTTAGGGATAGGTTAAGGGTTAGGGTTAGGGTTAGGGTAAGTGTAAGTGTTAGGGTTAGAGTTAGGGTTAGGGTTAGGTATAGGTTTAGGGTTAGTGTAAGGGTAAGGGTTAGATTTAGGGTTAGGGTTAGGGTTAGGGTAAGGGTAAGGGTTAGGGTTAGGTTTAGGTTTAGTGTTAAGGTTAGGGTAGGGTTAGGGTTAGGGTAAGGTTAAGGGTTAGGGTTAGGTTTATGGTAAAGGTTAGGGTAAAGATAAGGGTTAAGTTTAGGGTTAGGGTTAGTTTTAGGGTTAGGCTTAGGGTTAGGGTAAGGATGAGGGTTAGGATTAAGTTTAGGGTTAGGGTTAGAGTTATGGTAAGGTTTAAGGTTAGGGTTAGCGTGTGTTTAAGGGTAAGGGTTAGGTTTAGGGTTAGGGTTAGGGTTACGGTTCTGGTTAGGGTTAGGGTAAGGGTAAGGTTAGGGTTAGGTTTAGGGTTAGTGTTAGGTTAAGGGATAGGCTTAGTGTTAGGGTTAGGGTTAAGGTTTGGGTTAGGGTTAGAGTTAGGCTTAGGTTTAGGGTTAGGTTTAGGGTTAGGGTTAGGTGTAGTGTAAGGGTAAGGGTTAGGGTTAGGATTAGGATTAGGGTTAGGGTAGGGTTAGGTTTAGGGTTAGGTTAAGTGTAAGTGTTAGGGTTAGGGTTAGGGTTAGAGTAAGGGTTAGGGTTAGGGTTAGGGTTAGGGTTAGGGTTAGGGTAAGGTCAAGGTTTAGGATTAGGGTTAGGGTTAAGGTTAGGTTTAGGGTTAGGTTTAGTGTAAGGGTAAGGGTTACAGTTAGGGTTACGGTTAGGTTTAAGGTTAGGGTTAGGGTTAGGGTTAGGGTTACGGTTAGGTTTAGGGTTAGGGTAAGGGTTAGGGTTTAGGTTAGGGTTAGAGTTAGGTTTAGGTTTAGGGTAAGGGTAAGGGTTAGGGTTAGTGTTAGGGTTAGGGTTAGGGTAAAGGTAAGGGTTAAGTTTAGGGTTAGGGTTAGGTTTAGGGTAAGGGTTAGGGTTAGTGTTAGGGTTAGGTTAAGGGTTAGGGTTAGGGTTAGGGTAAGGGTTAGGGTTAGGGTTAGGGTAAGGGTTAGGGTTAGGGTTAGGGTTCGGGTAAATGTAAGTGTTAGGGTTAGGGTTAGGTTTAGGGTAAGTGTTAGAGTAAGGGATAGGGTTAGAGTTAGGTTTAGGGTATGGGTTAAGTTTAGGGTTAGGGTGAAGGTAAGGGTAAGGGTTAGGGTTAGGGTTATGGTAAGGGTAAAGTTTAGGGTTAGGGTTAAGGTTATGGGTTAGTGTTATGGTTAGGGTTATGTTTAGGGTTAGGTTTAGGGTAAGGGCAAGGGTTACGTTCAGGGTTAAGGCTAGGTTTAGGTTTAGGGTTAGGGTTAGTTTTAGGGTTAGGGATAGGGTTGGGGTAAGGGTAAGGGTTAGGGTTAGGGTTAAGGTTAGTTTTAGAGTTAGGGGTAAGGGTTAAGGTTTTGGTTAGGTTTAGGGTTAGGGTTAGGGTAAGGGTAAGGGTTAGGGTTAGGTTTAGGGTTAGGAAAAGGGTAAGTGTAAGGGTTAATTTTAGGGGTAGGGTTAGGGTTAGGGTTGAGATTAGGGTTAGATTAGGATTAGGGTAAGGGTTAGGGTTAGGGTTAGGTTTAGTGTAAGTGTAAGCTTTAGGGTTACGGTTAGGGTTAGGGTTAGGATAATGGTTAGGGTTAGGGTTAGGGCTAGGTTTCGGTTTAGGGTTACGGTTAGGTTAGGCTAAGGGTAAGGGTTAGGGTTAACTTTAGGGTTAGGGTTAGGTTTAGGGTTAGGGTTAGGGTTAGGGTAAGGGCAAGGTTTAGAGTTAGGATTAGGGTTAGGGTTAGGGTAAGGGCAAGGGATAGGGTTAGGATTAGGGTTAGGGTTAGGGTAAGGGTTAGGGTAAGTGTTCTGTTTAGGGTTAGGCTTAGGGTAAGGAAAAAGGTTAGGGTTAAGGTTATTGTTATGGGTTAGGCTTAGGGTTAGGGTTAGGGTAAGGGCAATTGTTAGGTTTAGGGTTAGGGTTTGGTTTAGGGTTAGTGTTAGGGTTAGGTTTAGGGTTAGGTTAAGGGTTTTAGGGTAAGGGTAAGGGTTAGGGTTAGAGTTATGGTTAGGGTAAGGGTAAGGGTTAGGGTTAGGTTTAGGGTTAGGGTTGGTGTAAGTGTAAGCGTTAGATTAAGGGTTAGGGTTAGGGTTAGGGTAAGGGTAAGGGTTAGGGTAAAGGTTAGGGTTAGTTTTAGGTTTAGGGTTAGGGTTGTGGTTATGGTTAGTGTAAGTGTTAGGGTTAAGGTTAGGGTTAGGTTTAGGGTTAGGTTTAGGGTAAGGGTAAGGGTTATGGTTAGGTTTAGGGTTAGGGTTAGGGTAAAGGTAAGGGTTAAGTTTCGGGTTAGGTTTAGGGTTAGGGTTAGGGTTAGGGTTAGGGTAAGGATAAATGTTGGGGTTAAGTTTGGGGTTAGGGTTAGAGTAAGGGTTAGGTTTAGGGTTAGGGTAAGGGCAAGGGTTAGGGTGAGGGTTAGGGTTAGGTTTAGGGTAAGGGTAAAGGTTAGGGTTAGGGTTAGGTTTAGGGTAAAGTTTAAGGTTAGGGTTAGTGTTAGGGTCAGGGTAAGGGTTAGGGTTAGGGTTAGGGTAAGGGTTAGGGTTAGGGTTAGGGTTAGAGTTAGGTTTAGGGTTAGGATAAGGGATAGAGTTAGGGTTAGGGGTAGGTTACGTGTTAGGGTTAGGGGTTAGGGTTATTGTTAGGGTAAGGTTAGGGTTATGTTTAGGGTAAGCATTAGGGTTAGGTTTAGGGTTAGGTTTAGGTTAGGGTTAGGGTTAGGGTTAGGGTTAGGGTAAGGGTAAGGGTTAGGGTTAGGGTAAGGGTAAGTGTTAGGCTTAGTGTTAGGTTTAGGATTAGGGTTAGGGTAAGGGTTAGGGTTATGGTTAGGGTAAGGGTAAGTGTTAGGGTTAGAGTTAGGGTTAGGGTTAGGTTTAGTGTAAGTTTTAGGGTTAGGTTTAGTGTAAGTGTAAGCTTTAGGGTTACGGTTAGGGTTAGGGTTAGGATAATGGTTAGGGTTAGGGCTAGGTTTCGGTTTAGGGTTAGGGTTAGGTTAGGCTAAGGGTAAGGGTTAGGGTTAACTTTAGGGTTAGGGTTAGGTTTAGGGTTAGGGTTAGGGTTAGGGTAAGGGCAAGGTTTAGGGTTAGGATTAGGGTTAGGGTTAGGGTAAGGGCAAGGGATAGGGTTAGGATTAGGGTTGGGGTTAGGGTAAGGGTTAGGGTAAGTGTTCTGTTTAGGGTTAGGCTTAGGGTAAGGAAAAAGGTTAGGGTTAAGGTTATTGTTATGGGTTAGGGTTAGGGTTAGGGTTAGGGTAAGGGCAATTGTTAGGTTTAGGGTTAGGGTTTGGTTTAGGGTTAGGGTTAGGGTTAGGTTTAGGGTTAGGTTAAGGGTTTTAGGGTAAGGGTAAGGGTTAGGGTTAGAGTTATGGTTAGGGTAAGTGTAAGGGTTAGGGTTAGGTTTAGGGTTAGGGTTAGTTTAAGTGTAAGCGTTAGATTTAGTGTTAGGGTTAGGGTTAGGGTAAGGGTAAGGGTTAGGGTTAGGGTTAGGGCTAGGTTTAGGGTTAGGGTTAGAGTAAGGGTTAGGGTTATAGTTAGGGTTAGGGTTAGGGAAAGGTTAAGGGTTAGGGTTAGGGTATAGGTAAGGGTTAATTTTATTGTTAGGGTTATGGTTAGGGTAAGGATAAGGGTTAGGGTTACGTTTAGGGTTATGGTTAGAGTTAGGGTTAGCTTTAATTTTAGGGTTAGGGTGTGGGTAAGGTTAAGGGTTAGGGTTAGGTTTAGGGTTAGGGTTAGGGTTAGGGTTAGGGTTAGGGTAAGGGTAAGGTTCGGGTTAGGTTTAGGGTTAGTGTTAGGTTAAGGGTTAGTGTTAGGGGTTAGGGTTAGGGTTCGGGTAAGGGTAAGGGTTTGGGTTAGGGTTAGGGTTAAGGTTAGGGTTATTGTTAGGGTTGGGTTTAGGGTTAGAGTTAGGTTTAGGGTTAGGGTAACGGTAAGGTTAGGGTTAGGTTTAGGGTTAGTGTTAGGTTCAGGATTAGGGTTAGGGGTTAGGGTTAGGGTTAGTGTTAGGGTAAGGGTTAGGGTTAGGTTTAGGGTAATGGCTAGGGTTAGGGTTAGGGTTATGGAAAGGATAAGTTTTAGGGTTGGGGTTAAGGCAAGAACTAGGGTTTGGGTTAGGGTTAGGTTTAGGGTTAGTTTTAGGGTTAGGGTTAGGGTTAGAGTTAGATTTAGGTTTAGGGTTAGGGTTAGGTTTAGGGTTAGGGTAAGGGTATGGGTTAGGGTTAGGCTAAGAGTTATTGTTAGAGTTAAGGTTAGGGTTAGGGTAAGTGTTCTCGTTAGGGGTAGGTTTATGGTTAGGTTTAGGATAAAGGCAAGGGTTAGGTTTAGGGGTAGGTTTAGTTTTAGGGTTAGGCTTAGGGTTAAGTTTAGGGTTAGGGTAAGGGTAAAGGTTAGGGTTACAGTTATGGTTAAGGTAATGGTAAGCGTTAGGGTTAGGTTAGGGTTAGGGTTAGTGTAAGGGTAAGGGTTAGATTTAGTGTTAGTTTTAGGGTTAGGGGAAGGATAATGGTTAGGTTTAGGGTTAGGGTTAGGTTTAGGGTTAGGGTTTGGGTTAGTGTTAGGATTAGGGTAAGGGTTAGGGTTAAGGTTAGTGTTAGGGTTAGGGTTAGGGTTAGGGTAAGGGTAAGGGTTAAGGTTAGGTTTAGGGTTAGGGTTAGGGTAAAGGTAAGGGTTAAGTTTAGGGTTAGGGTTAGGGTTAGGGTTAGGGTTATAATAAGTATAAGGTTTAGGGTTAAGTTTAGGGTTAGGGTTAGAGTTAGGATTAAGTTTAAAGTTAGGGTTAGGGTGTGCGTAAGGGTAAGGGTTAGGGTTAGGGTTAGGGTAAGGTTAAGTGTTAGGGTTAGGGTTAGGTTTAGGGTAAGTGTTTGGGTATGGGTTAGGGTTAGGGTTAGGGTTAGGTTTAGGGTATGGGTTAAGTTCAGGGTTAGGGTTACGATAAGGTTAAGGGTTAGGGTTAGGATGAGGGTTAGGGTAAGTGTTCTGGTTAGGGTTTGGGTAAGGGTAAGTATAAAGGTTAGGGTTAGGGTTTGGGTTAGGTGTAGGTTTAGGGTTAGGTTTAGGGTAAGGTCAATTGTTAGGCTTAGTGTTAGGGTTTCGTTTAGGGTTAGGGTTAGGGGTAGGTTTAGGTTTAGATTATGGGTTAGGGTTAGGGTAAGGCTAAGGGTTAGGCTTAGAGTTAGGTTTAGGCTTAGGGTTAGGGTTACAGTTAGGGTTAGGGTTAGGGTAAGGGTAAGGTTAGGGTTAGGTTTAGGGTTAGTGTTAGGTAAAGGGTTAGGGTTAGGGGTTAGGGTAAGGATAAGGGTAAGGTTTAGGTTTAGGGTTAGGGTAAAGGTTAGGGTTAGGGTTAGGGTTAGGGTTAGGGTTAGTTTTTGTATTAGGGTTAGGTTTAAGGTTAGGGTTAGGGTGTGGGTAAGGGTAAGGGTTAGGGTTAGGTTTAGGGTTAGGGTTAGGTTTACGGTTAGGGTTTGGGTTAGGGTAAGGGTAAGGGTAAGGTTAGGGTTAGGATTAGGGCTAGAGTTAGGTTCAAGTTTAGGGTTAGGGGTTAGGGTTAGGGTTAAGATAAGGGTAAGGGTTAGGGTTAGGGTTAGGGTTAAGGTTAGGGTAAGGGTTGAGGTTAGGTTTAGTGTTAGGTTTAGGGGTAGGGTAACGGTAAGGTTAGGTTAGGGTTAGTGTTAGGTTAAGCATTAGGGTTAGGGGTTCGGGTTAGTGTTAGGGTTACGGTAAGGGTTAGGGTTAGAGTTAGGGTAATGGTTCGGGTTAGGGTTAGGCTAAGGGTAAGTGTTAGGGTTAGGTTTAAGGCAAGGACTAGGGTTTGGGCTAGGGTTAGGTTTAGGGTTAGTTTTAGGATTACGGTTAGGGTTAGAGTTAGGTTTAGGGTTAGGGTAATGGTAAGATTAGGGTTACGTTTAGGGTTAGTGTTAGGTCAAGGGTTAGGGTTAGGGTTAGGGTAAGGGTTAGGGTTAGGTTTAGGGTAAGGGTAAGTGTTAGGGTTAGGGTTAGGCTAAGGGTTATTGTTAGAGTTAGGGTTAGGGTTAGGGTAAGTGTTAGGGTTAGGGTTAGGTTTAGGCTAAGTGTTAGGTTAAGGGTTAGTGTTAGGGTTAGGTTTAGGGTTCGGGTTAAGGTTAGGGTTAGGTTTAGGGTAAGGGTAAGGGTTAGGGTTAGGATTAGGTTGAGGGTAAGTGTTAGGGTTAGTGTTAGGGTTAGGGTTAGGGTTAGGGTAAGGGTTAGGGTTAGGGTTAGTTTTAGGGTTAGGGGTTAGGGTTAGGTTTAGGGTTAGGGTTATTGTAAGGGTAAGGGTTAGGGTTACGGTTAGGGTTAGGTTTAGGGTTAGGGTAAGGGTAAGGGTAAGGGTTAATTTTAGGGTTAGGGTTAGGGTTGAGGTTAGGGTTAGGATTAGAATTAGGGTAAGTGTTAGGGTTAGGTTTAGGGTAAGGGTAAGGTTTAGGATTAGTGATAGGTTTAGGATAAGGGTAAGGTTTAGGGTTAGGGTTAGGGTTAGGATTAGGTGTAGGGTAAGGGTAAGGGTTAGGGTTAGGGTTAGGTTTAGTGTTAGGTTTAGGGTTAGGGTAAGTTTAAGTGTTAGTGTTAGGGTTAGGGTTAGAGTAAGGGTTAGGGTTAGGGTTAGGGTAAGGTCAAGGGTTAGGGTTAGGGTTAGGATTAAGGTTAGGTTTAGGGTTAGGTTTAGGGTTAGGTTTAGGGTAAGGGATAGGGTTAGAGTTAGGGTTAGGGTTAAGGTTAGGGTTAGGGTTAGGGCTGGGTAAGGGTTAGGGTTAGGGTTAGGGTAAGGGTTAGGGTTAGGGTTAGGGTTAGGGTTAGAGTTAGGTTTAGGTTTAGGGTAAGGTTTAGGGTTATGGTTAGGGTAAGGTTTAGGGTTAGGATTAGGGTAAGGGGTAGGGTTAGGTTTAGGGTTCGGGTAAGGGTAAGTGTTAGGGTTTGGGTTAGGTTTAGGGTAAGTGTTAGAGTACGGTTTAGGGTTAGGGTTAGGTTTAGGGTATGGGTTAAGTTTAGGGTTAGGGTGAGGGTAAGGGTAAGGGTTAGGGTTAGGGTTAGGGTAAGTGTTCTGTTTAGAGTTAGCTTTAGGGTTAGGTTTAGGGTAAGGGCAAGGGTTAGGTTTAGGGTTAGGGTTAGGTTTAGGGTTAGGGTTAGGGTTAGTTTTAGGGTTAGGGTTAGGGTAAGGGTAAGGGTTAGGGTTAGAGTTAGGGTTAGGGTTAGTGTAAGGGTACGGGTTAGATTTAGGGTTAGCGTTACGGTTAGGGTAAGGGTAAGGGTTAGGGTTAGGGTTAGGTTTAGGGATAGGGTTAGGGTTAGGGTTAGGGTTAAGGTTAGGCTTAGGTTAAGGGTTAGGGTTAAGGTTAGGGTTAGCTTTAGGGTTAGGGTAAGGGTAAGGGTTAGGGTTAGGTTTAGGGTTAGGGTTAGGGTAAAGGTAAGGGTTAAGTTTAGGGTTAGGGTTAGGTTTAGGGTTAGGGTTAGGGTTAGATTTAGGGTAAGGGTATGATGGAGGGTTAGGTTTAGGGTTAAGGTTAGGGTCAGGGTTAGGGTTAGGGTTAGGGTAAGGGTTAGGATTAGGGTTTGGGTAAGGGTTAGCGTTAAGGTTAGGGTTTGGGTTAGAGTTAGGTTTAGGGTTAGGGTAAGAGTAAGGGTTAGGGTTACGGTTAGGGTTAGGGTTAGGGTTAGGTTAAGGGTTAGGGTTAGGGGTTAGGGTTAGGGTTAGGGTTAGGGTTAGGGTTAGGGTAAGTGTTAGTGTTAGGATTAGGGTAAGGGTTAGGGTTAGGGTTAGGGTAAGGGTAAGTGTTAGGGTTAGGGTTAGGTTTAGGGTAAGTGTTAGGGTAAAGATTAGTGTTAGGGTTAGGTTTAGGGTATGGGTTAAGTTTAGGGTTAGGGTTAGGGTAAGGGTAAGGGTTAGGGTAAGGGTTAGGATTAGGGTAAGTGTTCTGGCTAGGGTTAGGGTTAGGGTTAGGTTAAGGATAAAGGTTAGCTTTAGGGTTATGGGTTAGGGTTAGGGTTAGGTTTAGGGTAAGGGCAAGGGTTAGGTTTAGGGGTAGGGTTAGTTTTAGGGTTAGGTTTAGGGTTAGGTTTAGGGTTAGGGTTAGGGTAAGGGTAAAGTTTAGGGTTAGAGTTATGGTTAGGGTAATTGTAAGGGTTAGGGTTAGGTTTAGGGTTAGGGTTAGTGTAAGTGTAAGGGTTAGATTTAGTGTTAGGTTTAGGGTTAGGGGAAGGGTAAGGGTTAGGTTTAGGGTTAGGGTTAGGTTCAGGGTTAGGGTTAGGGTTAGGATTATGGTAAGGGTAAGGGTTAGGGTTAGGTTTAGGGTTAGGGTTAATGTAAAGGTAAGGGTTAAGTTTAGGGTTAGGGTTAGGTTTAGGTTTAGGGTTAGGGTTATAATAAGGATAAGGTTTATGGTTAAGTTTAGGGTTAGGGTCAGAGTTAGGGTTAGGTTTAAAGTTAGGGTTAGGGTTAGGGTTAGGGTTAGGGTTAGCATTAGGGTTAGGGTAAGCGTAAGGGTTAGGGTTAGGGTTAGGGTTAGGGTTAGGGTAAGCGTTACTGTTAGTATTAGGGTAAGGGTTAGTGTTAGGGTTAGGATTAGGTAAGGTTAAGTGTTAGGGTTAGGGTTAGGTTTAGGGTCAGTGTTAGGGTATGTGTTAGGGTTAGGGTTAGGTTTAGGGTATGGGTTAAGTTTAGGGTTAGGGTTACGATAAGGTTAAGATTTAGGGTTAGGATGAAGGTTAGGGTAAGTGTTCTGGTTAGGGTTAGGGTAAAGGTAAGGATAAAGGTTAGGGTTAGGTTTAGGGTTATGTGTTAGGGTTAGGGTTAGGGTTAGGTTTAGGGTTAGATTAAGGGTTAGGGTTAGGGTAAGGGTAAGGGTTAGGCTTAGAGTTAGGTTTAGGTTTAGGGTTAGGGTTACGGTTAGGGTTAGGGTTAGGGTAAGGGTAAGGGAAGGGTAGGTTTAGGGTTAGTGTTAGGTTAAGGGTTAGGGTTAGGGGTTATGTTTAGGGTTAGGGTAAGGGTAAGGGTTAGGGTTAGGGTTAGGGTTATGGTTAGGGTTAGGTTTAGGGTTAGGTTTAGGGTTAGGTTTTGCGTTAGGGTTAGGTTTAAGGTTAGGGTTAGAGTGTGGGTAAGGGTAAGGGTGAGGGTTAGGTTTAGGGTTACGGTTAGGGTTACGGTTAGGGTTTAGGTTAGGGTAAGAGTAAGGGTAGGGTTAGGGTTAGGTTTAGGGTTAGTGTTAGGTTAAAGGTTAGGGTTAAGGTTAGGGTTAGGTTTAGGGTAAGGTTTAGTGTTAGGGTAACGATAAGCTTAGGTTTAGGGTTAGTGTTAGGTTAAGGGTTAGGGTTAGGGTTAGAGTTAGGGTTAGGGTTATGGTAAGGGTAAGGGTTTGGGTTAAGGTTAGTGTTAGGGTTAGTTTTATGGTTAGGGTTAGGGTTAGGTTAAGGGTACGGGTTAGGGTTAGGATTAGGGTTAGGTTTAGAATAAGTTTTAGGGTTATGGTTAGGGTTAGGATTAGGTTCAAGGTTAGGGTTAGCATAAGGGTAAATGTTAGGGTTAGGGTTGGGGTTAGGTTTGGTGTTGTGGTTAAGGTTAGGGTTAGGGTAAGGTTTAGGGTTAGGGTTAGGTTTAGGTTTAGGTTTAGGGTTAGGCTTAGTGTTAGAGTTAGGGTGAGCGTTAGGGTAAGGGTTAGGGTAAGGGTTAGGGTTAGGGTTAGGGTTAGGCAAATGGTAAGGTTTAGGGTTAGGGTTAGGGTTAGGGTTAGGTTTAGTGTTAGGAATCGGTTAAGTGTTAAGTTTAGGGTTAGGGTTAGGGTAAGGGTTAGGGTTAGGGTTAGGGTAGGTGTTACGGTTAGGCAAAGTGTTAGGGTTAGGGTTAGGGTTAGGATAAGGGTAAGGGTTAGGGTTAGGATTAGTGTTAGGTGTTACTGTTAGGGTTAGGGTTAGGGTTAGGGGTTAGAGTTAGGGTTAGGGTTACGGTAAGTGTTAGGGTTAGTGGTTAGAGTTAATGTTAGTGTTATGCTTAGGGTTAGGGTTAGGGTTAGGATAAGGGTTAGGGTTAGGGTTATGGTAAGGGTAAGAGTTTGGGTTAGGGTTAGAGTTAGGGTATTTGTTAGGGTTAGGGTTAGGGTCAGGGTACGGGTATGGGTTAGGGTTATGGTTAGGGTTAGGTTTAGGGTTAGGGTTAGGGTTAGCGTTACGGTAAGGGTAAGGTTTAGGGTTAAGGTTAGGGTTAGTTTAGGTTTACGGTTAGGGTTAGGCTAAGGGTAAGGGTTAGTGTTAGGATTAGGTTTAGGGTTAGGGTTAGGGAAAAGTTTAGGGTTAGGATTAGGGTTAGGTTTATGGTTGGGGGTAAGGTTAGGGTTAGGGTTAGGGTAAGGGTAATGGTTAGGTTTAGGTTTAGGGTGAGGGTAAGTGTTAGGGTGAGGGTAAGGTTTTGGGTTATGGTTAGGGTTCAGGTTAGGGTAAGGGTTAGGGTTAGGGTTAGGGTAAGGTTTAGGGGAAGGGTTAGTTTTAGGTTTACTGTAAGGGTAAGGTTTAGGGTTAGGGTTAGGGTTCGGGTAAGGGTAAGGGTTAGGGTTAGCGTTAGGGTTAGGTTTAAGTTTAGGGTTAGGGTTAAGGTTACGGTTAGGGTTAGGGTTAGGGTAGGGGTTAGGGTAAGGGAAAGTGTTAGGGTTAGGGTTAGGGTTAGAAAAAGGGTAAGGTTTAGGGTTAGGGTGAGGGTTAGGGTTAGGGGTTAGGATTAGGGTTAGGGTTAGTTTTAGGGTTCGAGTTAGTGTAAGGGTAAGGGTTAGGTTTAGGGTTAGGTTTAGGGTAAGTTCAAGTGTTAGGTTTAGGTTTAGGGTTAAGGTTAGGTTTAGGGTTAGGGTTTTGGTTAGGGTTAAGTTTAAGGTTAGGGTTAGGGTTAGGGTTAGGGTTAGGTTAGGGGTTAGGGTAATGGTAAGTGTTAGGGTTAGGGTTAGGGTTAGGATAAGGGTAAGGTTTAGGATTAGGGTTAAGGTTAGGGTTAAGTTTAGTGTTAGGAATCGGTTAAGTGTTAAGGTTAGGGTTAGGGTTAGGATAGGTGTTAGGGTTAGGGAAAGTGTTAGGGTTAGGTTTAGGGTTAGGGTTAGCATTAGAGTAAGGGTTAGGGTTAGAGTTAGGTTAGTGTTAGGGTTAGGTTGAGGTTTAGGGTAAGTGTAAGTGTTAGGGTTAGGGTTAGGTTTAGGGTTAGGGTAAGGGTTAGGGTTAGGGTTAGGGTTAGGGTAGGGGTTAGGGTAAGGGTAAGTGTTAGGGTTAGGTTTAGGGTTAGGTTTAGCTTAAGGGTTAGGGTTAGGATTAAGGTAAGGTTAAGGTTTAGGGTTAGGGTTAGGTTCGGGTTAGGGTTAGGCTAAGGGTAAGGGTTAGGATTAGGGTTACGGTTAGGGTTAGGTTTAGGGTTAGAGTCAGTTAAGTGTTAGGGTTAGGCTTAGGGATAGGGTAAGGTTTAGGGTTACGGTTATGGTTAGGATAAGGGCAAGGGTTAGGGTTAGGGTTAGGGTTAGGTGTTAGGGTTACGTTTAGGGATATGGTTAGCGGTTAGGGTTAGGGTTAGGGTTAGGGTAAGGGTTAGGGTTAGGGTTTAGAGTTAGTGTTAGGGTTAGGGTTAGGGTTAAGGTTAGGATAAGGGTTAGGGTTATGTTTAGGGTGAGGGTAAGGTTAGTGTTACAGTTAGGGTTAGGGTAAGTGTTAGGGTTAGGGTTAGGGTTAGGGTAAGGTTTAGGGTTAGGGTTAGGTTTAGGTTAAGGGTTAGGGTTAGGGTTAGGGTTACGCTAAGGGTAATGTTTAGGGTTAAGTTTAGGGTTAGGGTTAGGGTTAGGGTTGCGGTAAGGGAAAGTGTTAGGGTTAGAATTAGGGTTAGGTTTAGGGTAAGGGTTAGGGTTAGGATTAGGGTTAGGGTTAGGGTAAGGGTAAGGGTTAGGTTTACGGTTAGAGTTAGGGTTAGGGTTATGGTAAGGGTAAGGGTTTGGGTTAAGGTTAGTGTTAGGGTTAGTTTTAGGGTTAGGGTTAGGGTTAGGTTAAGGGTACGGGTTAGGGTTAGGATTAGGGTTAGGGTTAGAATAAGTTTTAGGGTTATGGTTAGGGTTAGGATTAGGTTCAAGGTTAGTGTTAGCGTAAGGGTAAATGTTAGGGTTAGGGTTGGGGTTAGGTTTAGTGTTGTGGTTAAGGTTAGGGTTAGGGTAAGGTTTAGGGTTAGGGTTAGTTTTAGGTTTAGGTTTAGGTTTAGGGTTAGGCTTAGTGTTAGAGTTAGGGTGAGCGTTAGGGTAAGGGTTAGTGTAAGGGTTAGGGTTAGGGTTAGGGTTAGGCTAAGGGTAAGGTTTAGGGTTAGGGTTAGGGTTAGGGTTAGGTTTAGTGTTAGGAATCGGTTAAGTGTTAAGGTTAGGGTTAGGGTTAGGTTAAGGGTTAGCGTTAGGGTTAGGGTAGGTGTTACGTTTAGGGAAAGTGTTAGGGTTAGGGTTAGGGTTAGGATAAGGGTAAGGGTTAGGGTTAGGATTAGTGTTAGGGGTTACTGTTAGGGTTAGGGTTAGGGTTAGGGGTTAGAGTTAGGGTTAGTGTTACGGTAAGTGTTAGGGTTAGTGGTTAGAGTTAGTGTTAGTGTTATGCTTAGGGTTAGGGTTAGGGTTAGGATAAGGGTTATGGTTAGGGTTATGGTAAGCGTAAGAGTTTGGGTTAGGGTTAGAGTTAGGGTATTTGTTAGGGTTAGGGTTAGGGTCAGGGTACGGGTATGGGTTAGGGTTATGGTTAGGGTTAGGTTTAGGGTTAGGGTTAGGGTTAGCGTTACGGTAAGGGTAAGGTTTAGGGTTAAGTTTAGGGTTAGTTTAGGTTTATGGTTAGGGTTAGGCTAAGGGTAAGGGTTAGTGTTAGGATTAGGTTTAGGGTTAGGGTTAGGGAAAAGTTTAGGGTTAGGATTAGGGTTAGGTTTATGGTTGGGGGTAAGGTTAGGGTTAGGGTTAGGGTAAGGGTAATGGTTAGGTTTAGGTTTAGGGTGAGGGTAAGTGTTAGGGTGAGGGTAAGTTTTTGGGTTATGGTTAGGGTTCAGGTTAGGGTAAGGGTTAGGGTTAGGGTTAGGGTTAGGTTTAGGGGAAGGGTTAGTTTTAGGTTTAGTGTAAGGGTAAGGTTTAGGGTTAGGTTTAGGGTTAGGGTTAGGGTTAGGGTAAGGGTAAGGGTTAGGGTTAGCGTTAGGGTTAGGTTTAAGTTTAGGGTTAGGGTTAAGGTTAGGGTTAGGATTAGGGTTAGGGTAGGGGTTAGGGTAAGGGAAAGTGTTAGGGTTAGGGTTAGGGTTAGAATAAGGGTAAGGGTTAGGGTTAGGGTGAGGGTTAGGGTTAGGTGTTAGGGTTAGGGTTAGGGTTATGTTTAGGGTTCGGGTTAGTGTAAGGGTAAGGGTTAGGTTTAGGGTAAGGTTTAGGGTAAGTTCAAGTGTTAGATTTAGGTTTAGGTTTAAGGTTAGGGTTAGGGTTAGGGTTTTGGTTAGGGTTAAGTTTAAGGTTAGGTTTAGGGTTACGGTTAGGGTTAGGTTAGGGGTTAGGGTAAGGGTAAGTGTTAGGGTTAGGGTTAGGGTTAGGATAAGGGTAAGAGTTAGGGGTTAGGGTTAGGGTTAGGGTTAGGGGTTATTGTTAATGTTAGGGTTATGGTTAGAGTAAGTTTTAGGGTTAGGGGTTAGAGTTAGTGTTAGGGTTAGTTTAAGAGTTAAGGTTAGGGTTAGGGTTTGGATAAGTGTTAGTGTTAGGGTTAGGGTAAGGTTTAGTGTTAGGTTTAGGGTAAGGGTTAGGGTTAGCTTTAGAGTAAGGGTAAGGTTTTGGTTTAGGGTTAGGGTTAGGGTTAGGGTAAGGGTTAGTGTAAGGTTAAGTGTTAGGGTTATGGTTAGGGTTAGAATAAGGGTAAGCGTTAGGGTTGGGGTTAGGGTTAGGGTAAGGGTTAGGGTTAGGTTTAGGATTAGGGTTAGGGTTACAGTTAGGGTTAGAGTTAGTTTTTGGGTTAGGGTAAGGGTAAGGGTTAGGGTTAGGGTTAGGGTTAGTTTAAGGGTTAGGGTTAGGGTTAGGGTTAGTGTTGTGGTTAAGTTTACGGTTAGGGTAAGTGTTAGGGTTAGGCTTAGGTTAGGTTTAGGGTTACCTTTAGGGGTACGTTTAGGGTTAGGGTTAGGTTTAGGCAAGGGTATGTGTTAGCGTTAGGGTTAGGGTTAGGGTTAGCATTAGAGTAAGGGTAAAGGTTAGGGTTAGGGTTAGGTTAGGGTTAGGGTTAGGTTGAGGTTTAGGGTAAGTGTAAGTGTTAGGGTTAGGGTTAGGTTTAGGGTTAGGGTAAGGGTTAGGGTTAGGGTTAGGTTTAGGGTAGGGGTTAGGGTAAAGGTAAGTGTTAGGGTTAGGGTTAGGATAAGGGTAAGAGTTAGGGTTAGGGTTAGGGGTTAGGGTTAGGGTTAGGGTTAGGGTTAGTGTAAGGGTTACGCTTAGGTGAAAGTGTTAGTGTTAGTGTTAGGTTAAGAGTTAGGGTTAGTGTTAGGGTTGGGATAAGTGTTAGGGTTAGGGTTAGGGTAAGGGTTAGGGTTAGAGTTAGGATTAGGGTAGGGATTAGGGTAAGGGTAAGTGTTAGGATTAGTGTTAGGGTTAGAATAAGGGTAAGGTTTAGGGTTAGGGCTAGGTTTAGGGGTTAGGGTTAGGGTTAGGATTAGGTTTAGGGTTAGGGTTAAGGTAAGGGCAAGGGTTAGGGTTAGGGTTAGGGTTACGGTAAGGGCAACTCTAAGGGTTAGGGTTAGGGTAAGGGTTAGGCTTAGGGTTAGGGTTAGAGTTAGGTTCAGGGTTAGGGTAAGTGTAAGGGTTAGGGTTAGGTTAAGGGTTAGGGTTTGGGGTTAGGGTTAATGTTAGGGTTAGGGTAAGGTTTAGGGTTAGGGCTTAGGGTTAGTGTTAGCGTTAGGTTAAGTGTTAGGGTTAGGGTTAGGGTTAGGGTTAGGGTTATGGTTATGGTTAGGATAAGGAATAGGGTTAGATTTAGTGTTAGGGTTAGCGTTTGGGTAAGCGTAAGTGTTACGGTTAGGTTTAGGTTTAGGGTTAGGGTTAGGGTAAGGGTTTGGGTTAGGATTAGGGTTAGGTTTAGGGTTGGGCGTAAGGATAGGGTTAGGGTTAGGGTAAGGGTAAGCGTTAGGGTTAGGGTTAGGGTTAGGTTAAGTGTTAGGGTAAGGGTGAGGTTTAGGATTAGTGTTAGGGTTAAGGTAAGGTTAAGGATTAGGGTTAGGTTTAGGGTTAGGTTTAGGGTAATGGTTAGGGTTAGGTTAAGTGTAAGAGTAACGTTTGGGTTAGGGTTAGCTTTAGGGTTGGGGTTAGGGAAAGGGTAAGGGTTAGGGTTAGGGTTAGGGTTAGGTTTAGTGTTAGTGTAATTGTAAGGGTTAGGGTTAGGGTAAGGATTGGGGTTAGGGTTAGGGTTAGGTTAAGGTTTAGGGTAAGGGTAAGTGTTAGGGTTAGGATTAGGGTTAGAATAAGGGTTAGCTTTAGGGTTGGGGTTAGGGTTAGGGAAAGGGTTAGGGTTAGGGTTAGGGTTAGTTTTAGGGTTAGGGTTAGGGTAAGGGAAAGGGTTAGGGTTAGGGTTGGGGTTAGTGTTAGGTTTAGGTTAGGGTTAGGGTAAGAGCAAGGATTAGGGTTAGGGTTAGGGTAAGGTTTAGGGTTAGGGTTAGCGTAAGGGTAAGGGTTAGCGTTAGGGTTAGGGTTAGGGTTAAGGTTAGGGTTAGCGTTAGGGTTAGGGTTAGGTTAAGGGTTAGGGTTTGGGGTTAGGGTTAATGTTAGGGTTAGGGTAAGGTTTAGGGTTAGGGCTTAGGGTTAGTGTTAGCGTTAGGTTAAGTGTTAGGGTTAGGGTTAGGGTTAGGGTTAGGGTTATGGTTATGGTTAGGATAAGGAATAGGGTTAGATTTAGTGTTAGGGTTAGGGTTTGGGTAAGCGTAAGTGTTACGGTTAGGTTTAGGTTTAGGGTTAGGTTTAGGGTAAGGGTTTGGTTTAGGATTAGGGTTAGGTTTAGGGTTGGGCGTAAGGATAGGGTTAGGGTTAGGGTAAGGGTAAGCGTTAGGGTTAGGTTTAGGGTTAGGTTAAGTGTTAGGGTAAGGGTGAGGTTTAGGATTAGTGTTAGGGTTAAGGTAAGGTTAAGGATTAGGGTTAGGTTTAGGGTTAGGTTTAGGGTAATGGTTAGGGTTAGGTTAAGTGTAAGAGTAACGTTTGGGTTAGGGTTAGCTTTAGGGTTGGGGTTAGGGAAAGGGTAAGGGTTAGGGTTAGGGTTAGGGTTAGGTTTAGTGTTAGTGTAATTGTAAGGGTTAGGGTTAGGGTAAGGATTGGGGTTAGGGTTAGGGTTAGGTTAAGATTTAGGGTAAGGGTAAGTGTTAGGGTTAGGGTTAGGGTTAGAATAAGGGTAAGCTTTAGGGTTGGGGTTAGGGTTAGGGAAAGGGTTAGGGTTAGGGTTAGTTTTAGGGTTAGGGTTAGGGTAAGGGAAAGGGTTAGGGTTAGGGTTGGGGTTAGTGTTAGGTTTAGGTTAGGGTTAGGGTAAGAGCAAGGATTAGGGTTAGGGTTAGGGTAAGGTTTAGGGTTAGGGTTAGCGTAAGGGTAAGGGTTAGCGTTAGGGTTAGGGTTAGGGTTAAGGTTAGGGTTAGGGTTAGGGTTAGGGTTAGGTTAAGGGTTAGGATTAGGGTTAGGGTAAGGGTTAGGCTTAGGGTTAGGGTTACGGTTAGGGTTAAAGTTAGGTTTTGGGTTAGGGAAAGGGTAAGGTTTAGGGTTAGGTTTAGGGTTAGTTTAAGGGTTAGGGTTAGGGCTTAGAGCTAGGGTTAGGGTTAGGGTAAGGGTTAGGGTTAGGGTTAGGCTAAGGGTTAGGGTTAGGGTTAGGATTCGGGTTAGGGTAACTGTTAGGGTTAGGGTTAGGGTAAGGGTAAGGGTAAGGGTTAGGGTTAGGGTTAGGGTAAGTGTTAGGGTAAGGGTAAGGTTTAGGGTTAGTGTTAGGGTTAAGGTAAGGTTAAGGATTAGGGTTAGGGTTAGGGTTAGGTTTAGGGTAAGGGTTAGGGTTAGGTTAAGTGTAAGGGTAAGGTTTAGGTTTAGGGTTAGGGTTAGGGTTAGGGTTAGCTTTCGGGTTAGGGTTCGGGTAAGGGTAAGTGTTAAGGTTAGGGTAGGGTTAGGTTTAGTGTTAGGTTTATGTTTAGGGTTAGGGTAAGGGCAAGGATTAGGGTTAGGGTTAGGGTTCAGGTTAGGGTTAGGGTTCAGGTTAGGGTTAGGGTTAGGGTTAAGTTTAGGGTTAGGTTTAAGTTTAAGATTAGGTTTAGGGTTAGAGTAAGGGTTAGGGTAAGGGTAAGGGTTAGGATTAGGGTTAGGGTTAGGGTTAATTTTAAGGTTAGGGTTAGGGTTAGAGTAAGGGTTAGGGTTAGGCATAGGCTAAGGGTTAGGATTAGGGTTATTGTTACGGTAAGGGTTTCCAGTTAGGTTTACGGTTTGGGTAAGTGTAAGGGTTAGGGTTAGGGTTAGGGTTAGAGTAAGGATCGGGTTAGGTTTTGGGTTAGGGTTAGGGTTAGGATAAGAGTAAGGGTTAGGGTTAGGATTAGGGTTAGGGTTAGGGTTAGGGTTAGTGTAAGTATAAGGGTTAGGGTTAGGGTTAGGGTTAGGGTTAGGGTTAGGTTTAGGGTAAGGATAAAGGTTAGGGTTAGGATTAGTGTTAGTGTTAGTGTTCGGTTTAGGGTTAGGGTTACTATTATGGTAAGGGTTAGAGTTAGGGTTAGAGTTATGGTAAGGGTAAGGGTTAGGGTTAAGGTTCAGTTCAGGGTTAGTTTAGGGTTAGGGTTAGGGTTAGGGTTAGTGTTGGGGTTAAGGTTAGGGTTAGGGGAAGGGTTACGGTTAGCTTTAGCCTAAGGGTTAGGGTTAGGTTTAGGGTAACGGCAATGTTTAGGGTTAGGGTTAGGGTTAGTGTTAGGGTAAGGGTAAGAGTTAGGGTTAGGGGTAGGGTTAGGGTTAGGTTTAGGGTTAGGGTAAATGTAACGGTTAGGGTTAGTGTTAGGGTTAGGGTAAGGGTTAGGGTTAAGGTTAGGGTAGGGGTTAGGGTAAGGGTTAGTGTTAGGGTTAGGGTTAGGTTTAGTGTAAGTGTTAGGGTTAGTGTTCGGGTTAGGGTTAAGGTAAGGGTTAGGGTTAGGATTAGGGTTATGTTTAGGGTTGGGGTTAAGGTTAGGGTTAGGGATAGGGTAAGGGTAACTGTTAGGGTTAGGGTTAGGATTAGGGTAAGTGTTAGGGTAAGCGTTAGTGTTAGGGTTAGGGTTAGGCTGAGGATAAGGGTTAGGGTTAGGTTTAGTGTAAGGGTAAGTTTTAGAGTTAGGGTTAGGGTAATGGTTAGGGTTAGGGTTAGGATTAGGGTAGGGATTAGGGTAAGGGGAAGTGTTAGGGTTAGGGTTAGGGTTAGAATAAGGGTAGGGTTAGGGTTAGCGTTAGAGTTAGGGTTAGCTTTAGGGTTAGTTTTAGGTTTAGGGTTAGGGTTAGGGTTAGGTTAAGGGTTAGGGTTAGGGGTAGGGGTAGGGTTAGGTTTACGGTTAGGGTTAGGGTAAGAGTAGGGGTTAGGGTTAGGGTTAGGGTTAGGTATAGGGTAAGGGTAAGGGTTAGGGTTAGGGTTAGTGTTAGGTTTAGTGTTATGGTTAGGGTTAGCGTAAGGGTAAGGGTTAGGGTTAAGGCTAGCGTTAGTGTTAGGTTTAGGGTTCGGTTTAGGGTTAGGATAAGTTTAAGGTTTAGGGTTAGGATTAGGGTTAGGGTTAGGGTAGGTTTAGGGTTAGCGTTAGGGTAAGGGTATTCGTTAGGTTTAGGGTCAGGGTTAGGTTTAGTGTTGGGGTTAAGTTTAGGGTTAGGGTTAGGGTTAGGGTTAGGGTTAGTTTTAGGGTTAGGTTTTGGGTTAGGGTTAGGTTTTGGGTTAGGGTTAGGTTAAGGGTATGTGTTAGGGTTAGGGATAGGTTTAGGGTTAGCGTTAGGGTAAGTGTAAGGGTTAGGGTTAGGGTTAGGGTTAAGATAAGGGTAAGGGTTAGGGTTACGGTTAGGGTTAGGTTTAGGTTAAGGTTTCGGGTTAGGTTTAGGGTAAGGGTAAGGGTAAGGTTTAGGGTAAGGTTTAGGGTTACGGTTAGGGTAAGGGTTAGGGTTAGGGTTAGGTTTAGGGTTAGGGTTAGGGTTAGGGTAAGTGTAAGGGTTAGGGTTAGGGTTAGGGTTAGGGTAAGGTTTAGGGTTAGGGTTAGGGTTAGGGTTAGGGTTAGGTTTAGGGTTAGGTTTAGGGTTAGGGTTAGGTTTTGGGTTAGGTTTAGGTTAAGGGTATGTGTTAGGGTTAGGGATAGGTTTAGGTTTAGCGTTAGGGTAAGTGTAAGGGTTAGGGTTAGGGTTAGGGTTAAGATAAGGGTAAGGGTTAGGGTTACGGTTAGGGTTAGGTTTAGGGTAAGGTTTCGGGTTAGGTTTAGGGTAAGGGTAAGGGTAAGGTTTAGGATAAGGGTTAGGGTTACGGTTAGGGTAAGGGTAAGGGTTAGGGTTAGGGTTAGGTTTAGGGTTAGGGTTAGGGTTAGGGTAAGTGTAAGGGTTAGGGTTAGGTTTAGGGTTGGGGTAAGGGTTAGGGTTAGGGTTAGGGTAAGGGTTAGGTTTAGGTTTATTGTTTGGTTATGGGTCAGGGTTAGGGGTTAGGGTTAGTATTAGGGTAAGGGTTAGAGTTAGTGTTAGGGTTAGGGTAAGGGTTAGGGTTAGGGTTAGGGTAACTGTAAGGTTAGGGTTAGGGTAAGGGTAAGGGTTAGGGTTAGGGTTAGTGTTAGGTTTAGGGTTAGGGTTAGGGTTAGGGTTAGGGTAAGGGTTAGGTTTAGGATTAGGGTTATGGTTAGGTTAAGGGTTAGAGTTAGGGTTAGGGTTAGGGTTACGTTTACGGTTAGGGTTAGGGTAAGAGTAAGGGTTAGGTTTAGGGTTAGGGTTAGGGTTAGGTTTGGGGTAAGGGTAAGGGTTAGGGTTAGGGTTAGTGTTACGTTTAGTGTTAGGTTTAGGGTTAGTGTTAGGGTTAGGGTAAGGGTAAGGGTTAGGGTTAAGGTTAGGGTTAGGATTAGGTTTAGGGTTAGGGTTAGGGTTAGGATAAGGGTAAGTGTTAGGTTTTGAATTAGGGTTAGGGTTAGGGTTAACGTCAGGTTTAGGGTTAGCGTTAGGGTAAGGGTATGGGTTAGGGTTAGGGTTAGGGTTAGGTTTAGTGTTGGGGTTAAGGTTAGGGTTAGGGTTAGGGTTAGGTTTAGGGTTAGGTTTTGGGTTAGGGTTAGGGTTAGGGTTAGGGTTAGGGTTAGGGTAAGGGTATGTGTTAGGGTTTGGGTTAGGGTTAGAGTTAGGGTTAGCGTTAGGGTAAGTGTAAGGGTTAGTGTTAGGGTTAGGGTTAAGATAAGGGTAAGGGTCAGGGTTAGGGTTAGGTTTAGGGTTACGTTTAGGGTTAGGGTAAGGGTAAGGGTTAGGGTTAGGTTCAGGGTTATCGTTAGGGTTAGGGTTAGGGTAAGGGTTAGGGTTAGGGTTAGGCTTAGGGTTGGGGTAAGGGTCAGGATAAGTATTAGGTTTAGGGTTATGGTTAGAATAAGGGTAAGGTTTAGGGTTAGGTTTAGGGTTAGGGTTACGGTAAGGGTAAGGGTTAGGGTTAAGGTTAGGGTTAGGGTTAGTTTTAGGGTTAGTGTTAGGTTTAGGGTTAGGGTTAGGGTTAGGTTAAGGGTTAGGGTTAAGGGTAGGGGTAGGGTTAGGTTTACGGTTAGGGTTAGGGTAAGATTAAGGGTTAGGCTTAGGGTTAGGGTTAGTTTTAGGTTTAGGGTTAGGTTTAGTGTTTGGGATAAGGTTAGGGTTAGGATAAGTGTTAGGGTTGGGGTTAGAGTAGGTTTAGGTGTAGGTTTAGGTTTACGGTTAGGGTTAGTGTTAGGGTTAGGGTAACAATATGTGTTAGGGTTAGGGTTAGGGTTAGGGTTAGCGTTAGGGTAAGGGTAAGGGTTAGGGTTAGTGTTAGCGTTAATGTAAGGGTAAGGGTTAGTGTTAGGGTTAGGGTTAGGTTTAGGGTAATTGTTAGGGTTATGGTTAGGGTAAGTGTAGGTGTTAGGGTTAGGGTTAAGATTAGGGTTAGGGTTAGTTTTAGGGTTAGGGTTAGGGTTAGGATAAGGGTAAGGGTTAGGGTTAGGGTTAGGTTTAGTGTTGGGGTTAATGTTAGGGTTAGGGTAAGGGTTAGGGTTAGGTTTAGGGTTATGGTTAATATTAGGGTTATGGTTAATATCAGGGTTAGCGGTAGGGTAAGGGTATGTGTTAGGGTTCGGGTTAGGGTTAGTGTTAGGGTTAGAGTTAGGGTAAGGGTAAGGGTTAGGGTTAGTTTTAGGGTTAATGTAAGGGTTAGGGTTAGGTTTAGGATAAGGGTAAGATTTAGGGTTCGGGTTAGGGGTAGGGTTAGTGTTAGGGTAAGGTAAGGTTTAGGGTTAGGCTTCCGGTGAGGGTTAGGTTTAGGGTCCGGGTAAGGATAAATGTTAGGGTTAGGGTAAGGGTTAGGTTTAGGGTTAGGTTAGCTTAGGTGTTAGTGTAAGGGTAAGTGTTAGAGTTAGAGTTAGGGTTAGGATAAGGGTAAGAGTTAGGGTTAGGGTTAAGGTTAGTGGTTAGGTTTAGGGTTAGAGTTAGGGGTTAGGGTTAGGGTTAGGGTAAGGTTTAGGTTTAGGGGTTGCGGTTAGTGCGAGGTTTAGGTTAACGTTTAGGGTTAGGATAAGGGTTAGGGTTAGGGTTAGAGTTAGGGTTAGGGTAAGGCTAAGTGTTAGGGTTAGGGTTAAGGTTAGGGGTTAGGTTTAGGGTTAGGGTTAGGGGATAGGGTTAAGGTTAGGGTTAGGGTAAGGTTTAAATTTAGGGGTTAGGGTTAGTGCGAGGTTTAGGTTAACGTTTAGGGTTAGGGTTAGGGTTAGGATAAGGGTTAGGGTTAGGGTTAGAGTTAGGGTTAGGGTAAGCGTTAGGGTTAGGGTTAGGGTTAGGGTTAGGGTAAGGGTAAGGGTTAGGGTTAGACTTAGGTTTAGGGTGAGGTTTAGGGTTAGGGTAAGGTAAGGGTTAGGTTTAGGGTTAGGGTTACGCTTAGGGTAAGGGCTGGGGTTAGGGTTAGGGTTAGTGTAGGGGTTAGGGTAAGAGTAAGTGTTAGAGTTAGGGTTAGGGTTATGTTAAGGGTAAGGGTTACAGTTAGGGTTAGGGTTGCAGTTAGGTTAAGGGTTTTGTTTAGGGTTAGGGTTATGTTAGGGTAAGTGTTAGTGTTACGGTTAGGGTTAGGGTTAGGGTAAGGGTTAGGTTTAGGGTTAGGATTAAGGTAAGGGTAAGGGTTAGGGTTAGATTTAGGTTTAGGGTTTGGGTTAGTGTTAGGGTAAGGGTAAGATTTAGGGTTAAGGTTAAGGTTAGGGTTAGGGTTAGGGTTAGGGTAAGGGTAAGGGTTAGGGTTAGGGTTAAGTTTAGGTTTAGCTTTACGGTTAGGGTTACAGTTAAGGTTAGGGTTAGGTATATTGTTGGGATTAAGTTTAGGGTTAGGGTAAGTGTTAGGTTTAGTTTAAGGGTAAGGGTTAGGGTTAGGTTTAGGGATAGGGATAGGGTAATGGTAAGGGTTAGGGTTAGGGTTAGGTTTAGTGTTGGTGTTAATTTTAGGGTTAGGGTAAGTGTTAGGGTTAGGGTTAGGGTTAGGTTTAGTGTTAGATTTAGGGTTACGGTTAGGGTTAGGGTTAGGGTTAGAGCAAGGGTGTGTGTTAGGGTTAGGGTTAGGGTAAGGGGTATGGTTAGCGTTAGGGTATGGGAAAGGGTTAGGGTTAGGGTTAGGATTAGGGTTACTGTACGGGTTACGGTTATGTTTAGCGAAAGGGTAAGTTTTAGTGTTAGTGTTAGGGATAGGGTAAGTGTTAGGGTTAGGGTTAGTTTTAGGGTTAGGGTAAGGGTAAGGGTTAGCATTAGAGTTACGGTTAGGTTAAGGTTTAGGGTTCAGGTTTGGGTTATGGTAGAGGTTAGGATAAGGGTGAGTGTTAGGGTTAGGGTTAGGGTTAGGTTTAGGGTTAGGGTTAGGGTTAGGGTTAGAGTAAGTGTAAGGGCTAGGGTTAAGGTTAAGGTTAGGTTTAGGTTTAGGCTTAGGGTTAGGGTTAGGGTAAGGGTAAGGGTTAGGGTTAGGATTAGGGTTAGGGTTAGGTTAAGGGTTAGGCTTATGGTTAGGATTAGGGTAAGGGTTAAGGTTAGGGTTAGGGTTAGGTTAAGGGTAAGGGTTAGGGTTAGGATTAGGGTTAGGATTAGGGAAAGGATTAGGTTTAGGTTTCGGGTTAAGGTAAGGGTAATTGTTAGGGTTAGGGTTACGGTTAGGTTTAGGCTAAGGGTTAGGGTTAGGTTTAGGGGAAGGGTAAGGCTTAGGGTTAGGGTCAGGGTTAAGATTAGGGTTAGAGTTAGGTTTAGGGTAAGGGTTAGGGTTATGTATAGGGTAAGGGTAAGTTTTAGTGTTAGGTTTACGGTTAGGGTTACGGTTAGGGTTAGGGTAGGGGTAAGGGTTAGGGTTAGGGTTAGGGTTAGGTTTAGGGTTAGGGTAAGGGTTAGGGTTAGGGTTAGGGTTAGGTTGAGGATTAGGGTTAGGGTTAGGATTAGGGTAGAGTTTAGGGTAAGGATTAGGGTTAGGGTTAGGTTTATGTTTAGGGTTAGGGTAAGGGTAAGGGTCAGGGTTACGGTTAGGGTTAGGGTTAATGATAGGTTTAGGGTTAGAGTTAGGGTACGGGCAAGAGTTAGGTTAGGGTTAGGGTTAAGGTTAGGGTTAGGGTTAGGGTAAGGGTTAAGGTTAGTGTTAGTGTAAAGGTTAGGGTTAGGGTTAGGGTTAGGGTTAGGTTTAGGGTTAGGGTAAGAGTAAGGGTTTGGGTAACGCTGAGGGTTAGGGTTAGGTTAAGGTTTAGGGTTAGGGGTTAGGGTTAGGGTTAGGGTAAGGGTAAGGGTTAGGGTTAGGGTTAAGTTTAGGGTAAGGGGAAGGTTTAGGGTTAGGTTTAGGGTTAGGCTTAGGGTTAGGGTTAGGGTAAGGGTAAGTGTAAGGGTTAGGCTTAGGTTTAGGGATAGGGTTAGGGTAAGGGTAAGGGTTAAGTTTAGGGTTATGGTTTGGTTTAGGGTTAGGGTTAGGTTAGGGTTAGTGTAAGGGTATGTGTTAGGGTTAGGGTTAGAGTTAGGGTTAGTGATAGGGTAAGGGTAAGGATTAGGGTTAGGGTTAGGATTAAGGTAAGGGTAAGGATTAGGGTTAGGGTTAGAGTTGGGTTTAGGGTAAGGGTTAGGGTTAGGTTTAGGGTTAGGGTTAGGGTTAGGGTAAGAGATAGGGTTAGGGTTAAGGTTAGGGTTAGGGATAGGGTTACATTTAGGGTTAGAGTTACGGTTAGGGTTAGGGTTAGGGTTAGGTTTAGAGTTAGGGTTAGGGTAAGGGTAAGGGTTAGGGTTAGAGTTAGGGTTAGGGTTAGGTTTAGGGTTAGGGTAAGGGTAAGGGTTAAGGTTAGGGTTAGGGTTGGGTTTATTGTAAGGGTTAGGGTTAGGTTTAGGGTTAGGGTTAGGGTAAGGGTAAAGGTTTGGTTTAGGGTGAGGGTTAGGGTTAGGTTAAGGTTTAGGGTTAGGGGGTAGGATTAGGTTTAGGGTTAGAATTAGGGTAAGAGTTAGGGTTATGGTTAGGGTTAGGGTAAGGGTTAGGGTTAGGGTTATGGCTAGGGTGAGTGTTAGGGTTAGGGATAGGGTTAGGGTAAGGTTAGGGTTAGGGTAGGGGTTATGGTTAGTGTTATGGTTAGCGTTAGGGTACGTGTTAGGAATAGGGTTAGGGTTAGGTTTAGTGTAAGTGTTAGGATAAGGGTTAGGGTTAGGGTTAGGGTTAGGGTAGGGCTTGGGGTAAGGGAAAGTGTTAGGGTTAGAGTTAGGGTTAGGATAAGAGTAAGGGTTAGGGTTAAATTTAGGGTTCGGGATAGGGTTAGGGTAAGGGTAAGGGTTAGGGTTAGATTTAGGGAAACGGTACGCGTTAGGGTTAGGGTTAGGATTAGTGTAAGGATTAGGGTTCTCTTTAGGGTTAGTATAAGGTTAAGGGTTAGGGTTAGGGTTAGGGTTAGGTTTAGGGTTAGGGTTAGGGTTAGGGTAAGGGTAAGGGTTAGGTTTAGGATTAGGGTTAGGTTAGGGTAACGGTTAGGGTTAGGGTTAGCTTTAGGGTTAGGGTTAGTGTTAGGGTAAGGGTTAGGGTTAGGGTTAGGTTTAGGGGTTAGCGTTAGGGGTAGGGGTTTGGGTTAGGGTTAGTGTTAGGGTTAGGGTAAGTGTTAGGGTTAGGGTTAGGGTTAGGGTTACGGTTAGGAAAAGGGTTAGGGTTAGGGTTAGAGTTAAGGTAAGGGTAAATTTTAGGGTTAGGGTTAGGTTAGGTTTAGGTGTACGGTTGGGGTTAAGGTTAGGGTTAGGGTTAGGGTAAGGGTAAGGGTTAGGGTTAGGTTTAGGGTTAGGGTAAGAGTTAGGGTTAGGGTTAGGGTTAGGGTTAGGTTAAGGGTAAGGGTTAGGGTTAGGGTTAGGGTTAGGTGTTAGGGTTAGGGTTAGGTTTAGAATTAGGTTTACTTTTAGGGTTAGGGTAAGGGTAAGGGTTAGGATTAGGTTTAGGGTTCGCATTAGTTTTAGGGTTAGGGTTAAGGTTAGGGTTCGCGTTAGTTTTAGGGTTAGGGTTAGGGTAAGTGTAAGGGTTAGGGTTAGGGTTAAGGTTACTGTTAGTTTTAGGGATAGGGTTAGGGTTAGGCTTAGGTTTATGTTTAGGGTAAGGGAAAGTGTTAGGGTTAGGGTTAGGGTAAGTATTAGGGTTACACTTAGGATTAGGGTAAGGGTTAGGGTTAGGTTTAGGGTTAGCATTAAGGTTCGGGTTAGGGTAAGGATTAGGTTTAGGGTTAGCGTTACGGTTAGGCTTAGGGGTTATAGTTAGGGTTAGTTTTAGTGTAAGGATAAGAGTTAGGGTTAGGGATAGGGCTAGGGTTAAGGTAAGGGTAAGGGTTAATGTTAGCGTTAAGGTTAGGGTTACGGTTAGGTTAAGGGAAAGGTTTAGGGTTTGGGTTAGGGTTAGGGTTAGGGTAAGGGTAAGGGTTAGGGTTAGGGTTAGTGTTAGGGTATGGGTAAGGGTTAGGGTTAAGGTTAGGGTTAGGTTTAGGGTTAGGGTTAGGGTAAGGGTAAGGGTTAGGGTTAGGGTTAGGGTTAGGTTTAGGATTAGGGTTAGGGAAGGGTTAGGGTTAGGGTAAGGGTTATGGTTAAGGTTAGGGTAAGGGTTAGGGTTAGGTTTAGGGTAAGGGTAAGGGTTAGCGTTAGGTTTAGAGTTAAGGTTAGCGAAAAGGTAAGGGTTAAATTTAGGGTTAGGTTAGGTTCATGGTTAGGGTTAGGGTTAGGGTTAGGTTTAAGGTAAGGGTAAGGGTTAGGGTTAGGGTTAAGGTTAGGTTTAGGGTAAGGTTAAGTTTGGGTTATGGTAAGGGTAAGGTTTAGGGTTAGGATTAGGGTTAGGGTTAGGATAAGGTTAAGGATTAGTGTTAGGGTTAAGGTTAAGTTTAGGTTTTGGGTTAGGTAAGGGTAACGGTTAGGCTTAGGGTTAGGGTTAGGGTTAGGATAAGGGTAAGGGATAGCGTTAGGGTTAGGGTTAAGCATATGGGTTACGGTTAGGGTTAGGGTTAGGGTTAGGGTTACAGTTAGGGTAAGGGTAAGGGTTAGGTTTAGGGTTAGGGTAAAGTTTAGGATTAGGGTTAGTGTTAGGGTTAGGGTAAGGGTTAGGGTTAGGGTTAGGGTTAAGGTTAAGGTTAGGGTGAGGGTAAGGGTAATGGTTAGACTTAGGGTAAGGGCAAGTGTTAGGGTTAGGGTTAGGGTTAGGATTATTGTAAGGGTTAGGGTAAGGGTTAGGGTTAAGGATAGGGTTAGGGTTAGGGTTAGGGTAAGGGTAAGGGTTAGGGTTAGACTTAGGGTAAGGGCAAGTGTTAGGGTAAGGGTTAGGGTTAGGGTTAGTGTAAGGGTAAGGGTAAGGGTTAGGGTTAGGGTTAGGGTAAGGGTGAGTTTTAGGGTTATGGTTCGGGTTAGGGTTAGCGTTAGAGTAAGGGTAAGTTTTAGGGTTAGGGTTAGTGTTAAGGTAAGCTTAAGGGTTAGGGTTTGGGTTAGAGTTAGGGTTAGGGTTAGGTTTTGGGTAAGGGTTAGGGTTAGGGTGAGGGTAAGGGTAAGGTTTAGGCTTAGGATTAGGGTTAGGTTAAGGGTAAGGGTTTTGGTTAGGCTTAGGGTTAAGGTTAAGTTTAGGGTTAGGGTAATGGTAAGTTTTAGGGTTAGGGTTAGGATAAAGGTAAGGATTAGCGTTAGGGTTAGGGTTAGGTTTAGGGGGTAGAGTTAGAGTAGGGTTAGGGTTTAGGTTAGTGTAAGGGTAAGGGTTAGGTTTAGGGTTAGGGTTATGTTTAGGGTTATTGTTAGTGTAAGGGTTAGGTTTAGGATTAGGGTAAGGGTTAGGGTTAGGGTAAGGGTTAGGGTAAGGGTAAGGGTTAGGGTTAGGGTTATGGTTAGGGTAAGTGTTCTGGTTAGGGTTAGGGTTAGGGTAAGGGTTAGGGTTAGGTTTAGGGTTAGGGTTAGGGTAAGGTTTAGTTTTAGGGTAAGGGTTAGGGTTAAGGTTAGGTTTAGGGTTACGGTTAGGTTTAGGGTAAGGGTAAGGGTTAGCGTTAGGTTTAGGGTTAGGGTTAGCGTAAAGGTAAGGGTTAAATTTAGGGTTAGGTTAGGTTTATGGTTAGGGTTAGGGTTAGTGTTAGGGTAAGGAAAAGGGTTAGGGTTAAGTTTAGGGTTAGGGTTAGAGTTAAGGTTAGGTTTAAAGTTAGGGTTAGGGTGTGTTTAAGGGTAAGGGTTAGGGTTAGGTTTAGGGTTAGGCTTAGGGTAAGGGTTAGGGTTAGGGTAAGGGTTAGGGTTAAGTTTAGGGTTAGCGTTAGGGTTAGGTTTCGGGTAAGGGTAAGGGTTAGCGTTAGGTTTAGGGTTAGGGTTAGCGTAAAGGTAAGGGTTAAATTTAGGGTTAGGTTAGGTTTTTGGTTAGGGTTAGGGTTAGTGTTAGGGTAAGGATAAGGGTTAGGGTTAAGTTTAGGGTTAGGGTTAGGGTTTGGTTTAAGGTTAGGGTTAGGGTGTGGGTAAGGGTAAGGTTTAGGGTTAGGTTTAGGGTTAGGGTTAGGGTTACGGTTAGGGTTAGGGTTAGGGTAAGGGTATGTGTTAGGGTTAGGGTTAGGTTAGGGTTAGGGTTAGTGTTACGGTTAGGGTTAGGATAAAGGTAAGGGTTAATGTAAGAGTTAGGGTTAGGCTAAGGGGTTAGGGTTAGGTTTAGGGGTAGGGTAGGGTAAGGTTATGGTTAGGATTAGGGTTAGGGATAGTGTTAGGTTTAGTGTTAGGGTTAGGGAAAGGGTAATGATTAGGCTTAGGGTTGGGGTTAAAGTTAGGGTTAGGCTTCGGTTAAAGTGAAGGTTTAGGGTTAGGGTGGGTTTAGGGTTAGGGTTAGGGTTAGAGTTAGGTTTAGGGTTAGGGTATGGGTAAGGGATAGGTTTAGCGTTAGGGTTAGG
>JANJXV010000044.1:5957500-6007500 GCA_024803745.1 Megascapheus bottae
TTAGTGTTAGGGTTAGGTTAAGGGTTAGGGTTAGGGTTAGTGTTAGGGTAAGGGTTAGATTTAGGGTTAGTGTTAGGGTTAGGTTAAGGGTAAGGGTTAGGGTTAGGGTCAGGGTTAGGTTTAGGGTTAGGTTTAGGGTTAGGTTTAGGGTAAGGGCAAGGGTTAGGTTTAGGGTTAGGGTTAGGTTTAGGGTTAGGGTCAAGGTAAGGGTAAGGGTTAGGGTTAGAGTTAGGGTTAGGGTAAGGGTAAGGGTTAGGGTTAGGTTTAGGGTTAGGGTTAGTGTAAGGGTAAGGGTTAGATTTAGGGTTATGGGTAGGGTTAGGGTAAGGGTAAGGGTTAGGGTTAGGGTTAGGTTTAGGTTTAGGGTTAGGGTAAAGTTTAGGGTAAGGGTAAGGGTTAGGGTTAAGCTTAGGTTTAGGGTTAGGGTTAGGTTTAGGGTAAGGTTAAGGGTTAGCGTTAGGTTTAGGGTTAGGTTTAGCATAAAGATAAGGGTTAAATTTAGGGGTAGGTTAGCTTTAGGGTTAGGGTTAAGGTTAGTGTTAGGGTAAGGATAAGGGTTAGGGTTAAATTTAGGGTTATGGTTAGTGTTAGGGTTAGGTTTAAGGTTATGGTTAGGGTGTGGGTAAGTGTAAGGGTTAGGGTTAGGTTTATGATCAGGGTTACGGTTACGGTTAGGGTTAGGGTTAGGGTTAGGGTAAGGACATGTGTTAGGGTTAGGGTTAGGGTTAGGTTTAGGGTAAGGGTAAGGTTTAGGGTTAGGGTTAAGGTAGGGGTTAGGTTAAGGGTAAGGGTTAGTGTTAGGGTTAGGGTTATGGTTAGGTTTAATGTTAGGGTAGGAGTAAGTGTTAGGGTTAGGGTTAGGGTTACTGTTAGGGTAGAGGTTAGGGTAAGGGTAAGTGTCAGGGTTAGGGTTTGAGTAGGTTAAGGTTTAGGGTTAGGGTTAGGGTTAGGGGTTAGTGTTATTGTTAGGGTTAGGGTTAGGGGTTAGGGTTAGTGTTATGGTTATGGTTAGGGTTAGGGTTATGGTAAGGGTTAGGGTTAGGGGTTAGTGTTAGTGTTAGGGTTAGGTGAAGTTTTAGGGTTAGGGTTAGGGTTAGGATAAGGGTTAGGGTTAGGGTTTCGTTTAGGGTTAGAGTAAGGGTTAGGGTTAGGGTTAGGTTTAGTTTTATGGTTGGTTTAGGGTTAGGGTTAGGGTTAGGGATAGGGTTAGTGTTAGGATTAGGGGTAAGGTTAGGTTTAGAGTTAGGGTACGGGTAAGGGTTAGGGTTAGGATTAGGGTTAGGGTTAGGAGAAGGGTAAGGGTTAGCGTTAGGGTTAGGCTTAGGGCTTACTGTTAGGGTTAGGGTTAGGGTTAGGGTTAGGGTAAGAGTAAGGTTTAGGTTTAGGGTTAGGGTTAGGTTTAGGTTTAGTGTTAAGGTTAGGTTTAGTTTTAGGTTTAGTGTTAGGGTTAGAGTAAGGGTAAGAGTTAGGATTAGGATTAGGGTTTGGGTTAGGGTAAGGGTTAGGGTTACGGTTAGGGTTAGGTTTAGGGTTAGGGTTAGGGTAAGGGTAAGGGTTAGGGTTATGGTTAGGGTTAGGTGTAGGGTTGGGGTTAAGGTTAGGGTTAGGGTTAGGGTAAGGGTAAGGCTTAGGCTTAGGGTTAGGGTTAGGGTTAGGTTTAGCGTTAGGGTAAGGGTAAGGGTTAGGGTTAGGGTTAGGGTTGCGGTAAGGGTAAAGTTTAGGGGTAGGGTTAGGCTTAGGATTAGGTTTAGGGTAAGGGTTGGGGTTAGGGTTAGGGTTAGGGATAGGGTAAGGGTTAGGGTTAGGGTTATGGTGAGTGTAGAGTTTAGGGTAAGGGTAAGTGTCAGGTAGGGTTCTGGTTAGGATATGGTTTAGGGTTAGGGTTAGGGTTAGGGGTTAGTGTTATTGTTAGGTTTAGGGTTAGGGCTTAGTGTTAGTGTTAGTGTTAGGGTTAGGGTTAGGGTTAGGTTAGGGTTGGGGTTAGTTTAAGGGTAAGGTTTACATTTAGGTTAGGGTTAGGGTTAGGTTAAGGGGAAGTGTTAAGGTTAGGGTTAGGGTAAGGCTAGGGGTTAGGGAAAGGGTAAGTCTTAGGGTAAGGGTTAGGTAAGGGTAAGTGTTAGTGTTAGGGTTAGGGTTAGGGATAGGGTTAGGGTTAGGTTTAGTGTAAGGGTAAGGGTTAGATTTAGGGTTAGGGTTAGGGTTAGGGTAAGGGTAAGTTTTAGGGTTAGGGTTAGAGTTAGGTTTAGGGTTAAGGTTAGGGTAAGGATTAGGCTTAGGGTAAGGGTTTGGGTTAAGTTTAGGGTTAGGGTTAGGGTTAGGTTTAGGGTAAGGTTAGGGTTAGGGTTAGGGTAAGTGTTAGGGTTAGGGTTAGGGTAAGGGTATGTGTTAGGATTAGGTTTAGGGTTAGGTTTAGGGTTAGGGTTAGCGTTAGGGTAACGGTAAGGGTTAGGGTTAGGGTTAGGGTTATGTTTAGCGTAAAGGTTAGGGTTAGATTTAGGGTAAGTGTAAGGTTTAGGGTTATTGTTAGGGTAGGGGTTAGGATAAGGATAAGGGTTAGTGTTATGGTTATGGTTACGTTTATGGTTAGGGTAAGAGTAAGGGTTAGGGTTAGGGTTAGGTTTAGGGTAAGGGTTAGGGTCAGGGTTATGGTGAGGCTAGAGATTAGGGTAAGGGTAAGTGTCAGGGTTAGGGTTCGGGTTAGGATAAGGTTTAGGGTAAGGGTTAGGGTTAGGGTAAGGGTTAGGTTTAGTGTTGGGGTTAAGTTTAGGGTTAGGGTTAGGGTTAGGGTAAAGATTAGGGTTATAGTTAGGGTTAAGGTTAGGGTTACGGTTACGGTTAGGGTTAGGGTTATGGTAAGGATATGTGTTAGGGTTAGGGTTAGGGTTAGAGTTAGGGTTAGCGTTAGGGTAAGGGTAAGTTTTAAGGTTAGGGTTAGGGTAATGGTAAGTGTTAGGGTTACGTTTAGGGTTAGGTTTAGGGTAAGGGTAAGGGTTAGGGTTAGGGTTAGACTTAGGGTAAGGGTAAGGGTTATGGTTAGGGTAAGGATAAGGGTAAGGTTTTGGGTTAAGTTTAGCGATAGGGATACGGTAAGGGTTAGGGTAAGGGTTAGAGTTAGTTTTAGGGTTAGGTTTAGGGTTAAGGTAAGGGTAAGGGTTAGGGTTAGGGTTAGGGTTAGGGTTAGGTTTAGGGTAAGGGTTAGTGTTAGGTTTAGGGTAAGTGTAAGGTTTAGGGTTAGGGTTAGGGTTAGTGTAAGGTTAAGGATTAGGGTTAGGGTTAGGGTTAGGGTTAGTGTTAGGTTTAGTGTTAGGGTTAGGGAAAGCATAAGGATTAGGGTTAGGGTTAGGGTTAGGGTTAAGGTTAGGGTTAGGCTTAGGGTTAGGGTTAGGGTTAGGATTAGGGTTTGGTTAGGGTAAGGGTTAGGGATACGGTTAGGGTTACGGTTAGGGTAAGGGTAAGTGTTAGGGTTATGGTTATGGTTATGGTTAGGGTTAGGGTTAGCGTTAGGGTAAGGGTAAGTGTTAGGGTTAGGGTTAAGGTAAGTGTAAGGGTTAGGGTTAGGGTTAGGTTTAGGGTAAGGGTTAGGGTTAGGTTTAGGATAAGGGTAAGGGTTAGGGTGAGGGTTAGGGTTAAGTTTAGGTGTAGTGTTAGGGTGAGGGTAAGGGTTAGGGTTATAGTTAGGGTAGATGTTAGGGTAAGGATAAGTGTCAGGGTTAGGGTTCGGGTTAGGATAAGGTTTAGGTTTAGGTTTAGTGTTAGGGTTAGGGGTTAGTGTTATTGTTAGGGTTAGTGTTAGGGGTTAGTGTTAGGGTTAGGGTTAGGATTATGGTAAGGGTTAGGGTTAGGGGTTAGGGTTAATATTAGGGTTAGGTTAAGGGTTAGGGTTACGGTTAAGCTTAGGGTTAGGGTTAGGTAAAGGATTAGGGTTAAAGTTAGGGTTAGGGTTAGGGTTAGTGTAAGGGTTAGGGTTAGGGTTAGGGTTAAGTTTAGGTTTGGGGTTAGCGTTAGGGTAAGGGTAAGGGTTAGGGTTAGGGTTAGGGTTAAGGTAAGGGTAAGGGTTAGGGTTAGGGTTAGGGTAAGGATAAGGGTAAGGGTTAGGGTTAAGGTTAGGGTTAGGTTTAGGGTAAGGGTTAGGGTAAGTGTTACAGTTAGGGTTAGGTTTAGGGTTAGGTTTAGGGTTAGGGTTAGGGTAAGGGTAAGGGTTAGGGTTAGGGTAAGGGTTAGGGTTAGGGTAAGGGTTTGGGTAAGTGTTAGAGTTAGGGTTAGGGTTAGGGTTAGGTTTAGGGTTAGGGTTAGGGTAAGGGTAAGGGTTAGGGTTAGGGTAAGGGTTAGGGTTAGGGTTGGGGTTAAGTATAGCGTTAGGGCTAGGGAAAGGGTAAAGATTAGGGTTATGGTTAGGGTTAGGGTTACGGTTACGGTTAGGGATAGGCTTCGGGTAAGGATATGTGTTAGGGTTCGGTTTCGGGTTAGGGTTAGCGTTAGGGCAAGGGTAAATTTTAGGGTTAGGGTTAGGGTTAAGGTAAGGGTAAGGGTTAGGATTAGGGTTAGGGTTAGGTTTAGGGTAAGGGTTAGGGTTAGGGTTAGGGTAAGGGTAAGGTTTAGGGTTAGGGTTAGGGTTAGGATAAGGGTAAGGCTTAGTGTTAGGGTTAGGGTTAAAGTTAGGTTTAGGGTTAGGGTAAGGGTAAGGGTTAGGGTTACGGTTATGGTTAGGCTTATGGGTTACGGTTAGGGTTAGTGTTAGGGTTAGGGTTACGGTTAGGGTAAGGGTAAGGGTTAGGTTTAGGGTTATGGTTAGGTTTAGAATTAGGGTTAGTGTTAAGGTTAGGGTAAGGATAAGGGTAATGCTTAAGGTTAGGGTTAGTCTAGGGTTACGGTTAAGGTTAAGGTTAGGGTGAGTGCAAGGGTAAGGGTTAGGGTTAGGTTTAGGATTAGGGTTAGGCTAAGGGTAAGGTTTAGGTTTAGGGTTAGGGTTAGGTTTACGGTTAGGGTTAGGGTTAGGGTAAGGGTAAGGGTTATGGTTAAGGTTAGGGTTAGGTTTAGGTTTAGGTTTAGGGTTAGGGTTAGTGTAAGGGTAAGGGATAGGATTAGGATTAGGGTTTGGTTAGGGTAAGGGTTAGGGATACGGTTAGGGTTACAGTTAGGGTAAGGGTAAGTGTTAGTGTTATGGTTATGGTTATGGTTAGGGTTAGGGTTAGCGTTAGGGTAAGGGTAAGTGTTAGGGTTAGGGTTAAGGTAAGGGTAAGGGTTAGGGTTAGGGTTAGGTTTAGGGTAAGGGTTAGGGTTAGGTTTAGGATAAGGGTAAGGGTTAGGGTGAGGGTTAGGGTTAAGGTTAGGTGTAGTGTTAGGGTGAGGGTAAGGGTTAGGGTTAGGGTTAGGGTTAGGGTAATGATTAGGATTAGCGTTAGAGTTAGGGTAGGGTTTAGGGTAAGGGTAAGTATAAGGGTTAAAGTTATGGTTAGGGTTAGGGTAAGAGTAAGGGTTAATGTTAGGGTTAGGGTTAGGCTAAGGGGTTAGCGTTAGGATTAGGGTTAGGGTAGGGTAAGGGATAGGGTTAGGGTTAGGGTTAGGGTTAGTGTTCGGTTTAGTGTTAGGGTTAGGGAAAGGGTAAGGATTAGGGTTAGGGTTAGGGTTAAGGTTAGGGTTAAGCTTAGGTTTAGGGTTAGGTTTATGGTTAGGGATAGGGTAAGGGTAAGGTTAGGGTTAGGGTTAGGGTTAAGGTTAGGATAAGGTTAAGGGTTAATGTTCGGGTTAGAGTTAGGCTTATGGGTTAGGGTTAGGTTTAGGGTAGGGTAAGGGTTAGTGTCAGTGTTAGGGTTAGGGTTAGAGTTAGGTTTAGGTTTAGGGTAAGGGTAAGGGTTAGAGTTAGGGTTAGGGTTAGGTTAAGGGTTAGGGTTAGGGGTTAGGGTTAGGGTTAGGGTTAGCATTAGGGCTACGGTTAGGGTTAGGGTTAAGGTTAGGGTTAGGGTAAGGGTATGTGCTAGGGTTAGTGTTAGGGTTAGGTTTAGGTTTAGGGTTAGCGTTAGGGTAAGGGTAAGGGTTAGGGTTAGGGTTAGGGTAAGGGTAAGGTTTAGGGTTAGGGTTAGGGTAGGGTTTAGGGTAAGGGTAAGGGTTAGTGTTAGGTTTAGGGTTATGGTTAGGTTTAGGGTTAGGGTAAGAGTAAGTGTTAGGGTTAGGGTTAGGGTTAGGTTAAGGGTTAGGGTTAGGGTAATGGTGAGGGTAGAGGTTAGGGTAAGGTAAGTGTCAGGGTTAACGTTCGGGTTAGGATAAGGTTTAGGTTTAGGGTTAGGGTTAGGGTTAGGGGTTAGTGTTATTGTCAGGGTTAGGGGTTAGGGTTAGTGTTAGGGTTAGGGTTAGGGTTAGGGTTATGGTAAGGGTTAGGGTTAGGGTTATGGTTAGGGTTAGTGTTATGGTTAGGTTAAGGGTTAGGGTTAGGGTTAGGGTAAGAATAAGGGTTAGGGTTAGGGTTAGGGTAAGGGTTAGGGTTAGGGTTGGGTTTAGTTTTAGGGTTGGGTTAAAGGTTAGGGTTAGGGTAAGGGTTAGGGTTAGGGTTAGGGTTAGGGTTAGGGTTAGGGTAAGGGTAAGGGTTAGGGTTGGGGTTAGGGTTAGGGTTAGCGTAAGGGTTAGGGTTAGGGTTTGGGTTAGGGTTAGTGTAAGGGTAAGGGTTAGATTTAGGGTTAGGGTTAGGTTTAGGGTAAGGGGAAGTTTTAGGGTTAGGGTTAGGGTTAGTGTAGGCGTTAGGGAAAGGGTAAGTGTTAGGGTAAGGGTAAGTGTTAGGGTTAGGGTTAGGGTTAGGGTAAGTGTTATGGTAAGGATTAGGGTTAGGGTTAGGTGTAGGGTATGGGTTAAGTTCAGGGTTAGGGTTAGGGCAAGTGTAAGGGTATGGGTTAGGTTTAATATTAGGGTTAGGGTAAGGGTAAGGGTTAGGGGTAGGTTTAGGGTTAGGGTTAGGGTAAGTGTAAGGGTTAGGGTTAGGGTTAAGTTTAGGTTTAGGGTTAGGGTAAGGGTTAAGGTTAGGGTACGGTTTAGGGTTAAGTTTAGGGTTAGGGTTAGGGTTACGGTTAGGGTAAGGGTAAGGGTAAGGTTTAGGGTTAGGGTAAGGGTAAGGGTAAGGTTTAGGGTTAGGTTTAGGGTTAGGATTAGCGTAAAGGTAAGGGTTAAGTTTAGGGTTAGGGTTAGAGTTAGGGTAAGGTTTAAGGTTAGGGTTAGGGTGTGGGTAATGGTACGGGTTAGGGTTAGGTTTAGGGTTAGGTTTAGGGTTAGGGTTAGGGTTACGGTAAGGGTATGGGTTAGGGTTAGTGTTACGGTTAAGTTTAGGGTTGGGGTTAGCGTTAGGGTAAGGGTAAGTGTTAGGGGTAGGGTTAGGGTTCAGGTAAGGGTAAGGGTTAGGGTTAGGGTTACTGATAGGTTTAGCGTAAGGGTTAGGTTTAGGTTTAGGGTAATGGTAAGGTTTAGGGTTAGGGTTAGGGTAAGGGTAAGGGTTAGGGTTAGGGTAAGGGTTATGGTTAGGTTTAGATTTAGGGTAAGAGTAAGGGTTAGGGTTAGGTTTAGGGTTAGGGTTATGGTTAGGGTAGAGGTTAGGATAAAGGTAAGTGTCAGGGTTAGGGTTCGGGTTAGGATAAGGTTTAGGGTTAGGTTTAGTGTTAGGGTTAGGGGTTAGTGTTATTGTTAGGGTTAGGGTTAGGGGTTAGTGTTAGGGTTAGGGTTATGGTAAGAGTTAGGGTTAGGGGTTAGGGTTAGTATTAGTGATAGGTTAATGGTTAGGGTTACGGTTAATGTTAGGGTTAGGATTAGGTAAAGGATTAGGGTTAAGATTAGGGTTAGGGTTAGGGTTCAGTGTAAGGGTTAGGGTTAGGGTTAGGGTTAGGGTTAGGGTTAGGGTTAAGTTTAGGGTTGGGGTTAGGGTAAGGATAAGGGTAAGGGTTAGGGTTAAGGTTAGGGTTAGGTTTAGGGTAAAGGTTAGGGTAAGTGTTAGAGTTAGGTTTAGGTTTAGGGTTAGGTTTAGGGTTGGGGTTAAGTTTAGAGTTAGGGTTAGGGTAAGGGTAAAGATTAGGGTTAGGGTTAGGGTTAGGGTTACGGTTAGGGTTAGTGTTACGGTTACGGTTAGGGTTAGGGTTAGGGTAAGGATATGCGTTAGGGTTAGGTTTAGGGTTAGGGTTAGGGTTAGGGTTAGGATAAGGGTAAGGGTTAGGGTGAGGGTTAGGGTTAAGGTTAGGTTTAGGGTAAGGGTAAGTGTAAGGGTTAGGGTTAGGGTTAGGATAAGGGTAAGGGTTAATGTTAGGGTTAGGGTTAGGCTAAGGGGTTAGCCTTAGGTTGAGGGTTAGGGTAGGGTAAGGTTTAGGGTTAGGGTTAGGGTTAGGGTTAGTGTTAGGTTTAGTGTTAGGGTTAGGGAAAGGGTAAGGAGTAGTGTTAGGGTTAGGGTTAAGGTTAGGGTTAGGCTTAGGGTTACGGTTAGGTTTAGGGTTAGGTATAGGGTAAGGGTAAGGTTAGGGTTAGGGTTAGGGTTAGGGTTAGGATAAGGTTAAGGGTTAATGTTAGGGTTAGGGTTAGGCTTAGGGGTTAGGCTTAGGGTTAGGGTTAGGGTAGGGTAAGGGTTAGTGTTAGTGTTAGGGTTAGGGTTAGAGTTAGGTTTAGGGTTAGGGTAAGGTAAGGGTTGGAGTTAGGGTTAGGGTTAGGTTAAGGGTTAGGATTAGGGGTTATGTTTAGGGTTAGGGTTAGGGTTAGGATTAGGGCTACGTTTAGGGTTAGGGTTACGGTTAGGGTTAGTGTATGGGTATGTGCTAGGGTTAGGGTTAGGGTTAGGTTTAGGGTTAGGGTTAGCGTTAGGGTAAGGGTAAGTGTTAGGGTTAGGGTTAGGGTTAAGGTAGGGGTAAGGGTTAGGGTTAGTGTTATTGTTAGGTTTAGCGTAAGGGGTAGGGTTAGGTTTACGGTAAGGGTAAGTTTTAGGGTTAGGGTTAGGGTAGGGTTTAGGGTAAGGGGAAGGGTTAGTGTTAGGGTTAGGGTTATGGTTAGGTTTAGGGTTAGGGTTAGATTAAGTGTTAGGGTTAGGGTTAGGGTTTGGGTTAGGTTAAGGGTTAGGGTTAGGGTTATGGTGAGGGTAGAGGTTAGGGTAAGGGTAAGTGTCAGGGTTAGGGTTAGGGTTAGGGTTAGGGTATGGGTATGTGCTAGGGTTAGGGTTAGGGTTAGGTTTAGGGTTAGGGTTCGCGTTAGGGTAAGGGTAAGTGTTAGTGTTAGGGTTAGGGTTAAGATAAGGGTAAGGGTTAGGGTTAGTGTTAGGGTAAGTTTTAGCGTAAGGTTTAGGGTTAGGTTTAGGGTAAGGGTAAGGTTTAGTGTTAGGGTTAGGGTACGGTTTAGGGTAAGGGTAAGGGTTAGTGTTAGGGTTAGGGTTATCGTTAGGTTTAGGGTTAGGGTAAGATTAAGTGTTAGGGTTAGGGTTAGGGTTAGGTTAAGGGTTAGGGTTAGGGTTATGGTGAGGGTAGAGGTTAGGGAAAGGGTAAGTGTCAGGGTTAGGGTTCGGGTTAGGATAAGTTTTAGGGTTAGGGTTAGGGTTAGGGTTAGGGTTAGGGGTTAGTGTTATTGTTAGGGTTAGGGGTTTGGGTTAGTGTTAGGGTTAGGGTTATGATTAGGGTTTGTGTAAGGGTAAGGGTTAGATTTAGGGTTAGGGTTAGGGTTAGGGTAAGGGTAAGGCTTAGGGTTAGGGTTAGGTTTAGTGTTAGGGTTAGGGTAAGTGTTAGGGTTAGGGTAAGGGTTAGGGTTAAGGTTATTATTAGGGTTAGGGTTAGGTTTAGGCTAATGGTAAGGGTAAGGTTAGGGTTAGGTTTAGGTTTAGGGTTAGCATAAAGGTAAGGGTTATGTTTAGTGTTAGGGTTAGGGTTAGGGTTAGGGTTTGGGTAACAATAAGGGTTAGGGTTAAGTTTAGGGTTAGGGTTAGAGTTAGGGTTAGGTTTAAGTTTAGGGTTAGGGTGTGTGTAAGAGTAAGGATTAGGGTTAGATTTAGGGTTAGGGTTAGTGTTACGGTTAGAGTTTGGTTTAGGTTTAGGGTTAGTGTAAGGGTATGGGGTAGGGTTAGTGTTACGGTTAACTTTAGGGTTGGGGTTAGCGTTAGGGTAAGGGTAAGGGTTAGGGGTAGGGTTAGGGTTAAGGTAAGGGTAAGGGTTAGGGTTAGGGTTAGGTTTAGCGTAAGGGTTAGGGTTAGGTTTAGGTTAAAGGTAAGGTTTAGGGTTAGGATTAGGGTTAGGTTTAGGGTAAGGGTAAGGTTTAGGGTTAGGGTAAGAGTTATGATTAGGTTTAGGGTTAGGGTAAGAGTAAGGGTTAGAGTTAGGTTTAGGTTAGGGTTATGGTTAGGGTAGAGGTTAGGGTAAGGGTAAGTGTCAGGGTTAGGGTTCGGGTTAGGATAAGGTTTAAGGTTAGGGTTAGTGTTAGGGTTAGGGGTTAGTGTTATTGTTAGGGTTAGGGTTAGGGGTTACTGTTAGTGTTAGGGTTAGGGTTAGTATTAGGGTTAAGTTAAGGGTTAGGGTTAGGGTTAGGGTTAGGATAAGGGTTAGTGTTATGGTTAGGGTTAGGGTTAGGGTAAGGGTTAGGGTTAGGGTTAGGGTTAGGGTTAGGGTTAAGTTTAGGGTAAGGGTAAGGGTTATGGTTAGGGTTAGGGTTAAGGTAAGGGTAAAGGTTAGGGTTAGGGTTAGGGTTAGTTTTAGCGTAAGGGTTAGGGTTAGGTTTAGGGTAAGGGTAAGGTTTAGGGTTAGGGTTAGGGTTAGGTTTAGGGTTAGGGTGAGGGTAAGGGTAAGGGTTAGGGTTAAGGTTAGGGTTAGGTTTAGGTTTAGGGTTAGGGTTAGTGTAAGGGTAAGATTTAGGATTAGGATTACGGTTTGGGTTAGGGTAAGGGTTAGGGTTACGGTTAGGGTTAGGTTTAGGGTTAGGGTTAGGGTAAGGGTAAGGGTTAGGGTTACGGTTAGGGTTAGGTGTAGGGTTGGGGTTAAGGTTAGGGTTAGGGTTAGGGTAAGGGTAAGGCTTAGGGTTAGGGTTAGGGTTAGGGTTAGGGTTAGGGTTAGGGTTAGGATAAGGGTAAGGGTTAGGGTGAGGGTTAGGGTTAAGGTTAGGTTTAGGGTAAGGGTAAGTGTAAGGGTTAGGGTTAGGGTTAGGATAAGGGTAAGGGTTAATGTTAGGGTTAGGGTTAGGCTAAGGGGTTAGCCTTAGGTTGAGGGTTAGGGTAGGGTAAGGTTTAGGGTTAGGGTTAGGGTTAGGGTTAGTGTTAGGTTTAGTGTTAGGGTTAGGGAAAGGGTAAGGAGTAGTGTTAGGGTTAGGGTTAAGGTTAGGGTTAGGCTTAGGGTTACGGTTAGGTTTAGGGTTAGGTATAGGGTAAGGGTAAGGTTAGGGTTAGGGTTAGGGTTAGGGTTAGGATAAGGTTAAGGGTTAATGTTAGGGTTAGGGTTAGGCTTAGGGGTTAGGCTTAGGGTTAGGGTTAGGGTAGGGTAAGGGTTAGTGTTAGTGTTAGGGTTAGGGTTAGAGTTAGGTTTAGGGTTAGGGTAAGGTAAGGGTTGGAGTTAGGGTTAGGGTTAGGTTAAGGGTTAGGATTAGGGGTTATGTTTAGGGTTAGGGTTAGGGTTAGGATTAGGGCTACGTTTAGGGTTAGGGTTACGGTTAGGGTTAGTGTATGGGTATGTGCTAGGGTTAGGGTTAGGGTTAGGTTTAGGGTTAGGGTTAGCGTTAGGGTAAGGGTAAGTGTTAGGGTTAGGGTTAGGGTTAAGGTAGGGGTAAGGGTTAGGGTTAGTGTTATTGTTAGGTTTAGCGTAAGGGGTAGGGTTAGGTTTACGGTAAGGGTAAGTTTTAGGGTTAGGGTTAGGGTAGGGTTTAGGGTAAGGGGAAGGGTTAGTGTTAGGGTTAGGGTTATGGTTAGGTTTAGGGTTAGGGTTAGATTAAGTGTTAGGGTTAGGGTTAGGGTTTGGGTTAGGTTAAGGGTTAGGGTTAGGGTTATGGTGAGGGTAGAGGTTAGGGTAAGGGTAAGTGTCAGGGTTAGGGTTAGGGTTAGGGTTAGGGTATGGGTATGTGCTAGGGTTAGGGTTAGGGTTAGGTTTAGGGTTAGGGTTCGCGTTAGGGTAAGGGTAAGTGTTAGTGTTAGGGTTAGGGTTAAGATAAGGGTAAGGGTTAGGGTTAGTGTTAGGGTAAGTTTTAGCGTAAGGTTTAGGGTTAGGTTTAGGGTAAGGGTAAGGTTTAGTGTTAGGGTTAGGGTACGGTTTAGGGTAAGGGTAAGGGTTAGTGTTAGGGTTAGGGTTATCGTTAGGTTTAGGGTTAGGGTAAGATTAAGTGTTAGGGTTAGGGTTAGGGTTAGGTTAAGGGTTAGGGTTAGGGTTATGGTGAGGGTAGAGGTTAGGGAAAGGGTAAGTGTCAGGGTTAGGGTTCGGGTTAGGATAAGTTTTAGGGTTAGGGTTAGGGTTAGGGTTAGGGTTAGGGGTTAGTGTTATTGTTAGGGTTAGGGGTTTGGGTTAGTGTTAGGGTTAGGGTTATGATTAGGGTTTGTGTAAGGGTAAGGGTTAGATTTAGGGTTAGGGTTAGGGTTAGGGTAAGGGTAAGGCTTAGGGTTAGGGTTAGGTTTAGTGTTAGGGTTAGGGTAAGTGTTAGGGTTAGGGTAAGGGTTAGGGTTAAGGTTATTATTAGGGTTAGGGTTAGGTTTAGGCTAATGGTAAGGGTAAGGTTAGGGTTAGGTTTAGGTTTAGGGTTAGCGTAAAGGTAAGGGTTATGTTTAGTGTTAGGGTTAGGGTTAGGGTTAGGGTTTGGGTAACAATAAGGGTTAGGGTTAAGTTTAGGGTTAGGGTTAGAGTTAGGGTTAGGTTTAAGTTTAGGGTTAGGGTGTGTGTAAGAGTAAGGATTAGGGTTAGATTTAGGGTTAGGGTTAGTGTTACGGTTAGAGTTTGGTTTAGGTTTAGGGTTAGTGTAAGGGTATGGGGTAGGGTTAGTGTTACGGTTAACTTTAGGGTTGGGGTTAGCGTTAGGGTAAGGGTAAGGGTTAGGGGTAGGGTTAGGGTTAAGGTAAGGGTAAGGGTTAGGGTTAGGGTTAGGTTTAGCGTAAGGGTTAGGGTTAGGTTTAGGTTAAAGGTAAGGTTTAGGGTTAGGATTAGGGTTAGGTTTAGGGTAAGGGTAAGGTTTAGGGTTAGGGTAAGAGTTATGATTAGGTTTAGGGTTAGGGTAAGAGTAAGGGTTAGAGTTAGGTTTAGGTTAGGGTTATGGTTAGGGTAGAGGTTAGGGTAAGGGTAAGTGTCAGGGTTAGGGTTCGGGTTAGGATAAGGTTTAAGGTTAGGGTTAGTGTTAGGGTTAGGGGTTAGTGTTATTGTTAGGGTTAGGGTTAGGGGTTACTGTTAGTGTTAGGGTTAGGGTTAGTATTAGGGTTAGGTTAAGGGTTAGGGTTAGGGTTAGGGTTAGGATAAGGGTTAGTGTTATGGTTAGGGTTAGGGTTAGGGTAAGGGTTAGGGTTAGGGTTAGGGTTAGGGTTAGGGTTAAGTTTAGGGTAAGGGTAAGGGTTATGGTTAGGGTTAGGGTTAAGGTAAGGGTAAAGGTTAGGGTTAGGGTTAGGGTTAGGTTTAGCGTAAGGGTTAGGGTTAGGTTTAGGGTAAGGGTAAGGTTTAGGGTTAGGGTTAGGGTTAGGGTTAGGGTTAGGGTGAGGGTAAGGGTAAGGGTTAGGGTTAAGGTTAGGGTTAGGTTTAGGTTTAGGGTTAGGGTTAGTGTAAGGGTAAGATTTAGGATTAGGATTACGGTTTGGGTTAGGGTAAGGGTTAGGGTTACGGTTAGGGTTAGGTTTAGGGTTAGGGTTAGGGTAAGGGTAAGGGTTAGGGTTACGGTTAGGGTTAGGTGTAGGGTTGGGGTTAAGGTTAGGGTTAGGGTTAGGGTAAGGGTAAGGCTTAGGGTTAGGGTTAGGGTTAGGGTTAGCGTTAGGGTAAGGGCAAGATTTAGTGTTAGGGTTAGGGTTAAGGTAAGGGTAAGGTTTAGGGTTAGGGTTAGGGTTAGGTTTAGGGTAAGGGTTAGGGTTAGGTTTAGGGTAAGGGTCAGGGGAAGGTTTAGGGTTAGGGTTAGGGTTAGGGTTAGGATAAGGGTTAGGGTGAGGGTTAGGGTTAGGGTTAGGGTAATGGTGAGGATTAGGGTTAGGCTTAGGGTTAGGGTTATGGTTAGGGTAAGGGTAGGGTTAGGGTTAGGTTTAGTTTTAGGGTTGGGGTTAAGGTTAGGTTTAAGTTTAGGGTAAGGGTAAAGGTTAGGTTTACGCTAGGGTAAATGTTAGATTTAGGGTTAGTGTTGGGGTTAAGGTAATGGTTAGGGTAAGGGTTAGGGTTAGGGTTAGGTTAGGGTTTGGGTTAGTGTAAGGTTAAGGGTTACATTTAGGTTTAGGGTTAGTGTTAGTTTAAGGGGAAGTGTTAAGGTTAGGGTTAGGGTAAGGCTAGGGATTAGGGAAAGGTTAAGTGATAGGGTAAGGGTTAGGGTAAGGGTAAGTGCTAGGGTTAGGGTTAGGGTTAGGGTTAGGGATAGGGTCAGGGTTAGGTTTAGGATTATGTTAGGTTTAGAATTAGGGTTAGGGTTATGTTTAGGGTAAGGGCAAGGTTTAGGTTTACGGTTAGGGTTAGGGTTAGGGTTAGTGTTAGGGTAAGGATAAGGTTTAGGGTTAAGTTTAGGGTTAGGGTTAGATTTAGGGTTAGGTTTAAGGTTAGGGTAAGGGTATGTGTTAGGGTTAGGGTTAGGGTTAGGTTTAGGGTTAGGGTTAGCATTAGGGTAAGGGTAAGGGTTAGGGTTAGGGCTAGGGTTAAGGCAATTGTAACGGTTAGGGTTAGGGTTATGGTTAGGTTTAGCGTAAGGGTTAGGGTTAGGTTTAGTGTAAGGGTAAGTTTTAGGGTTATTGTTAGGGTAGGGGTTAGGATAAGGGTAAGGGTTAGTGTTAGGGTTAGTGTTATGTTTACTTTTAGGGTTCGGGTAAGAGTAAGGGTTAGGGTTAGGGTTAGGGTAAGGGTTTGGGTTAGGGTAATGGTGAGGGTAGAGATTAGGGTAAGGGTAAGTGTCAGAGTTAGGGTTCGGGTTAGGATAAGGTTTAGGGTTAGGGTTAGGGTTAGGGTTAGGGGTTAGTTTTATTGTTAGGGTTAGGGTTAGGGGTTAGGGTTAGTGTTAGGGTTAGGGTTAGGGTTATGGTAAGGGTTAGGGTTAGGGGTTAGGGTTAGTGTTAGGGTTAGGTTAAGGGTTAGGGTTTGGGTTATGTTTAGCATAAGGGTTAGGGTTAAGTTTGGGGTAAGGGTAAGTTTTATTGTTAGGGTTAGGGTTAGGGTAATGATAAGTGTTAGGGTTATGTTTTGGGTTAGGGTTAGGGTAAGGTAAGGGTTAGAGTTAGGTTTAGACTTAGGGTAAGGGCAAGTGTTAGGGTTAGGGTTCGGTTTAGGGTTAGGGTAAGGGTAAGGGTAAGGGTTAGGGTAAAGGTTAGGGTTAGGGTTAGGGTAAGGGTTAGGGTAAGTGTTAGAGTTAGGTTTAGGGTTAGGGTTAGGGTTAGGGTAAGGGTAAGGGTTAGGGTTAGGGAAAGGGTTAAGTTTAGGGTTGGGGGTAAGTTTAGGGTTAGGGTTAGGGTAAGTGTAAGGTTAGGGTTAGGGTTAGGTTTAGGGTTAGGGTTATGGTTACGGTTACGGTTAGGGTTAGGGTAAGGATATGTGTTAGGGTTAGGTTTAGGGTTAGGGTTAGCGTTAGGGTAAGGGCAAGTTTTACGGTTAGGGTTAGGGTTAAGGTAAGGGTAAGGGTTAGGGTTAGGGTTAAGGTTAGGTTAAGGGTAAGGTTTAGGGTTAGAGTTAGGGTAAGGGGAAGGTTTAGGGTTAGGGTTAGGGTTAGGTTTAGGGTAAGGGTTAGGGTTAGAGTTAGGGTAAGGGGAAGTTTTAGGGTTACGGTTATGGTTAGGGTTAGGATAAGGGTAAGGGTTAGGGTTATAGTTAGTGTTAGGATAAGGGTAAGTTTTAGCGTTAGGGTTAGGTTTAGGCTTATGGGTTACGGTTAGGGTTATGGTTAGGGTTATGGTTACGGTTAGGATAAGGGTAAGGGTTAGATTTACGGTTAGGGTTAGGTTTAGGATTAGGGTTAGTGTTAGGGTAAGGGTAAAGATAAGGGTAAGGGTTAAGATTAGGGTTAGTGTTAGCGTTAGGGTTAAGGTTAAGGTTAGGGTGAGGTTAAGGGTAAGGGTAAGGGTTAGGGTTAGGTTTAGAGTTAGGGTTAGGCTAAGGGTAAGGGTTAGGGTTAGGGTTAGGTTTAGGTTTAGGATTAGGGTTAGGGTAAGTGTAAGGGTTAGGGTTAAGGTTAGGGTTAGGGTTAGGGTTAGGTTTAGGTTTAATGTTAGGGTTAGGATACGGGTAAGGTTTATGGTTAGGGTTAGGGTTTGGTTAGGGTAAGAGTTAGGGTTAAGGTTAGGGTTAGCGTTAGAGTAAGGGTAAGGGTTAGGTTTAGGGTTAAGGTAAGGTTAAGGGTTACGGTTAGGGTTAGGTTTAGGGTAAGGTTTAGGGTTAGGTTTAGGGTAAGGTTATGGTTTAGGGTTAGGGTTAGGGTTAGGGTTAGGGTAGGGTTTAGGGTAAGGGTAAGTGTAAGGGTTAGGGTTAGGGTTAGGGTTAGGATAAGGGTAAGGGTAAATGTTAGGGTTAGGGTTAGGCTAAGGTTTAAGTGTTAGGGTTAGGGTTAGGGTAGGGTAAGGGTTAGGGTTAGGTTTAGGGTTAGGGTTAGTGTTAGGTTTAGAGTTAGGGATAGGGAAAGGGTAAGGATTAGGGTTAGGGTTAGGGTTATGGTTAGGGTTAGGCTTAGGGTTAGGGTTAGGTTTAGGGTTAGGGATAGGGTAAAAGTAAGGTTAGGGTTAGGGTTAGGTTTAGGGTAGAGTTAGGGTTACTGTTAGTGTTAGGGTTAGGGTTAGGTTAAGGGTTAGGGTTAGAGGTTAGTGTTAGGGTTAGGGTTAGGATTAGGATTAAGGCTACGGTTAGGGTTAGGTTTAGGGTTAGGGTTAGGGTAAGGGTATGTGCTAGGGTTAGTGTTAGGGTTAGGTTTAGGCTTAGGGTTAGGGTAAGGGTTAGGGTAAGTGTTAGAGTTAGGGTTAGGGTTAGGGTTAGCTTTAGGGTTAGGGTTAGGGTAAGGGTAAGGGTTAGGGTTAGGGTAAGGGTTAGGTTTAGGGTTGAGGTTAAGTTTAGGGTTAGGGTTAGGGTAAGGTAAAGATTAGGGTTAGGGTTAGGGTTAGGGTTAGGGTTAGGGTTACGGTTACGGTTCCTGTTAGCGTTAGGGTAAGGATATGTGTCAGGGTTAGGTTTAGGGTTAGGGTTAGCGTTAGGGTAAGGGCAAGTTTTACGGTTAGGGTTAGGGTTAAGGTAAGGGTAAGGGTTAGGGTTAGGGTTAGGGTTAGGATTAGGGTAAGGGTTAGATTTAGAGTTAGGGTAAGGGGAAGGTTTAGGGTTAGGGTTAGGGTTAGGGTTAGGATAAGGGTAAGGGTTAGTGTTAGGGTTAGGGTTAAGATAAGTGTAAGTGTTAGCGTTAGGGTTAGGGTTAGGCTTATGGGTTACGGTTAGGGTTATGGTTAGGGTTAGGGTTACGGTTAGGGTAAGGGTAAGGGTTAGGTTTAGGGTTAGGGTTAAGGTAAGGGTAAGGTTTAGGGTTAGGGTTAGGGTTAGGTTTAGGGTAAGGGTTAGGGTTAGGTTTAGGGTAAGGGTCAGGGTAAGGTTTAGGGTTAGGGTTAGTGTTAGGGTTAGGATAAGGGTTAGGGTGAGGGTTAGGGTTAGGGTTAGGGTAAGGGTAAGGGTTAGGGTTAGGTTTAGGGTTAGGTTTAGGTTTGGGGTTAGGGTTAGGGTAAAGGTAAGGGTTAGGGTTAAGGTTAGGGTTAGGGTTAGGTTTAGGTTTAAGGTTAGGGTTAGGATACGGGTAAGGGTTAGGGTTAGGGTTAGGGTTTGGGTAGGGTAAGGGTTAGGGTTACGGATAGGGTTACGGTTAGGGTAAGGGTAAGGTTTAGGGTTATGGTTATGGTTAGGGTTAGGGTTAGCATTAGGGTAAGGGTTAGTGTTAGGGTTAGGGTTAAGGTAAGGGTAAGGGTTAGGTTTAGGGTTAGGTTTAGGGTAAGGGTTATGGTTAGGTTTAGAGTAAGGGTATGATTTAGGGTGGGTTAGGTTTAGGATAACGGTAAGGGTTAGGGTGAGGGTTAGGGTTAAGGTTAGGTTTAGTGTTAGGGTAAGGGTAAGGGTTAGGGTTAGGGTTAGGGTTAGGATAAGGGTAAGGGTTAATGTTAGGGTTAGGGTTAGGCTAAGGGGTAAGCGTTAGGGTTAGGGTTAGGGTAGGTTAAGGGTTAGGCTTAGGTTTAGGGTTAGGGTTAGTGTTAGGTTTAGAGTTAGGGTTAGGGAAATTGTAAGGATTAGGGTTAGGGTTAGGGTTAAGGTTAGGGTTAGGCTTAGGGTTAGGGTTAGGGTTAGGGTTAGGGATAGGGTAAAGGTAAGGTTAGGGTTAGGGTTAGGGTTAGGGTAGGGTAAGGGTTAGTGTTAGTGTTAGGGCTAGGGTTAGGTTAAGGGTTAGGGTTAGGGGTTAGGTTTAGGGTTAGGGTTAGGATTAGGATTAGGGCTATGGTTAGGGTTAGGGTTGGGGTTATTGTTAGGGTAAGGGTATGTGCTAGGGTTAGGGTTAGGGTTAGGTTTATTCTTAGGGTTACCGTTAGGGTAAGGGTAAGGGTTAGGGTTAGGGTTAGGGTTAGGGTTACGGTTAGGATTAGGGTTAGGGTTAGGGTTAGGGTTAGGGTTAGGGTTAAGGTTAGGATAAGGGTAAGGGTAAATGTTATGGTTAGGGTTAGGCTAAGGGTTAAGCGTTAGGGTTAGGGTTAGGGTAGGGTAAGGGTTAGGGTTAGGTTTAGGGTTAGGGTTAGTGTTAGGTTTAGAGTTAGGGTTAGGGAAAGGCTAAGGATTAGGGTTAGGGTTAGGGTTAAGGTTAGGGTTAGGCTTAGGGTTAGGGTTAGGTTTAGGGTTAGGGATAGGGTAAAGGTAAGGTTAGGGTTAGGGTTAGGGTTAGGGTAGAGTTAGGGTTAGTGTTAGTGTTAGGGTTAGGGTTAGGTTAAGGGTTAGGGTTAGGGGTTAGTGTTAGGGTTAGGGTTAGGATTAGGATTAAGGCTACGGTTAGGCTTAGGTTTAGGGTTAGGGTTAGGGTAAGGGTATTTCCTAGGGTTAGTGTTAGGGTTAGGTTTAGGCTTAGGGTTAGGGTAAGGGTTAGGGTAAGTGTTAGAGTTAGGGTTAGGGTTAGGGTTAGGTTTAGGGTTAGGGTTAGGGTAAGGGTAAGGGTTAGGGTTAGGGTAAGGGTTAGGTTTAGGGTTGGGGTTAAGTTTAGGGTTAGGGTTAGGGTAAGGGTAAAGATTAGGGTTAGGGTTAGGGTTAGGGTTAGGGTTACGGTTACGGTTACTGTTAGCGTTAGGGTAAGGATATGTGTTAGGTTTAGGTTTAGGGTTAGGGTTAGCGTTAGGGTAAGGGCAAGTTTTACGGTTAGGGTTAGGGTTAAGGTAAGGGTAAGGGTTAGGGCTAGGGTTAGGGTTAGGATTAGGGTAAGGGTTAGGTTTAGAGTTAGGGTAAGCGGAAGGTTTATGGTTAGGGTTAGGGTTAGGGTTAGGATAAGGGTAAGGGTTAGTGTTAGGGTTAGGGTTAGGATAAGTGTAAGTGTTAGCGTTAGGATTAGGGTTAGGCTTATGGGTTACGGTTAGGGTTATGGTTAGGGTTAGGGTTACGGTTAGGGTAAGGGTAAGGGTTAGGTTTAGGGTTTGGGTCAGGTTTAGGATTAGGGTTAGTGTTAGGGTAAGGGTAACGATAAGGGTAAGGGTTAAGGTTAGGTTTAGTGTTAGGGTTAGGGTTAAGGTTAAGGTTAGGGTGAGGGTAAGGGTAAGGGTAAGGGTAAGGGTTAGGGTTAGGTTTAGGGTTAGGGTTAGGCTAAGGGTAAGGGTTAGGGTTAGGGTTAGGGTTAGGTTTAGGTTTAGGGTTAGGGTTAGGGTAAGGGTAAGGGTTAGGGTTAAGGTTAGTGTTAGGGTTAGGTTTAGGTTTAAGGTTAGGGTTAGGATACGGGTAAGGGTTAGGGTTAGGGTTAGGGTTTGGTTAGGGTAAGGGTTAGGGTTACGGATAGGGTTACGGTTAGGGTAAGGGTAAGGGTTAGGGTTATGGTTAGGGTTAGGGTTAGGGTTAGCGTTAGGGTAAGGGTTAGTGTTAGGGTTAGGGTTAAGGTAAGGGTAAGGGTTAGGTTTAGGGTTAGGTTTAGGGTAAGGGTTATGGTTAGGTTTAGAGTAAGGGTATGATTTAGGGTTAGGGTTAGGTTTAGGATAACGGTAAGGGTTAGGGTGAGGGTTAGGGTTAAGGTTAGGTTTAGTGTTAGGGTAAGGGTAAGGGTTAGGGTTAGGGTTAGGGTAATGATTAGGATTAGCGTTAGGGTTAGGGTAGGGTTTAGGGTAAGGGTAAGTGTAAGGGTTAATGTTAGGGTTAGGGTTAGGCTAAGGGGTAAGCCTTAGGGTTAGGGTTAGGGTAGGGTAAGGGTTAGGCTTAGGGTTAGGGTTAGGGTTAGTGTTAGGTTTAGAGTTAGGATTAGGGAAATTGTAAGGATTAGCATTAGGGTTAGAGTTAAGGTTAGGGTTAGGCTTAGGGTTAGGGTTAGGTTTAGGGTTAGGGATAGGGTAAAGGTAAGGTTAGGGTTAGGGTTAGGGTAGGGTAAGGGTTAGTGTTAGTGTTAGGGTTAGGGTTAGGTTAAGGGTTAGGGTTAGGGGTTAGGGTTAGGGTTAGGGTTAGGATTAGGATTAGGGCTATGGTTAGGGTTAGGGTTGGGGTTATTGTTAGGGTAAGGGTATGTGCTAGGGTTAGGGTTAGGGTTAGGTTTATTCTTAGGGTTACCGTTAGGGTAAGGGTAAGGGTTAGGGTTAGGGTTAGGGTTAAGGTAAGGGTAAGGGTTAGGGTTAGTGTTAGGGTTAGGTTTAGCGTAAGGGTTAGGGTTAGGTTTAGGGTAAGGGTAAGGTTTAGGGTTAGGGTTAGGGTAGGGTTTAGGGTAAGGATAAGGGTTAGTGTTAGGGTTAGGGTTATGGTTAGGTTTAGGGTTAGGGTAAGGGTTAGGGTTAGGGTTAGGGTTAGGGTTAGGTTAAGGGTTAGGGTTAGGGTTATGGTGAGGGTAGAGATTAGGGTAAGGCTAAGTGTCAGCGTTAGAGTTCAGGTTAGGATAAGGTTTAGGGTTAGGTTTAGGGTTAGGGGTTAGTGTTATTGTTAGGGTTAGGGGTAAGGGTTAGTGTTAGGGTTAGGGTTATGGTTAGGGTTAGGGATATGGTAAGGGTTAGGGATAGGGTTAGGGCTAGGTTTAGTGTTATTGTTAGGTTAAGGGTAGGGTTAGGGTTAGTGTTAGGATAAGGGTTAGGGTTAGGGTTAGGGTTAGGGTAAGGGTAGGGTTAGGGTTATGTTTAGTTTTAGGGTTGGGTTTAAGGTTAGGGTTAGGGTAAGGGTAAAGTTTAGGTTTAGCGTTAGGCTTAGCGTTAGGGTTAGGGTTAGTGTTGGGGTTAAATTTAGGGTTAGGGTAAGGGTTAGGGTTAGGGTTAGGGTTAGGGTCAGCGTAAGGGGTAGGGTTAGGGTTAGGGTTAGGGTTAGTGTAAGGGTAAGGGTTACATTTAGGGTTAGGGTTAGGGTTAGGGTAAGGGGAAGTGTTCGGGTTAGGGTCAGGTTTAGTGTAAGGGTTAGGGAAAGGGTAAGTGTTAGGGTAATGGTTAGGGTAAAGGTAAGTATTAGGGTTAGGGTTAGGGTTAGGGTAAGTGTTACGGTAAGAATTAGGGTTAGGGTTAGGTTTAGGGTAAGGGTAAGGTTTAGGGTTAGGGTTAGGGTAGGGTTTAGGGTAAGGATAAGGGTTAGTGTTAGGGTTAGGGTTATGGTTAGGTTTAGGGTTAGGGTAAGGGTAAGTGTTAGGGTTAGGGTTAGGGTTAGGTTAAGGGTTAGGGTTAGGGTTATGGTGAGGGTAGAGATTAGGGTAAGGCTAAGTGTCAGGGTTAGGGTTCAGGTTAGGATAAGGTTTAGGGTTAGGGTTAGGGTTAGGGGTAGGTGTTATTGTTAGGGTTAGGGGTAAGGGTTAGTGTTAGGGTTAGGGTTAGGGATATGGTAAGGGTTAGGGATAGGGTTAGGGCTAGAGTTAGTGTTATTGTTAGGTTAAGGGTAGGGTTAGGGTTAGGGTTAGGATAAGGGCTAGGGTTAGGGTTAGGGTTAGGGTAAGGGTTAGGGTTAGGGTTATGTTTAGTTTTAGGGTTGGGTTTAAGGTTAGGGTTAGGGTAAGGGTAAAGTTTAGGTTTAGCGTTAGGCTTAGTGTTAGGGTTAGGGTTAGTGTTGGGGTTAAATTTAGGGTTAGGGTAAGGGTTAGGGTTAGGGTTAGGGTTAGGGTTAGGGTTACGGTTAGGTTTAGGGTTAGGGTTAGGGTAAGTGTAAGGGTTAGGTTTAGAATTAGGTTTAGGGTAAGGGTAAGGGTTAGGGTTAGGTTTAGGTTAGGGTTAGGGTAAGGTTAAGGGTTAGGGTAAGGGTTAGGATTAGGTTTAGGGTTTGGGTTAGGGTAAGGTTTAGGGTTAGGGTAAGGGTTAGGGTTAGGGTTAGGGTTAGGATTAGGGTAAGGGTTAGGTTTAGAGTTAGGGTAAGGGGAAGGTTTAGGGTTAGGGTTAGAGTTAGGGTTAGGATAAGGGTAAGGGTTAGTGTTAGGGTTAGGGTTAGGATAAGTGTAAGTGTTAGCGTTAGGGTTAGGGTTAGGCTTATGGGTTACGGTTAGGGTTATGGTTAAGGTTAGGGTTACGGTTAGGGTAAGGGTAAGGGTTAGGTTTAGGGTTAGGGTTAGGTTTAGGATTAGGGTTAGTGTTAGGGTAAGGGTAACGATAAGGGTAAGGGTTAAGGTTAGGGTTAGTGTTAGGGTTAGGGTTAAGGTTAAGGTTAGGGTGAGGTTAAGGGTAAGGGTAAGGGTTAGGGTTAGGTTTAGGGTTACGGTTAGGCTAAGGATAAGTGTTAGGGTTAGGGTTAGGGTTAGGTTTAGGTTTAGGGTTATGGTTAGGGTAAGGGTAAGGGTTAGGGTTAAGGTTAGGGTTAGGGTTAGGTTTAGGTTTAAGGTTAGGGTTAGGATACGGGTAAGGGTTAGGGTTAGGTTTAGGGTTTGGTTAGGGTAAGGGTTAGGGTTACGGATAGGGTTACGGTTAGGGTAAGGGTAAGGGCTAGGGTTCTGGTTAGGGTTAGGGTTAGGTTTAGCGTTAGGGTAAGGGTTAGTGTTAGGGTTAGGGTTAAGGTAAGGATAAGGGTTAGGTTTAGGGTTAGGTTTAGGGTAAGGGTTATGGTCAGGTTAGAGTAAGGGTATGATTTATGGTTAGGGTTAGGGTTAGGATAACGGTAAGGGTTAGGGTGAGGGTTAGGGTTAAGGTTAGGTTTAGTGTTAGGGTAAGGGTAAGTTTTAGGGTTAGGGTTAGGGTTAGGGTAATGATTAGGATTAGCGTTAGGGTTAGGGTAGGGTTTAGGGTAAGGGTAAGTGTAAGGGTTAGGGTTAGGGTTAGGGTTAGCATAAGGGTAAGGGTTAATGTTAGGGTTAGGGTTAGGCTAAGGGGTATGCGTTAGGGTTAGGGTTAGGGTATGGTAAGGGTTAGGGTTAGGGTTAGGGTTAGTGTTAGGTTTAGAGTTAGGATTAGGGAAATTGTAAGGATTAAGTTTAGGGTTAGGGTTAAGGTTAGGGTTAGGCTTAGGGTTAGGGTTAGGTTTAGGGTTAGGGATAGGGTAAAGGTAAGGTTAGGGTTAGGGTTAGGGTTAGGGTAGGGTAAGGGTTAGTGTTAGTGTTAGGGTTAGGGTTAGGTTAAGGGTTAGGGTTAGGGGTTAGGGTTAGGGTTAGGGTTAGGATTAGGATTAGGGCTATGGTTAGGGTTAGGGTTGGGGTTAGAGTTAGGTTAAGGGTATGTGCTAGGGTTAGGGTTAGGGTTAGGTTTATTCTTAGGGTTACCGTTAGGGTAAGGGTAAGGGTTAGGGTTAGGGTTAGGGTTAAGGTTAGGGTAAGAGTTAGGGTTAGTGTTAGGGTTAGGTTTAGTGTAAGGGTTAGGGTTAGGTTTAGGGTAAGGGTAAGGTTTAGGGTTAGGGTTAGGGTAGGGTTTAGGGTAAGGATAAGGGTTAGTGTTAGGGTTAGGGTTATGGTTAGGTTTAGGTTTAGGGTAAGGGTAAGTGTTAGGGTTAGGGTTAGTGTTAGGTTAAGGGTTAGGGTTAGGGTTATGGTGAGGGTAGAGATTAGGGTAAGGCTAAGTGTCAGGGTTAGGGTTCGGGTTAGGATAAGGTTTAGGGTTAGGGTTAGGGTTAGGGGTTAGTGTTATTGTTAGGGTTACGGGTTAGGGTTAGTGTTAGGGTTAGGGTTAGGGATATGGTAAGGGTTAGGGATAGGGTTATGGCTAGGGTTAGTGTTATTGTTAGGTTAAGGGTAGGGTTAGGGTTAGGGTTAGGGTTAGGGTAAGGGTTAGGGTTAGGGTTATGTTTAGTTTTAGGGTTGGGTGTAAGGTTAGGGTTAGGGTAAGGGTAAAGTTTAGGTTTAGCGTTAGGCTAAGTGTTAGGGTTAGGGTTAGTGTTGGGGTTAAATTTAGGGTTAGGGTAAGGGTTAGGGTTAGGGTTAGGGTTAGGGTTAGCGTAATGGTTAGGGTTAGGGTTAGGGTTAGGGTTAGTGTAAGGGTAAGGGTTAGATTTAGGGTTAGGGGTAGGGTTAGGGTAAGGGGAAGTGTTCGGGTTAGGGTTAGGTTTAGTGTAAGGATTAGGGAAAGGGTAAGTGTTAGGGTAAGGGTTAGGGTAAAAGTAAGTGTTAGGGTTAGGGTTAGGGTTAGGGTAAGTGTTACGGTAAGAATTAGGGTTAGGGTTAGGTTTAGGGTATGGGTAAAGTTTACGGTTAGGGTTAGGGTAAGGGTAAGGGTATGGGTTAGGGTTAGGTTTAGGGTTAGGGTAAGTGTTGTGGTTAGGGTTAGGGTTAGGGTAAGTGTAAGAGTTAGGGGTAGGGTTAGGGTTAGGGTAAGTGTTCTGAATAGGGTTAGGTTAGGGTAAGGGTAAAGGTTAGGGTTAGGGATAGGGTTATGTTTTAGGGTTAGGTTTAGGGTTAGGTTTAGGGTTAGGTTTAGGGTAAGGGCAAGGGTTAGGTTTAGTGTTAGGGTTAGGTTTAGGGTTAGGGTTAGGGTTAGGTTTAGGGTTAGGGTTAGGGTAAGTGTAAGGGTTAGGTTTAGAATTAGGGTTAGGGTAAGGGTAAGGGTTAGGGTTAGGTTTAGGGTTAGGGTTAGGGTAAGGTTAAGGGTTAGGGTTAGGGTTAGGTTTAGGGTTTGGGTTAGGGTAAGGTTTAGGGTTAGGGTAAGGGTTAGGGTTAAGGTTAGGGTTAGGGTTAGGGTTAGGGTTAGGGTTAGGGTAAGGGTAAGAGTAAGGGTTAGGGTTAGGGTAAGGGTAAGGGTTAGGGTTAGGGTAAGGGTTATGGTTAGGTTTAGGGTTAGGGTAAGAGTAAGGGTTAGGGTTAGGGTTATGGTTAGGGTTATGGTTAGGATAAGGTTTAGGGTTAGGGTTAGGGTTAGGGTAAGGGTATGTGTTAGGATTAGTGTTAGGTTTAGGGTTAGGTTAGGGTAAGACTTAGGGTTAGGATTAGGGTTAGGTTTAGGGTTGGGGTAAGGTTAGGGTTAGGGTTAGGATAAGGGTAAGGGTTAGGTTTAAGTTTAGGGTTAGGGTAAGTGTTAGGGTAAGGCTAAGGTTTAGGGTTAGGGTTAGGGTTACGGTAAGGGTAAGGGTTAGGGTTAGGGTTAGGGTTAGGTTTAGGGTTAGGATTAGGGTTAGGTTTAATTTAATGGTAAGATTTAGTGTTAGGGTTAATGTTAGGGTTAGGGTAAGTGTAAGGATTAGGGTTAGGGTTAGAGTTACGTTTAGGGTTAGGGTTAGGGTTAGGGTAGGTGTTAGGGTAAGGATAAGTGTTAGTGTTAGGGTTAGGGTTAGAATAAGGGTAAGGTTTAGGGTTACGATTAGGGGTTAGGGTTAGGGTTAGGGTTTGGTTTAGGGTTAATTTTAGGGTTAGGGTAAGGGTTAGCGTTAGGGTTAGTGTTAGGGTTAGTGTTAGTGTTTATAGCTAGGGTTAGGGTAAGGGCAAGCGTTAGGGTTAGGGTTAGGGTTAAGGTTAGGGTTAGGAATAGGATTAGGGTTAGGGTTAGGTTTAGGCTGTGGGTTATGGTAAGGTTAAGGGTTAGGGTTAGGGTTAGGGTTAAGGTTAGGGTTAGGGTTAGGGTATGGATTAGGGTTAGGGTAAGGGTTAGGCTTAGGGTTAGGGTTAGGTTTAGTGTTAGAGTTAGGTTTAGGGTTAGGGTAAGGGTAAGGGTTAGGGTTAGGGTTAGGTTTAGGTTAAGGGTTAGGGTTAGGTGTTAGGGTTAGAGTTAGTGTTAGGGTAAGGTTTACGGTAAGGGTTCGGGTTAGGGTAATGGTTAGATTTAGGGTTAGGGTTCAGGTTAGGGTAAGTGTTAGGGTTAGGGTTAGGGTTAGGGTTAGATTAAGGGTTAGGGTTAGGGTAAGGGTAATGGTTAGGGTTACGGTTAGGGTTAGGGTAAAGGTAATGGTTAGGGTTAAGGTTAGGGTTAGGATTAGTTTTAGAGTTAGGAATAGGGTAAGGTTAAGGGTTAGGGTTAGGATTAGGGTTAGTGTTAGGGTAAGGGTTAGGGTTATGTTTAGGGTTAGGGTTAGGGTTAGGTTTAGAGTTTGGGTTGGGGTAAGGGTAAGGGTTAGGGTTAAGGTTAGGGTTAGGTTTAGGTTTAGGGTTAGGGTTAGGGTAAGGGTAAGAGTTAGGGTTAGTGTTACGGTTTGGGTTAGGGTAAGGGTTAGGGTTACGGTTAGGGTTAGGTTTAGGGTTAGGGTTAGGGTAAGGGTAAGGGTTAGGGTTACGGTTAGGGTTAGGTGTATGGTTGTGGTTAAGGTTAGGGTTAGGGTTAGGGTAAGGGTAAGGCTTAGGGTTAGGGTTAGGGTTAGGGTTAGCGTTAGGGTAAGGGCAAGATTTAGTGTTAGGGTTAGGGTTAAGGTAAGGGTAAGGGTTAGGGTTAGGGGTAGGGTTATGTTTAGGGTAAGGGTTAGGATTAGGTTTAGGGTAAGGGTAAGGGTAAAGTTTAGGGTTAGGGTTAGGGTTAGGGTTAGGATAAGGGTTAGGGTGAGGGTTAGGGTTAGGTTTAGGGTAATGGTTAGGATTAGGGTTAGGCTTAGGGTTAGGGTTAGGGTTAGGGTAAGGGTAGGGTTAGGGTTAGGTTTAGTTTTAGGGTTGGGGTTAAGGTTAGGTTTAGGTTTAGGGTAAGGGTAAAGGTTAGGTTTAGCGTTAGGGTAAATGTTAGATTTAGGGTTAGTGTTGGGGTTAAGGTAATGGTTAGGGTAAGGTTTAGGGTTAGGATTAGGTTAGGTTTTGGGTTAGTGTAAGGGTAAGGGTTACATTTAGGTTTAGAGTTAGGGTTAGTTTAAGGGGAAGTGTTAAGGTTAGGGTTAGGGTAAGGCTAGGGATTTGGGAAAGGTTAAGTGATAGGGTAAGGGTTAGGGTAAGGGTAAGTGTTAGGGTTAGGGTTAGGGTTAGGGTTAGGGATAGGGTGAGGGTTAGGTTTAGTATTAGGTTAGGGTTAGAATTAGGGTTAGGGTTAGGTTTAGGTTTAGGTTTAGGGTAAGGGCAAGGGTTAGGTTTAGGGTTAGGGTATGTGTTAGGGTTAGTGTTAGGGTAAGGATAAGGTTTAGGGTTAAGTTTAGGGTTAGGGTTAGATTTAGGGTTAGGTTTAAGGTTAGGGTAAGTGTATGTGTTAGGGTTAGGGTTAGTGTTATGTTTACGTTTAGGGTTAGGGTAAGAGTAAGGGTTAGGGTTAGGGTTAGGGTTAGGGTAAGGGTTTGGGTTAGGGTTATGGTGAGGGTAGAGATTAGGGTAAGGGTAAGTGTCAGGGTTCGGGTTCGGGTTAGGATAAGGTTTAGGGTTAGGGTTAGGGTTAGTGTTAGGGGTGAGTTTTATTGTTAGGGTTAGGGTTAGCGGTTAGGGTTAGTGTTAGTGTTAGGGTTAGGGTTAGGGTTATGGTAAGGGTTAGGGTTAGGGGTTAGGGTTAGTGTTAGGGTTAGGTTAAGGGTTAGGGTTTGGGTTATGTTTAGCATAAGGGTTAGGGTTAGGTTTAGGGTAAGGGTAAGTTTTAGGGTTAGGGTTAGGGTTAACGTAATGATAAGTGTTATGGTTAGGTTTAGGGTTAGGGTTAGGGTAAGGTAAGGGTTAGAGTTAGGTTTAGACTTAGGGTAAGGGGAAGTGTTAGGGTTAGGGTTCGGTTTAGGATTAGGGTAAGGGTAAGGGTAAGGGTTAGGGTAAAGGTTAGGGTTAGGGTTAGGGTAAGGGTTAGGGTAAGTGTTAGAGTTCGGGTTAGGTTTAGGGTTAGGTTTAGGGTTAGGGTTAGGGTAAGGTTAAGGGTTAGGGTTAGGGTAAGGGTTAGGTTTAGGGTTGGGGTTAAGTTTAGGGTTAGGGTTAGGGTAAGGATAAAGATTAGGGTTAGGCTTAGGGTTAGGGTTAGGGTTAGGATTACGGTTAGGGTTAGGGTTAGGGTAAGGATATGTGTTAGGTTTAGGTTTAGGGTTAGGGTTAGCGTTAGGGTAAGGGCAAGTTTTACGGTTAGGGTTAGGGTTAAGGTAAGGGTAAGGGTTAGGGTTAGGGTTAGGGTTAGGTTTATTCTAAGGGTTAGGGTTAGAGTTAGGGTAAGGGGAAGGTTTAGGGTTAGGGTTAGGGTTAGGGTTAGGATAAGGGTAAGGGTTAGTGTTAGGGTTAGGGTTAGGATAAGGGTAAGTGTTAGCGTTCGGGTTAGGGTTAGGCTTATGGGTTACGGTTAGGGTTATGATTAGAGTTACGGTTACGGTTAGGGTAAGGGTAAGGGTTAGGTTTAGGGTTAGGGTTAGGTTTAGGATTAGGGTTAGTGTTAGGGTAAGGGTAAAGATAAGGGTAAGGGTTAAGATTATGGTTAGTGTTAGGGTTAGGGTTAAGGTTAAGGTTAGGGTGAGGGTAAGGGTAAGGTAAGGGTTAGGGTTAGGTTTAGGGTTAGGGTTATGCTAAGGGTAAGGGTTAGGGTTAGGGTTAGGGTTAGGTTTAGGTTTAGGGTTAGGGTTAGGGTAAGGGTAAGGGTTAGGGTTAAGGTTAGGGTTAGGGTTAGGGTTAGGTTTAGATTTAATGTTAGGGTTAGGATACGGGTAAGGTTTAGGGTTAGGGTTAGGGTTTGGTTAGGGTAAGGGTTAGGGTTACGGTTAGGGTTACGGTTAGGGTAAGGGTAAGGGTTAGGTTTATGGTTAGGATTAGGGTTAGGGTTAGGGTTAGCGTTAGGGTAAGGATAAGTGTTAGGTTTAGTGTTAAGGTAAGGGTAAGGGTTAGGGTTAGGGTTAGGTTTAGGGTAAGGGTTAGGGTTAGGTTTAGGGTAAGGTTATGGTTTAGGGTTGGGGTTAGGGTTAGGGTTAGGGTTAGGGTAGGGTTTAGGGTAAGGGTAATTGTAAGGGTTAGGGTTAGGGTTAGGGTTAGGATAAGGCTAAGGGTTAATGTTAGGGTTAGCGTTAGGCTAAGGGGTAAGCGTTAGGGTTAGGTATAGGGTAGGGTAAGGGTTAGGGTTAGGGTTAGGGTTAGGGTTAGTGTTAGGTTTAGAGTTAGGGTTAGGGAAAGGGTAAGGATTAGGGTTAGGGTTAGGGTTAAGGTTAGGGTTAGGCTTAGGGTTAGGGTTAGGGTTAGGTTTAGGGTTAGGGATAGGGTAAAGGTAAGGTTAGGTTTAGGGTTAGGGTTAGGGTAGGGTAAGGGTTAGTGTTAGTGTTAGGGTTAGGGTTAGGTTAAGGGTTAGGGTTAATGGTTAGTGTTAGGGTTAGGGTTAGGAATATGATTAAGGCTACGGTTAGGGTTAGGTTTACGGTTAGGGTTAGGGTACGGGTATGTGCTAGGGTTAGTGTTAGGGTTAGGTTTAGGCTTAGGGTTACCGTTAGGGTAAGGGTAAGGGTTAGGGTTAGGGTTAGGGTTAAGGTTATGGTAAGGGTTAGGGTTAGGGTTATGGCTAGGGTTAGTGTTAGGGTTAGGTTAAGGGTTAGGGTTAGGGTTAGGGTTAGGATAAGGGTTAGGGTTAGTGTTAGGGTTAGGGTAAGGGTTAGGGTTAGGGTTAGGTATAGTTTTAGGGTTGGGGTTAAGGTTAGTGTTAGGGTAAGGGTAAAGTTTAGGTTTAGCTTTAGGCTAAGTGTTAGGGTTAGGGTTAGTGTTGGGGTTAAGTTTAGGGTTAGGGTAAGGGTTAGGGTTAGGGTTAGGGTTAGGATTAGCGTAAGGGTTAGTGTTAGGGTTAGGGGTAGTGTAAGGGTAAGGGTTACATTTAGGGTTAGGGTTAGGGTTAGGGTAAGGGGAAGTGTTCGGGTTAGGGTTAGGGTTAGTGTAGGGGTTAGGGAAAGGGGAATTGTTAGGGTAAGGGTTAGGGTAAAGGTAAGTGTTAGGGTTAGGTTTAGGGTTAGGGTAAGTGTTACGGTAAGAATTAGGGTTAGGGTTAGGTTTAGGGTATTGGTTAAGTTTAGGGTTAGGGTTAGGGTAAGGGTAAGGGTATGGGTTAGGGTTAGGGTTAGGGTAAGTGTAAGAGTTAGGGGTAGGGTTAGGGTTAGGGTAAGTGTTCTGGATAGGGTTAGGTTAGGGTAAGGGTAAAGGTTAGGGTTAGGGTTAGGGTTATGCTTTTGGGTTAGGGTTAGGGTTAGGTTTAGGGTTAGGTTTAGAGTAAGGGCAAGGGTTAGGTTTAGGCTTAGGGTTAGGTTTATGGTTAGGGTTAGGGTTAGGTTTAGGGTTAGGGTTAGGGTAAGGGTAAGGGTTAGGTTTAGAATTAGGGTTAGGGTAAGGTAAGGGTTAGGGTTAGGTTTAGGGTTAGGGTTAGGGTAAGGGTAAGGGTTAGGGTTAGGGTTAGGGTTAGGTTTAGGGTTTGGGTTAGGGTAAGGTTTAGGGTTAGGGTAAGGGTTAGGGTTAAGGTTAGGGTTAGGGTTAGGGTAAGGGTAAGAGTAAGGGTTATGGTTAGGGTAAGGGTAAGGGTTAGGGTTAGGGTAAGGGTTATGGTTAGGTTTAGGGTTAGGGTAAGAGTAAGGGTTAGGGTTAGGGTTAGGGTTAGGGTTATGGATAGGGTAGAGGTTAGGGTAAGGGTAAGTGTCAGGGTTAGGGTTCGGGTTAGGATAAGGTTTGGGGTTAGGGTTAGTGTTAGGTTTAGGGGTTAGTGTTATTGTTAGGGTTAGGGTTAGGGATTAGTGTTAGGGTTAGGGTTAGGGTTAGAGTTATGTTAAGGGTTAGGGTTAGGGGTTAGGGTTAATATTAGGGTTAGGTTAAGTGTTAGGGTTAGGGCTAGGGTTAGGTAAAGGTTAGGGTTAAGGTTAGGGTTAGGGTTAGTGTAAGGGTTAGGGTTAGGGTTAGGGTTAGGGTTAAGTTTAGGGTTGGGGTTAGCGTTAGGGTAAGGGTAAGGGATAGGGTTAGGGTTAGGGTTAGGTTTAGCGTAAGGGTTAGGGTTAGGTATAGGGTAAGGGTAAGATTTAGGGGTAGGGTTAGGGTTAGGTTTAGGGTAAGGGTAAGGGTTAGGTTTAGGGTAAGGGTTATGGTTAGGTTTAGGGTTAGGTTAAGAGTAAGGGTTAGGGTTAGGGTTAGGGTTAGGTTTAGGGTTAGGGTAGAGGTTAGGGTAAGGGTAAGTGTCAGGTTTAGGTTTCGGGTTAGGATAAGGTTTAGGGTTAGGGTTAGTGTTAGGGTTAGGGTTTAGTGTTATTGTTAGGGTTAGGGTTAGGGGTTAGTGTTAGGGTTACGGTTATGGTAAGGGTTAGTGTTAGGGGTTAGGGTTAGTATTAAGGTTAGGTTAATGGTTAGGGTTAGTGTTAGGGTTAGGGTTAGGATAAGGGTTTTGGTTAAGGTTAGGGTTAGGGTTAGGGTAAGGGTTAGGGTTAGGTTTAGTTTTAGGGTTGGGTTTAAGGTTAGGGTTAGGGTTAGAGTAAGGGTAAAGGTTAGGCTTAGCGTTAGGGTAAGTATTAGGGTTAAGGTTAGTGCTGGGGTTAAGGTTAGGGTTAGGGTAAGGGTAAAGGTTAGGGTTAGGGTGAGGGTTAGACTTAGGGTAAGGGTTATGGTTAGGTTTAGGGTTAGGGTTAGTGTAAGGGAAAAGGTTAGATTTAGGGTTAGATTTAGGTTTAGGGTAAGGGAACTGTTAGGGTTAGGGTTAGGGTAGGGGTTGGGAAAGGGTAAGTGTTAGGGTAAGGGTAAGTGTTAGGGTTAGTGTTAGGGTTAGGATAAGGGTAAGGGTTAGGGTAGGGGTTAGGGTTAGGGTTAGGGTTAGGGTTAGGCTTAGGGTTAGGGGTTAGGGTTATGGTTAGGGTTATGGTAAGGGTTAGGGTTGGGGGTTAGGGTTAGTGTCAGTGTTAGGTTAAGGGTTAGGGTTAGGGTTATGGTTAGGATTATGGTTAGGATAAGGACTAGGGTTAGGGTTAGGTTTAGGGTTAGCGTTAGGGTAAGACTTAGGGTTAGGATTATGGTTAGGTTTAGGGTTGGGGTAAGGTTAGGGTTAGGGTTAGGATAAGGGTAAGGGTTAGGTTTAATGTTAGGGTTAGGGTAAGTGTTAGGGTAAGGCTAAGGTTTAGGGTTAGGGTTAGGGTTACGGTAAGGGTAAGGGTTAGGGTTAGGGTTAGGGTTAGGTTTAGGGTAAGGATTAGGGTTAGGTTTAATGTAATGGTAAGATTTAGGGTTAGGGTTAGTGTTAGGGTTAGGGTAAGGGTAAGGATTAGGGTTAGGGTTAGGGTTACGTTTAGGGTTAGGGTTAGGGTTAGGGTAGGGGTTAGGGTAAGGATAAGTGTTAGTGTTAGGGTTAGGGTTAGAATAAGGGTAAGGTTTAGGGTTACGAATAGGGGTTAGGGATAGGGTTAGGTTTAGGGTTAATTTTAGGATAAGGGTAAGGGTTAGCGTTAGGGTTAGTGTTAGGGTTAGTGTTAGTGTTTATTATTAGGGTTAGGGTAAGGGCAAAGGTTAGGGTTAGAGTTAGGGTTAAGGTTAGGGTTAGGAATAGGATTAGGGTTAGGGTTAGGTTTAGGGTGTTGGTTATGGTAAGGGTAAGGGTTAGGGTTAGGGTTAGGGTTAAGGTTAGGCTTAGGGTTAGGGTTAGGGTTAGGGTAAGGGTTAGGGTTAGGGTTAGGGTAAGGGTTAGGCTTAGGTTTAGGGTTAGGTTTAGGGTTAGAGTTAGGTTTAGGGTTAGGGTAAGGGTAAGGGTTAGGGTTAGGTTTAGGTTTAGGTTAAGGGTTAGGGTTAGGTGTTAGGGTTAGAGTTAGGGTTAGGGTAAGGTTTACGGTTAGGGTTCGGGTTAGGGTAATGGTTAGATTTAGGGTTAGAGTTCGGGTTAGGGTAAGTGTTAGGGTTAGGGTTAGGGTTAGAGTTAGGGTTAGATTAAGGGTTAGGGTTAGGGTTAGGGTGAGGGTAAGGGTTAGGGTTAAGGTTAAGGTTAGGGTAAGCGTAATGGTTAGGGTTAAGGTTAGGGTTAGGATTAGTTTTAGAGTTAGTATTAGGGTTAGGGTTAGGGTAAGGGTTAGGGTTATGTTTAGGGTTAGGGTTAGGGTTAGGGTTAGGGTAAGGGTAAGGGTTAGGATTAGGGTTAGGGTTAGGGTTATGGTGAGGGTAGAGGTTAGGGTAAGGGTAAGTATCAGGTTTAGGGTTCGGGTTAGGGTTAGGGTAAGGGTATGTGCTAGGCTCTGGGTTAGGGTTAGGGTTAGGGTTAAGGTAAGGGTAAGGGTTAGGGTTCGGTTTAGGGTTAAGTTTAGGGTTAGGTTTAGGTTAAGTGTTAGGGTTAGGTGTTAGGGTTAGGGTTAGGGTAAGGGTTAGGGTTAGGGTTAGGGTTAGGGTAAGGGTTAGGGTTAGTGTTAGGGTTCGGGTTAGGGTAAGTGTTAGGGTTACGGTTAGGGTTAGTGTTAGGGTTAGGATAAGTGTTAGTGTTAGGGTTAGGTAAGGATAAGGGTTAGGGTTAAGGTTAGGGTTAGGGTAAGGGTAAGGGTTAGGGTTAAGGTTAGGGTTAAGGTTAGGTTTAGGTTTAGGTTTAGGATTAGGGTTAGGGTAAGGGTAAGGGTTAGGGTTAGGTTTATGTTTGGTTAGGGTCAGGGTTAGGGTTACTGTTAGGGTTACATTTAGGGTTACGGTTAGGGTAAGGGTTAGGGTTATGGTTAGGGTTAGGGTTAGGGTTAGCGTTAGGGTAAGGGTAAGGGTTAGGGTTAGGGTTAAGGTAAGGGTAAGGGTTAGGTTTAGGGTTAGTTTTAGTGTAAGGTTTAGGGTTAGGATTAGTGTAAGTGTATGGTTTAGGGTTAGGGTTAGGGTTAGGGTTAGGATAAGGGTAAGGGTTAGGTGAGGGTTAGGGTTAAGGTTAGGTTTAGTGTTAGGGTAAGGGTAAGGGTTAGGGTTAGGTTAAGGGTTAGGGTAATGATTAGGATTAGCGTTAGGGTTAGGGTAGGGTTTAGGGTATGGGTAAGTGTAAGGGTTAGGGTTAGGGTAAGGGTTAGGATAAGGGTAAGGGTTAATGTTAGGGTTAGGGTTAGGCTAAGGGGTTAGCGATAGGGTTAGGGTATGGTAAGGGTTAGGATTAGGGTTAGTGTTAGGATTAGTGTTAGGGTTAGGGAAAGGGTAAGGATTAGGGTTAGGGTTAGGGTTAAGTTTAGGGTTAGGCTTAGGGTTAGGGTTAGGTTTAGGGTTAGGGATAGGGTAAGGGTAAGGTTATGGTTATGGTTAGGGTTAGGGTTAGGGTTAGGATAAGGTTAAGGGTTAATGTTAGGGTAAGGGTTAGGCTTATGGGTTAGGGTTAGGGATAGGGTAGGGTAAGGGTTAGTGTTAGTGTTAGCGTTAGGGTTAGAGTTATGTTTAGGGTTAGGGTAAGGGTAAGGGTTAGAATTAGGGTTAGGGTTAGGTTAAGGGTTATGGTTAGGGGTTAGGGTTAGGGTTAGGGTTAGGGTTAGGATTAGGGCTACGGTTAGGTTTAGGGTTAGGGTTAGGGTTAGGGTAAGGGTATGTGCTAGGGTTAGGGTTAGGGTTAGGTTTAGGGTTAGGGTTAGGGTTAGGGTAAGGGTAAGGGTTAGGGTTAGTGTTAGGGTTAGGTTTAGCGTAAGGGTTAGGGTTAGGTTTAGGGTAAGGGTAAGTTCAGGGTTAGGGTTAGGGTAGGGTTTAGTGTAAGGGTAAGGGTTAGTGTTAGGGTTAGGGTTAGGGTTAGGTTTAGGGTTAGGGTAAGAGTAAGTGTTAGGGTTAGGGTTAGGGTTAGGTTAAGGGTTAGGTTTAGGGTTATGGTGAGGATAGAGGTTAGGGTAAGGGTAAGTGTCAGGGTTAGGGTTCGGGTTAGGATAAGGTTTAGGGTTAGGGTTACGGTTAGGGGTTAGTGTTATTGTTAGGTTTAGGGGTTAGTGTTAGTGTTAGGGTTAGGGTTAGGGTTAGGGTTATTGTAAGGGTTAGGGTTAGGGTTATGGTTAGGGTTAGTGTTAGTGTTAGGGTTAGGGTTAGCATAAGGGTCAGGGTTAGGGTTAGGTTTAGTTTTAGGGTTGGGGTTAAGTTTAGGGTTAGGGTAAGTGTAAAGTTTAGGTTTAGCGTTAGGGTAAGTGTTAGGGTTAGGGTTAATGTTGGGGTTAAGTTTAGGGTTAGGGTAAGGGTTAGGGTTAGGGTTAGGGTTAGGGTTAGCATAAGGGTTAGGGTTAGGCTTAGGGTTAGTATAAGGGTAAGGGTTAGATTTAGGGTTAGGGTTAGGGTTAGGGTAAGTGGAAGTGTTAGGGTTAGGGTTAGGGTTAGTGTAGGGATAAGGGAAAGGGTAAGTGTTAGGGTAAGTGTTAGGGAAGGGTAAGTGTTACGGTTAGGGTTAGGGTTAGGGTAAGTGCTAATGTAAGGATTAGGGTTAGGGTTAGGTTTAGGGTATGGGTTAAGTTTAGGGTTAGGGTTAGGTTTAGCGTTAGGGTTAGGGTTAGGGTAAGGGTAAGGGTTAGGGTTAGAGTTAGGGTTAGGGTAAGGGTTAGGGTTAGGTTTAGGGTTAGGGTTAGTGTAAGGTTAAGGGTTAGATTTAGGGTTAGGTTTACGGTTAGGGTTAGGTTTAGGGTTAGGGTTAGGGTAAGGGTTAGGGTTAGGGTAAGGGTTAGGGTTAAGGCTAGGGTTTGGGTTAGGGTTAGGGTTAGGGTAAGGGTAAGGGTTAGGGTTAGGGTTAGGTTTAGGGTTAGGGTTAGCGTAAAGGTAAGGGTTAGGTTTAGGGTTAGGGTTAGGGTTAGAGTTAGGGTTTGGGTAAGGATAAGGGTTAGGGTTAGGGTTAGGGTTAGGTTAAGGGTATTGGTTAGGGTTAGTGTTACGGTTAAGTTTAGGATTGGGGTTAGCGTTAGGGTAAGGGTGAGGGTTAGAGGTAGGGTTAGGGTTAAGGTAAATGTAAGGGTTAGGGTTAGGTTTCGCGTAAGGTTTAGGGTTAGGTTTAGGGTAAGGGTAAGGTTTAGGGTTAGGGTTAGGGTTGCGTTTAGAGTAAGGGTAAGGGTTAGGGTTAAGGTTAGGTTTAGGGTAATGGTAAGGGTTAGGGTTAAGGTTAGGGTTAGGATTAGTTTTAGAGTTAGGATTAGGGTAAGGGTAAGGGTTAGGGTTAGGATTAGGGTGAGGGTTAGGGTAAGGGTTAAGGTTATGTTTAGGGTTCGGATTAAGGTTAGGTTTAGGGTTAGGGTTAGGGTAAGGGTAAGGGTTAGGGTTAGGGTTAGGTTAAGGGTTAGGGTTAGGGTTATGGTGAGGGTAGAGATTAGGGTAAGGGTAAGTGTCAGGGTTAGGGTTCGGGTTAGGGTTACGGTTAGGGTTAAGGTTAGGGTTAGGGTAAGGGTATGTGCTAGGCTCTGGGTTAGGGTTAGGGTTAGGGTTAAGGTAAGGGTAAGGGTTAGGGTTCGGTTTAGGGTAAGGGTATGTGCTAGGCTCTGGGTTAGGGTTAGGGTTAGGGTTAAGGTAAGGGTAAGGGTTAGGGTTCGGTTTAGGGTTAAGTTTAGGGTTAGGTTTAGGTTAGGGTTAGGGTAAGGGTTAGGGCTAGGGTTAGGGTAAGGGTTAGGGTTAGTGTTAGGTTTCGGGTTAGGGTAAGTGTTAGGGTTACGGTTAGGGTTAGGGTTAGGGTTAGGATAAGTGTTAGTGTTAGGGTTAGGTAAGGATAAGGGTTAGGGTTAAGGTTAGGGTTAGGGTAAGGGTTAGGGTTAAGGTTAGGGTTAGGGTTAGGTTTAGGATTAGGGTTAGGGTAAGGTTAAGGGTTAGGGTTAGGTTTATGGTTTGGTTAGGGTAAGGGTTAGGGTTACTGTTAGGGTTACATTTAGGGTTACAGTTAGGGTAAGGGTAAGGGTTAGGGTAATGGTTATGGTTAGGGTTAGGGTTAGCGTTAGGGTAAGGGTAAGGGTTAGGGTTAGGGTTAAGGTAAGGGTAAGAGTTAGGGTTAGGGTTAGGTTTAGTGTAAGATTTAAGGTTAGGTTTAGGGTAAGGGTATGGTTTAGGGTTAGGGTTAGGGTTAGGATAAGGTTAAGGGTTAGGGTGAGGGTTAGGGTTAAGCTTAGGTTTAGTGTTAGGGTAAGGGTAAGGGTTAGGGTTAGGTTTAGGGTTAGGGTAATGATTACGATTAGCGTTAGGGTTAGGGTAGGGTTTAGGGGAAGGGTAAGTGTAAGGGTTAGGGTTAGGGTTAGGATAAGGGTAAGTGTTAATGTTAGGGTTAGGGTTAGGCTACGGGGTTAGCGTTAGGGTTAGGGTAGGGTAAGGGTTAGGGTTAGGGTTAGGGTTAGGATAAGGGTAAGGGTTAATGTTAGGGTTAGGGTTATGCTAAGGGGTTAGCGTTAGGGTTAGGGTAGGGTAAGGGTTAGGGTTAGGGTTAGGGTTAGTGTTATGATTAGTGTTAGGGTTAGGGAAAGGGTAAGGATTAGGGTTAGTGTTAGGGTTAAGTTTAGGGTTAGGCTTAGGGTTAGGGTTAGGTTTAGGGTTAGGGATAGGGTAAGGGTAAGGTTAGGGTTAGGGTTAGGGTTAGGGTTAGGATAAGGTTAAGGGTTAATGTTAGGGTTAGGGTTAGGCTTAGGGGTTAGGGTTAGTGTTAGGGTTAGGGTAGGGTAAGGGTTAGTGTTAGTGTTAGCGTTAGGGTTAGAGTTAGGTTTAGGGTTAGGGTAAGGGTAAGGGTTAGAGTTAGGGTTAGGGTTAGGTTAAGGGTTAGGGTTAGGGTTAGGATTAGGGCTACGGTTAGGGTTAGGGTTAGGTTTAGGTTAAGGGTAAGGGTTAGGGTTAGTGTTAGGGTTAGGTTTAGCGTAAGGGTTAGGGTTAGGTTTACGGTAAGGGTAAGGTTTAGGGTTAGGGTTTGGGTAGGGTTTAGGGTAAGGGTAAGGGTAAGTGTTAGGGTTAGGGTTATGGTTAGGTTTAGGGTTAGGGTAAGAATAAGTGTTGGGGTTAGGGTTAGGATTAGGTTAAGGTTTAGGGTTAGGGTTATGGTGAGGATAGAGGTTAGGGTAAGGGTAAGTGTCAGGGTTAGGGTTCGGGTTAGGGTTACGGTTAGGGGTTAGTGTTATTGTTAGGGTTAGGGATTAGGGTTAGTTTTAGGGTTAGGGTTAGGGTTAGGGTTATTGTAAGGGTTAGGGTTAGGGTTATGGTTAGGGTTAGTGTTAGGGTTAGGTTAAGGGTTAGGGTTAGTGTTAGGGTTAGGGTTAGCATAAGGGTTAGGGTTAGGGTTCGGGTTACGGTAAGCGTTAGGGTTAGGGTTAGGTTTAGTTTTAGGGTTGGGGTTAAGGTTAGGGTTAGGGTAAGGGTAAAGTTTAGGTTTAGCGTTAGGGTAAGTGTTAGGGTTAGGGTTAATGTTGGGGTTAAGTTTAGGGTTAGGGTAAGGGTTAGGGTTAGGGTTAGGGTTAGCATAAGGGTTAGGGTTAGGCTTAGGGTTATTGTAAGGTTAAGGGTTAGATTTAGGGTTAGGGTTAGGGTAAGGGGAAGTGTTAGGGTTAGGGTTAGGGTTAGTGTAGGGATTAGGGAAGGGGTAAGTGTTAGGGTAAGTGTTAGGGTAAGGGTAAGTGTTAGGGTTAGGGTTAGGGTTAGGGTAAGTGTTAGGTTAAGGATTAGGGTTAGGGTTAGGTTTAGGGTATGGGTTAAGTTTAGGGTAGGGTTAGGTTTAGGGTTAGGGTTAGGGTTAGGGTAAGGGTAAGGGTTAGGGTTAGAGTTAGGGTTAGGGTAAGGGTTAGGGTTAGGTTTAGGGTTAGGGTTAGTGTAAGGGTAAGGGTTAGATTTAGGGTTAGGGTTAGGGTTAGTTTAAGCATAAGGGTTAAGGTTAGGGTTAGGGTTAGGTTTAGGGTTAGGGTTAGGGTAAGGGTTAGGGTTAGGGTAAGGGTTAGGGTAAGGGTTAGTGTTAGGTTTAGGGTTAGGGTTAGCGTAAAGGTAAGGGTTATGTTTAGGGCTAGGGTTAGGGTTAGGGTTAGGGTTTGGGTAACGATAAGGGTTAGGCTTAGGGTTAGGGTTAGGGTAAGGGTATGGGTTAGGGTTAGTGTTACGGTTAAGTTTAGGATTGGGGTTAGAGTTAGGGTAAGGGTAAGGGTTAGGGGTAGGGTTAGGGTTAAGGTAAATGTAAGGGTTAGGGTTAGGGTTAGGGTTAGGTTTCACGTAAGGGTTAGGGTTAGGTTTAGGGTTAGGTTTCGCGTAAGGGTTAGGGTTAGGTTTACGGTAAGGGTAAGGTTTAGGGTTAGGGTTAGGGTTACGTTTAGGATAAGGGTAAGGGTTAGGGTTAGGGTAAGGGTTATGGTTAGGTTTAGGGTTAGAGTAAGAGTAAGGGTTAGGGTTAGGGTTAGGTTAGGGTTAGGTTTAGGGTTATGGTTAGGGTAGAGGTTAGGGTAAGGGTAAGTGTCAGGGTTAGTGTTCGGGTTAGGATAAGGTTTAGGGTTAGGGTTAGTGTTAGGGTTAGGGGTTAGTGTTATTGTTAGGGTTAGGGTTAATGGTTAGTGTTAGGGTTAGGGTTATGGTAAGGGTTAGGGTTAGGGGTTAGGGTTAGTATTAATGTTAGGTTAATGGTTAGGGTTAGGGTGAGGTTTAGGTTTAGGATAAGGGTTAGGGTTAGGGTTAGGGTAAGGGTTAGTGTTAGGGTTAGGTTTAGTTTTAGGGTTGGGGTTAAGGGTAGGGTTAGGGTTAGAGTAAGGGTAAAGGATAGGCTTAGCGTTAGGGTAAGTATTAATGTTAAGGTTAGTGCTGGGGTTAAGGTTAGGGTTAGGGTAAGGGTAAAGGTTAGGGTTAGGGTTAGAGTTAGGGTAAGGGTTATGGTTAGGTTTAGGGTTAGGGTTAGTGTAAGGGAAAAGGTTAGATTTAGGTTTAGGTTTAGGTTTAGGGTAAGGGAAGTGTTAGGGTTAGGGTTAGGGTAGGGGTTGGGAAAGGGTAAGTGTTAGGGTAAGGGTAAGTGTTAGGGTTAGAATTAGGGTTAGGATAAGGGTAAGGGTTAGGTTAGGGGTTAGGGTTAGGGTTAGTGGTAGGGTTAGGGTTAGGGTTAGAGTTATGTTTAGGGTTAGGGTAAGGGTTGGGGTTAGGGGTTAGGGTTAGTGTCAGTGTTAGGTTAAGGGTTAGGGTTAGGGTTAGGGTTAGGGATATGGTTAGGATAAGGGTTGGGGTTAGGATTAGGGTTAGGGTTAGGGTAAGGGTAAGTGTTAGGATTACTGTTAGGTTTAGGGTTAGGGTTAGGGTAAGACTTAGGGTTAGGATTAGGGTTAGGTTTAGGGTTGGGGGTAAGGTTAGGGTTATGGTTAGGGATATGGTTAGGATAAGGGTTGGGGTAAGGGTTAGGTTTAAGGTTAGGGTTAGGGTAAGTGTTAGGGTAAGGCTAAGGTTTAGGGTTAGGCTTAGGGTTACGGTAAGGGCAAGGGTTAGGGTTAATGTTAGGGTTAGGTTTAGGGTAAGGATTAGGGTTAGGTTTAATGTAAGGGTAAGGTTTAGGGTTAGGGTTAGTGTTAGGGTTAGGGTAAGGGTAAGGATTAGGGTTAGGGTTAGGGTTACGTTTAGGGTTAGGGTTAGGGTTAGGGTAGGGGTTAGGGTAAGGATAAGTGTTAGTGTTAGGGTTAGGGTTAGAATAAGGGTAAGGGTTACGGTTAAGGTTAGGGTTAGGATTAGTTTTAGAGTTAGGGTTAGGGTAAGGGTAAGGGTTAGGGTTAGGATTAGGGTTAGGGTTATGGAAAGGGTTAGGGTTATGTTTAGGGTTTGGGTTAGTGTTAGGTTTAGGGTTAGGGTTAGGGTAAGGGTAAGGGTTAGGGTTAGGGTAAGGGTTAGGTGTAGTGTTTGTGTTAAGGTTAGGGTTAGGGTGAGGGTTAGGGTTAGGGTTAGGTTTAGGTTTAGGTTTAGGGTTACGGTTAGGGTTAGGGTTAGGGTTAGGTAAGGGTATGTGCTAGGCTTATTGTTAGGGTTAGGGTTAGGGTTAAGGTATGGGTAAGGGTTAGGGTTCGGGTTAGGGTTAGGGTTAGGGTTAGGGTAAGGGTTAGGTTTAGGTTAAGGGCTAGGGTTAGGTGTTAGGGTTAGGGTTAGGGTTAGGGCAAGGCTTAGGTTTAGGGTTAAGGTTAGTGTAAGAGTTAGGGTTAGGGTTAGGGTTAAGGTTAGGGTTAGGATTAGTTTTAGAGTTAGGGTTAGGGTAATTGTAAGAGTTAGGTTTAGGGTTAGGGTTAGGTTTAGGGCAAGGATAAGGTTTAGGGTTAGGGTTAGGGTTAGGGTTAGGCTAAGGGTACGAGTAAGGGTTAGGGTTAGGGTTAGGATTAGGTTTAGGTTTAGGGTAAGGCTTAGGGTTAGGTTTAGGTTTAGGGTTAGGGTAAAGGTAAGGGTTAAGTTTAGGGTTATGGTTAGGGTTAGGTTTAGGGTTAGGGTTAGGGTAAGGGTAAGGATAAGGGTTAGGGTTAAGTTTAGGGTTAGGGTTAGAGTTAGGGTTAGGTTTAAGGTTAGGGATAGGGTGTGGGTAAGGTAAGGGTTAGGGTTAGGTTTAGGTTTAGGGTTAGGTTTACGGTTAAGGTTAGGGTTAGATTAGGGTTAGGGTTAGGGTAAGGGTTGTGTTAAGGTTAGGGTAAGCGTTAGGGTAAGGGTAAGGGTTAGGGTTAAGGTAAGGGTAAGGGTTAGGGTTAGGGTTGGGTTAGGGTTAGGGTAAGGGTAAGGGTTGTGTTAAGGTTAGTGTTAAGTTCAGTGTTAGAGTTATGTTTAGGGTTAGGGTAAGGGTAAGGGTTAGGGTTAGGGTTTGGTTTAGGTTAAGGGTTAGGGTTAGGTGTTAGGGTTAGGGTTAGGGTTAGGCTAAGGGTTAGGGGTAGGGTTAGGGTTAGGGTAAGAGTTAGGGTTACGGTTAGGGTTCGGGTTAGGGTAAGTGTTAGGCTTAGGGTTAGGGTTAGGGTTAGGATAAGTGTTAGTGTTAGCGTTAGGGTAAGGGTAAGGGTTAGGGTTAAGGTTAGGGTTAGGGTAAGGGTAAGGGATAGGGTTAAGGTTAGGGTTAGGCTTAGTTTTAGAGTTAGGGTTAGGGTAATGTTAAGAGTTACGGTTAGGATTAGGGTTAGGGTTAGGGTAAGGGTTAGGGTTATGTTTAGGGTTAGGGTTACATTTATGTTTAGGATTAGGGTTAGGATAAGGTAAGGGTTAGGGTTAGGGTTAGGTGTAGTGTTGGGGTTAAGGTTAGGATTAGGGTAAGGGTTAGGGTTAGTGTTAGGGTTAGGGTTAGCTGTAGTGTCTGTTTTAAGGTTAGGGTTAGGGTGAGGATTAGGGTTAGGGTTAGGTTTAGGTTTAGGTTTGGGATTAGGGTTACGGTTAGGGTTAGGGTTAGGGTTAGGTAAGGGTATGTGCTAGGCTTAGTGTTAGGGTTAGGGTTAGGGTTAAGGTATGGGTAAGGGTTAGGGTTCGGGTTAGGGTTAGGGTTAGGGTAAGGGTTAGGTTTAGGTTAAGGGTTAGGGTTAGGTGTTAGGGTTAGGGTTAGGGTTATGGTAAGGTTTAGGTTTAGGGTTAGGGTTAGGGTACGGGTTAGGGTTAGGGTTAGGATTCGGGTTAGGGTAAGTGTTAGGGTTAGGGTTAGGGTTAGGTTTAAGGTTAGGGTTAGGATCAGTGTTAGTGTTAGGGTTAGGGTTAAGGTTAGGGTTAGGGTAAGGGTAAGGGTTAGGGTTAAGGTTAGGGTTAGGATTAGTTTTAGAGTTAGAGTTAGGGTAAGGGTAAGAGTTAGGTTTAGGGATAGGGTTAGGTTTAGGGTAAGGATAAGGTTTAGGGTTAGGGTTAGGGTTAGGGTTAGGCTAAGGGTACGAGTAAGGGTTAGGGTTAGGGTTAGGATTAGGTTTAGGGTTCGGGTAAGGCTTAGGGTTAGGTTTAGGTTTAGGGTTAGGGCAAAGGTAAGGGTTAAGTTTAGGGTTAGGTTTAGGGTTAGGGTTAGGGTTAGGGTAAGGATAAGTGTTAGGGTTAATTTTAGGGATAGGGTTAGAGTTAGGGTTAGGTTTAAGGTTAGGGTTAGGGTGTGGGTAAGGGTAAGGGCTAGGGTTAGGTTTAGGTTTAGGGTTAGGTTTACGGTTAGGGTTAGGGTTAGATTAGGGTTAGGGTTAGGGTAATGGTTGGGTTAAGGTTAGGGTAAGCGTTAGGGTAAGGGTAAGGGTTAGGGTTAAGGTAAGGGTAAGGGTTAGGGTTAGGGTTAGGGTTAGGGTTAGGGTAAGGGTAAGGGTTGTGTTAAGGTTAGTGTTAGGTTCAGTGTTAGAGTTATGTTTAGGGTTAGGGTAAGGGTAAGGGTTAGGGTTAGGTTTAGGTTTAGGTTAAGGTTAGGGTTAGGTGTTAGGGTTAGGGTTAGGGTTAGGGTAAGGTTTAGGGGTAGGGTTAGGGTTAGGGTAAGCGTTAGGGTTACAGTTAGGTTTCGGGTTAGGGTAAGTGTTAGGCTTAGGGTTAGGGTTAGGGTTAGGGTTAGGATAAGCGTTAGTGTTAGCGTTAGGGTAAGGGTTAGGGTTAGGGTTAGGATTAGGGTTAGGGTTAGGGTTAGGGTTAGGGTTTGGGTTAGGGTTAGGGTAAGGGTAAGGGTTGTGTTAAGGTTAGTGTTAGGTTCAGTGTTAGAGTTATATTTAGGGTTAGGGTAAGGGTAAGGGTTAGGGTTAGGTTTAGGTTTAGGTTAAGGTTAGGGTTAGGTGTTAGGGTTAGGGTTAGGGTTAGGGTAAGGTTTAGGGGTAGGGTTAGGGTTAGGATAAGGGTTAGGGTTACGGTTAGGGTTCGGGTTAGGGTAAGTGTTAGGCTTAGGGTTAGGGTTAGGGTTAGGGTTAGGATAAGTGTTAGTGTTAGCGTTAGGGTAAGGGTAAGTGTTAGGGTTAAGGTTAGGGTTAGGGTAAGGGTAAGGGTTAGGGTTAAGCTTAGGGTTAGGCTTAGTTTTAGAGTTAGTGTTAGGGTAAGATTAAGAGTTAGGGTTAGGATTAGGGTTAGGGTTAGGGTAAGGGTTTGGGTTATGTTTAGGGTTAGGGTTACAGTTATGTTTAGGGTTAGGGTTAGGATAAGGTAAGGGTTAGGGTTAGGGTTAGGTGTAGTGTTGGGGTTATGGTTATGGTTATGGTTAGGGTTAGGGTTAGCGTTAGAGTAAGGGTATGGGTAAGGGTTAGGGTTAGGGTTAAGGTAAGGGTAAGGGTTAGGGTTAGGGTTAAGTTTAGTTTAAGGATTAGGGTTAGGTTTAGGGTAAGGGTATGGTTTAGTGTTAGGGTTAGGGTTAGGGTTAGGATAAGGGTAAGGGTTAGGGTGAGGGTTAGGTTTAAGTTTAGGTTTAGTGTTAGGGTAAGGGTAAGGTTTAGGGTTCGGCTTAAGGTTAGGGTAATGATTAGGATTAGCGTTAGGGTTAGGGTAGGGTTTAGGGTAAGGGTAAGGGTTAATGTTAGGGTTAGGGTTAGGCTAAGGGGTTAGCGTTAGGGTTAGGATTAGGGTAGGTTAAGGGTTAGGGTTAGGGTTAGGGTTAGTGTTAGGATTAGTGTTAGGGTTAGGGAAAGGGTAAGGATTAGTGTTACGGTTAGGGTTAAGTTTAGGGTTAGGCTTAGGGTTAGGGATAGGTTTAGGGTTAGGGATAGGGTAAGGGTAAGGTTAGGGTTAGGGTTTGGGTTAGGATAAGTTAAGGGTTAATGTTAGGGTTAGGGTTAGGCTTAGGGGTTAGGGTTAGGGTTAGGGTTAGGGTAGGGTAAAGGTTAGTGTTAGTGTTAGCGTTAGGGTTAGAGTTAGGTTTAAGGTTAGGGTAAGGGTAAGGGTTAGAGTTAGGGTTAGGGTTAGGTTAAGGGTTGGGGTTAGGGGTTAGGGTTAGGGTTAGTGTTAGGGTAAGGGTATGTGCTAGGGTTAGGATTAGGGTTAGGTTTAGGGTTAGGGTTAGGGTTAGGGTAAGGGTAAGGGTTAGGGTTAAGTTTAGGGTTAAGTTAAGGGTAAGGGTTAGGGTTAGTGTTAGGGTTAGGTTTGTCGTAAGCGTTAGGGTTAGGGTTATGGTAAGGGTTAGGGTTAGGGTTATGGTTAGGGTTAGTGTTAGGGTTAGGTTAAGGGTTAGGGTTAAGGTTAGGGTTAGCATAAGGGTTAGGTTTAGGGTTCGGGTTAGGGTTAGGGTTATGTTTAGTTTTAGGGTTGGGGTTAAGGTTAGGGTTAGGGTAAGGGTAAAGTTTAGGTTTAGCGATAGGTTAAGTGTTAGGGTTAGGTTCAATGTTGGGGTTAAGTTTAGGGTTAGGGTTAGGGTTAGGTGTAGTGTTGGGGTTAAAGTTAGGGTTAGGGTAAGGGTTAGGGTTAGGTTATATTTAGGTTTAGGGTTAGGTTTAGGGTTACGGTTAGGGTTAGGGTTAGGGTTAGGGTAAGGTATGTCCTAGGGTTAGGGTTAGGGTTATGGTTAAGGTAAGGGTTAGGTTTAGGGTTAGGGTAAGGTTTAGGTTGAGGTTTAGGGTAAGGATAAGGTTTAGGGTTAGGGTTAGGGTTAGGCTAAGGGTAAGGGTTAGGGTTAGGTTTAGGATTAGGGTAAGGGTAAGTGTTAGGGTTAGGTTTAGGGTAAGTGTTCTGGTTAGGGTAAGGGGTTAGGGTTAGGGTTAGGGTGAGGTTAAATGTTAGGTTTAGTGTAAGGGCAAGGGTTAGGGTTAGGGTTAGGGTTAGGTTTAGGGTTAGGATTAGGTTTAGGGTTAGGTTTAGGGTAAGGGTAAGGTTTAGGGTTAGGTTTAGAGTAAATGTAAGGGTTAGGGTTAGGGTTAGTGTTAGGGTTAAGGTTAGGGTTTGGGTTAGGGTTAGGGTAAGGGTTAGGGTTAGGGTAAGGGTTAGGGTTAGGGTTAGGGTTAGGGTTAGAGTTAGGTTTAGGGTTAGGGTAAGGGTAAGGGTTAGGGTTAGGTTTAGGGTTACGTTTAGGGTTAGGGTTAGGGTTCGAGTAAGGGTAAGTGTTAGGGTTAGGGTTAGGTTTAGGGTAAGTGTTAGAGTAAGGGTTAGGGTTAGGTTGAGATTTAGGGTATGGGTCAAGTTTAGGTTTAGGGTGAGTGTAAGGGTAAGGGTTAGGGTTAGGATTAGTGTTAGGGTAAGTGTTCTGGTTAGGGTTAGGGTACGGTAAGGGGAAATTTTAGGGTTAGGGTTAGGGTTATGGGTTAGGGTTATGGTTAGGGTTAGGTTTAGGGTTAGGATTAGGGTGAGGGCAAGGGTTAGGTTTAGGGTTACGGTTAGGTTTAGGGTTAAGGTTAGGGTTAGGGTTAGGGTTAGGGTTAGGGTAAGGTTTAGGGTTAAGGTTAGGGTAAGTGTTAGGGTTAGGGTTAGGGTTAGGGTTAGGGTAGGGGTTAGGTTTAGGGTTAGGATTAGGTTAAGTGTTAGGGTTAGGGGTTAGGGTTAGGGTTAGGGTTAGAATTAGGGTTAGGGTTAGGGTAAGGGTTAGGGTTATGTTTAGGGTTAGGGTTAGGGTTAGGTTTAGTTTTAGGGTTAGAATAAGTGTAAGGGTTAGGGTTAGGGTTAGGGTTAGGTTAAGGGTTAGGGTTATGGTTAGGTTTAGGGTTAATGTTAGGCTAAGGGTAATGGTTAGCGTGAGGGTTAGTGTTAGGGTTAGGGTTAGTGTTAGGTTTATTGTTAGGGTTAGGGTAAGCACAAGGGTTAGGGTTAGGGTTAAGGTTAGCGTTAGGATTAGCGTTATGGTTAGGTTTAGAGTTAGGTTTAGGGTAAGAGTAAGGGTTAGGTTTAGGGTTAGGGTTAGGGTAAGTGTTCTCGTTAGTGTTAGGGTTAGGGTTAGTTTTAGGGTAAGGGTAAAGTTTAGGGTTAGGGTTAGGGTTAGGGGTTAGGGTTAGGGTACGGGTTAGGGTTAGGGTTAGGGTTAGGGTTAGAGTTAGGTTTAGGGTTAGGGTTAGGGTTAGGGTTAGGGTTAGGGTTAGGGTTAGGGTTAGGGTTAGGGTTAGGGTTAGGGTTAGGGTTAGAGGTTAGGGTTTGGGTTAGGGTTAGGGTTAGGGTTAGGTTTAGGGTTAGGGTTGGGTGTAGGGTAAGGGTAATGGTTAGGGTTAGGGTTAGGGTTAGGTTTAGGTTTAGGGTAAGTGTAAGGGTTTGGGTTAGGGTTAGGGTTAGAGTAAGGGTTAGTGTTAGGGTTAGGGTAAGGGCATGGGTTAGGGTTAGGGTTGCGGTTAAGATTAGGTTTAGGGTTAGGTTTAGGGTTAGGTTTAGGGTTAGGTTTCGGGTAAGGGTAAGGGTTAAGATTACGGTTAGGTTGAGTATCAAGGTTAGGGTTAGGGTTAGGGTAAGGGTTAGGGTTAGGGTTAGGGTAAGGCTTAGGGTTAGGGTTAGGTTTAGGGTTAGGGTAAGGGTTAGGTTTAGGGTTAGGGTTAGGTTAAGTGTTAGGGTTAGGGGTTAGGGTTAGGGTTAGGGTTAAGGATAGGTTTAGGTTTAGGGTTAGGGTTAGGGTAAAGGTTAGGTTTAGGGTTAGGGTTAGGGTTAGGGTAAGGGTTAGGGTTAGGGTTAGGGTAAGGGTATGTGCTAGGGTTAGGGTTAGGGTTAGGTTTAGGATTAGGTTTATGGTAAGGGTAAGGTTTAGGGTTACGGTTAGGTTTAGGGTTAAGGTTAGGGTTAGGGTTAGGGTTAGGGTAAGGTTTAGGGTTAGGGTTAGGGTAAGTGTTAGGTTTAGGGTTAGGTTTAGGGTAGGGTAGGGGTTAGGTTTAGGGTTAGGATTAGGTTAAGTGTTAGGGTTAGGGGTTAGGGTTAGGCTAGAATTAGGGTTAGGGTTATGGTAAGGGTTAGGGTTATGTTTAGGGTTAGGGTTAGGGTTAGGTTTAGGTTTAGGGTTAGAATAAGGGTAAGGGTTAGGGTTAGGGTTAGGGTTAGGTTAAGGGTTAGGGTTATGGTTAGGTTTAGGGTTAATGTTAGGCTAAGGGTAATGGTTAGCGTGAGGGTTAGTGTTAGGGTTAGGGTTAGTGTTAGGTTTATTGTTAGGGTTAGGGTAAGCACAAGGGTTAGGGTTAGTGTTAAGGTTAGCGTTAGGATTAGGGTTAGGGTTAGGTTTAGGGTTAGGGTTAGGGTATGAGTAAGGGTTAGGTTTAGGGTTAGGGTTAGGGTAAGTGTTCTGGTTAGGGTTAGGGTTAGGGTTAGTTTTAGGGTAAGGGTAAAGTTTAGGGTTAGGGTTAGGTTTAGGGGTTAGGGTTAGGGTACGGGTTAGGGTTAGGGTTAGGGTTAGGGTTAGAGTTAGGTTTAGGGTTAGGGTAAGATTTAGTGGTAGGGTTATGGTAAGGGTAAGGGTTGGATTAGTGTTAAGTTTAGGGTAAGGGTATGGTTTAGGGTTAGATTTAGGGTTAGGGTTAGATGTAGGGTAAGGGTAAGGGTTAGGGTTAGGGTTAGGTTTAGGGTTAAGGTTAGGGTTAGGGTTAGGGTTAGGGTTAGGGTTAGGGTTAGAATTGCATTTAAGATTAGGGTTAGGGTTAAGGTTATGATTAGGGTAAGGGTTAGTGGTAGGGTTAGGGTTAGGGTTAGGGTTATGGTAAGGGTAAGGGTTGGATTAGTGTTAGGTTTAGGGTAAGGGTAAGGTTTAGGGTTAGGTTTAGGGTTAGGGTTAGGTGTAGGGTAAGGGTAAGGGTTAGGGTTAGGGTTAGGGATAATGTTAGGGTTAGGGTAAGTGTAAGGGTTAGGGTTAGGGTTAGGGTTGGAGTAAGGGTTAGTGTTAGGGTTAGGGTAAGGGCATGGGTTAGGGTTAGGGTTGCGGTTAAGATTAGGTTTAGGGTTAGGTTTAGGGTTAGGTTTAGGGTTAGGTTTCGGGTAAGGGTAAGGGTTCAGGTTACGGTTAGGTTGAGGTTCAAGGTTAGGGTTAGGGTTAGGGTAAGGGTTAGGGTTAGGGTTAGGGTAAGGGTTATGGTTAGGGTTAGGTTTAGGGTTAGGGTAAGGGTTAGGTTTAGGGTTAGGGTTAGGTTAAGTGTTAGGGTTAGGGGTTAGGTTTAGGGTTAGGGTTAAGAATAGGTTTAGGGTTAGGGTTAGGGTTAGGGTTAGGGTAAGGGTTAGGTTTAGGGTTAGGGTTAGGTTTAGGGTAAGGGTTAGGGTTAGGGTTAGGATTAGGGTTAGAATAAGTGTTAGTGTTAGGGTTAGGGTAATGGTAAGGGTTAGGTTTAACTTTAGGGTTAGGGTAAGTTTAAGGGTTAGGGTTAAGGTTAGTGTTAGGATTAGTTTTAGAGTTAGGGTTAGGGTAAGGTTAAGGTAAGGGTTAGGTTTGGGTTAGGATGAGGTGTAGTGTTGGGGTTAAGGTTAGGGTTAGGGTAAGGGTAAGAGTTAGGGTTAGGGTTAGATTTAGGTCTAGGGTTACCGTTATGGTTAGGGTTAGGGTTAGGGTAAGGGTAGGTGCTAGGTTTAGGGTTAGGGTTACGGTTAGAGTTAAGTTAAGGGTAAGGGTTAGGGTAAGGGTAAGGATTAGGGTTAGTGTTAGGGTTAGGGTTAGGTTAGGGTTATGGTAACTGTTAGGTTTAGGGTTAGGGTAAGGATATGTGTTAGGGTTAGGGTTAGGGTTAGGGTCTGGGTTAGCGTTGGGGTAAGGGTAAATTTTAGAGTTAGGGTTAGGTTTAGGTTTAGAGTAAGGGTTAGGGTTAGGGTTAGGGTAAGGGTAAGGGTTAGGGTTGTGGTTA
>JANJXV010000044.1:6012500-6032500 GCA_024803745.1 Megascapheus bottae
GGTTAGGATAAGTGTAAGGGTTAATGTTAGGGTTAGGGTTAGGCTAAAGGGTTAGGTTTAGAGTTAGGTTTACGGTAGGGTAAGTCTTAGGTTTAGGGTTAGGGTTAGGGTTAGTGTTAGGTTTAGTGTTAGGGTTAGGGAAAGGGTATGGATTAGGGATGGGGGTAGGGTTAAGGTTAGTTTTAGGCTTAGGTTTAGGGTTAGGTTTAGGGTTAAGGCTAGGATAAGGGTAAGGGTTAGGCTTAAGGTTAGGGTTAGGGTTAGGGTAGGATAAGGGTAAGGGTTAATGTTAGGGTTAGGGTTAGGCTAAAGGGTTAGGTTTAGAGTTAGCTTTAGAGTAGAGTAAGGGTTAGGTTTAGGGTTAGGGTTAGGGTTAGTGTTAGGTTTAGTGTTAGGGTTAGGGAAAGGGTATGGATTAGGGATAGGGTTAGGGTTAAGGTTAGGGTTAGGCTTAGGGTTAGGGTTAGGTTTAGGGTTAGGGCTAGGGTAAGGGTAAGGGTTAGGCTTAAGTTTAGGGTTAGGGTTAGTTTTAGGATAAGGGTAAGGGTTAATGTTAGGGTTAGGGTTAGACTTAGGGGCTAGGTTTAGGGTTAGGGTTAGGGTAGGGTAAGTGTTAGGGTTAGGGTTAGGGTTAGGGTTTGAATTACGTTTAGGGTTAGGGTAAGGGTTAGGGTTAGGGTTAGGTTAAGGGTTAGGGTTAGGGGTTAGGATTAGGGTTAGGGTTAGTGTAAGGTTTAGGTTTAGGATTATGTTAAGGGTTAGGGTTATTGTTAGGGTAAGGGTGAGGGTTAGGGTTAGGGTTATGGTAAGGGTAAGTGTTAGGGTTAGGGTTAGAGTTAGGGTAAATATTCTGGTTAGGGATAGGGTTAGGGTTAGGGTAAGTGTAAGGGTTAGGTTTAGCGTTAGGGTTAGGGTAAGTGTTCTGGTTAGGGTTAGGGTAAGGGTAAAGGTCAGGTTTAGGGTTAGGGTTATGGGTTAGGGTTAGGGTTAGGGTAAGGTTTAGGGTTAGGGTTAGTGTAAGGGTAAGGCATAGATTTAGGGTTAAGGTTAGGGTTAGGGTAAGGGTAAGTGTTAGGGTTAGGGTTAGGGTTAGGTGTAGGGTTACGTTTAGGGTAATGGTTAGGGTCAGGGTAAGGGTTAGGGTTAAGGTTAGGGTTAGGGTTAGGGTTAGGGTTAGGGTAAGGGTAAGGGTTAGGGTTAGGTTTAGGGTTAGGGTTAGTGTTAGGGTAAGGATAAGGTTTAGGGTTAAGTTTAGGGTTAGGGTTAGAGTTATGGTTAGGTTTAAGGTTACGGTTAGGGTGTGGGTAAGGTTGAGGGTTAGGGTTAGGGTTAGGGTTAGGGATTAGAGTAAGGGTTAGGATAAGGTTTAGGGTTAAGTTAACGGTTAGGGTTAGGGTTAGGGTTAGGTTTAGTGTTAGGGTTATCGTTAGGGCAAGTGTAAGGGTTAGGGTTAGGGTTAGGGTTAGGGTTAAGGTAAGGGTAAGGGTTAGGTTAGGGTTAGGGTTAGGTTTAGAGTAAGGGTTAGGGTTAGGTTTAGCCTAAGGGTTAGGGTTAGGTTTAGTGTAAGGGTAAGGTTAGGGTTAGGGTACAGGTTAGGGTAAGGTTAAGGGTTAGTGTTAGGGTTAGGGTTATGGTTAGGTTTAGGGTTAGGGTAAGAGTAAGCGTTAGGGTTAGGTTTAGGGTTAGGGTTAGGTTTAGGGTTAGGGTAAAAGTAAGGGTTAGTTTTAGGGTTACGGTTAGGGTTAGGGTTAGGGTAACGTTTAGGATTAGGGTTATGGTGAGGGTAGAGGGTAGGGTAAGGATAAGTGTCAGGGTTAGGGATCGGGTTAGGATAAAGTTTAGGGTTAGGATTAGGGGTTAGTGTTATTGTTAGGGTTACGGTTAGGGTTAGGTGTTAGGGTTAGTGTTAGGGTTAGGGGTAGGGTTAGCGTTATGGTAAGGGTTAGGGTTATGGGTTAGGGTAAAGGTTAGGGTTAGGGTTAGGGTTAGGTTTAGTTTTAGGTTTGGGGTTAAGGTTAGGTTTAGTGTTAGGGTCAGGGTATAGGTTAGGGTTAGCGTTAAGGTAAGTGTTAGGGTTAGGGTTTGTGTTGGGGTTAAGGTTAGGTTTAGGGTAAGGGTTGGGTTAGGGTTAGGGTTACGGTTAGGGTTAGGGTTAGCGTAAGGGTTAGGGTTAGGTTTAGGATTAGGGTTAGTTTATTGGTAAGGGTTAGATTTAGGGTTAGGGTTACGGATAGGTTAAGGGGAAGTGTGAGGGTTAGGGTTAGGGTTAGGGTAGGGGTTAGGGTTAGGGTTAGGGTAAGCGTCAGGGTTAGGGTTAGGTTAAGGGTAAGTGTTAGGTTTAGGGTTAGGGTTAGGGTTAGGTTTAGGGTTAGGTTTAGGGTTAGGTTAGGGTTAGGGTTAGGATAAGGGTAAGGGTTAGGGTGAGGGTTAGGTTAAGGTTAAGTTTAGTGTTAGGGTAAGGGTAAGGGTTAGGGTTAGGGTTAGGGTAATGCTTAGGGTTAGGGTTAGGGTTAGGGTTAGGGTTAGGGTAAGGGTTAGGGTTAGGGTAAGGGTTAGGGTTAACGTTAGGGTTAGGGTTAGGGTTAGGGTTAGGGTAAGGGTAAGGTTAGGGTTAGGTTTAGGGTTAGGGTTACCGTAAAGGTAATTGTTAAATTTAGGGTTAGGGTTAGGTTTAGGGTTAGGGTTAGGGTTATTGTTAGGGTAAGGATAAGGGTGAGGGTTAAGTTTAGGGTTAGGGTTAGAGTTAGGGTTAGGTTTAAGGTTAGTGTTATGGTGTGGGTAAGGGTAAGGTTTAGGGTTAGGTTTAGGGTTAGGGTTAGGGTATGTGTTAGGCTTAGGGTTAGGTTTAGGTTTAGGGTTAGGGTTAGCGTTAGGGTAATGGTAAGGTTTAGGTTTAGGGTTAGGGTTAGGGTTAGGGTTAGGGTAAGGGTAAGGGTTAGGGTAAGGGTTAGGATTAGGTTTAGTGTTAGGGTAAGGGTAAGGGTTAGGGTTAGGGTTAGGGTAAGGTTTAGGGTTAGGGATAGGGTTAGGGTAGGAGTTAGGTTAAGGGTAAGTGTTAGGGTTAGGTTTAGGGTTAGAATAAGGGTAAGGGTTAGGGTTAGGTTTAGGGTTAGGGATTAGGATTAGGTTTACGGTTAGGTTTAGGGTTAATGTTAGGGTAAGGGTAAGGGTTAGCGTTAGGGGTAGCGTTAGGGTTAGTGTTAGGGTTATGGTTAGTGTTAGGTTTATTCTTAGGGTTAGGGTAAGCGCAAGGGTTAGGTTTAGGGTTAGGGTTAGGGTAAGTGTTAGAGTTAGGGTTAGGGTTAGGTTTAGGGTAAGGTTTAGGGTTAGGCTTAGGCAAAGGGTTAGGCTTAGGGTTAGTGTAAGTGTTTTGCTTAGGGTTAGTGTTAGGTTTAGTGTTAGAGTTAGGTTTAGGGTTAGGGTAAGTTTAAGGTTTATGGTTAGGGTTAGGTTTATGTTAAGGGTTAGGGTTAGGGTTAGAGTTAGGGATAGCGTTTGGGTTAGGTTAAGGGTAAGTGTTAGGGTTAAGGTTAGTGTAAGGGTTACGTTTAGGGTAGGGTTAGGTTTAGGGTAAGGGTAAGGGTTAATGTTAGGATTAGTGTTAGGGTTAGGGTAGGGTTTAGGGTAAGGGAAAGAGTTAGGGTTAGGGTTAAGGTTAGGGTTAGGGTAAGGGTTAGGGTTAGGTTTAGGGTTAGTGTAAGGGTGAGGGTGACGGTTAGGGTTAAGGTTAGGGTTAGGGTTAGGGTAAGGGTAAGTGTTAGCGTTAAGGTTAGTGTAAGGGTTACGTTTAGGGTAGGGTTAGGGTTAGGGTAAGTGTAAGGGTTAATGTTAGGATTAGAGTTATGGTTAGGGTAGGGTTTAGGGTAAGGGAAATAGTTAGGGTTAGGGTTAGGGTTAGGATAAGGGTAAGGGTTAGGGTTAGGGTTAGGGTTAGGGTTAGGCTTATTGGTTAGGGTTAGGGTAAGGGTAAGTGTTAGCGTTAAGGTTAGTGTAAGGGTTACGTTTAGGGTACGGTTAGGGTTAGGGTAAGGGTTAGGGTTAATGTTAGGATTAGAGTTAGGGTTAGGGTAGGGTTTAGGGTAAGGGAAAGAGTTACGGTTAGGGTTAGGGTTAGGGTTAGGATAAGGGTAAGGGTTAGGGTTAGGGTTAGGGTTAGGCTTATTGGTTAGGGTTAGGGATAGGGTTAGGGTAGGGTGCGGGTTAGGGTTAGGGTTAGGGCTAGGGTTAGTTTTAGGTTTAGGGTTAGGGTTAGGGAAAGGGTACGGATTAGGGTTAGGGTTAGGGTTAAGGTTAGGGTTAGGATTAGGGTTAGGGTTAGGGTTAGGTTTAGGTTTAGGGTTAGGGTTAGGGTTAGGATTAGGGTTTGGGTTAGGGTAAGGGTTAGGGTAAGGGTTAGGGTGAGGGTTAGGGTTAAGGTTAGGTTTAGTGTTAGGGTAAGTGTAAGGGTTAGGGTTAGGGTTAGGTTAGGATAATGATTAGGGTTAGCGTTAGGGTTAGGTTAGGTTTAGGGTAAGGGTAAGTGTAAGGGTTCGGGTTAGGGTTAGGATTAGGGTTAGGGTTAGGTTTAGGTTTAGGGTTAGGGTTAGGGTTAGGATTAGGGTTTGGGTTAGGGTAAGGGTTAGGGTAAGGGTTAGGGTGAGGGTTAGGGTTAAGGTTAGGTTTAGTGTTAGGGTAAGGGTAAGGGTTAGGGTTAGGTGTAGGTTAGGGTAATGATTAGGGTTAGCGTTAGGGTTAGGTTAGGTTTAGGGTAAGGGTAAGTGTAAGGGTTCGGGTTAGGGTTAGGTTTAGGGTTAGGATAGGGTAAGGGTTAATGTTAGGTTAGGGGTAGGCTAAAGGGTTAGGTTTAGAGTTAGGTTTAGGGTAGTGTAATGGTTAGGTTTAGGGTTAGGGTTATGGTTAGTGTTAGGTTTAGTGTTAGGGTTAGGGAAAGGGTATGGATTAGGGATAGGGTTAGGGTTAAGGTTACGGTTACGCTTAGGGTTAGGGTTAGGGTTAGGGTTAGGGGTAGTGTAAGGGCAAGGGTTAGGCTTAAGCTTAGGGTTAGGGTTAGGGTTAGGATAATGGTAAGGGTTAATGTTAGGGTTAGGGTTAGACTTAGGGGCTAGGGTAATGTTAGGGTTAGGGTAGGGTAAGGGTTAGAGTTAGGGTTAGGGTTAGAATTAGGTTTAGGGTTAGGGTAAGGGTAAGGGTTAGGGTTAGGGTTAGGGTTAGTTTAAGGGTTAGGGTTAGGGGTTAGGGTTAGGGTTAGGGTTAGGGTTAGGGTTAGTGTAAGGGTTAGGGTTAGGATTATGTTAAGGGTTAGGGTTATTGTTAGGGTAAGGTTTAGGGTTAGGGTTAGGGTTATGGTAAGGGTAAGTGTCAGGGTTAGGGTTAGGGTTAGGGCAAGTGTTCTGGTTAGGGTTAGGGTTAGGGTAAGGGTAAGGTTTAGGTTTAGGGTTAGGGTTAGGGTAAGTGTTCTGGTTAGGGTTAGGGTAAGGGTAAAGGTTAGGGTTAGGGTTAGGGTTACGGGTTAGGGTTAGGGTTAGGGTTAGGTTTAGGGTTAGGTTTATGGTAAAGGCAAGGTTTTTGTTTAGGGTTAGGGTTAGTTTTAGGGTTAGGATTAGGTTTAGGGTTAGGGTTATGGTAAGGGTAAGTGTTATGTTTAGGGTTAGGTTTAGGGTAAGTGTTCTGTTTAGGGTTAGGGTTAGGGTAAGGGTAAGGGTTAGGTTTAGGGTTAGGGTTATGGTAAGTGTTCTGGTTAGGATTAGGGTAAGGGTAAAGGTTAGGATTAGGGTTAGGGTTATGGGTTAGGGTTAGGTTTATGGTTAGGGTTAGGTTTAGGGTTAGGTTTAGGGTAAGGGCAAGGGTTAGGTTTAGGGTTAGGATTAGGTTTAGGGTTAGGGTTAGGGTAAGGGTAAGGGTTAGGGTTAGGGTTAGGGTTAGGTTTAGAGTTACGTTTAGGGTAAGGGTTAGGGTTAGGGTAAGGGTTATGGTTAAGGTTACGGTTAGGCTTAGCGATAGGTTTAGGGTAAGGGTAAGGGTTTGGGTTAGGTTTAGGGTTAGGGTTAGCGTAAAGGTAAGGGTTAAATTTAGGGTTACGGTTAGGTTTAGCATTAGGGTTAGGGTTAGTGTTAGGGTTAGGTTTAAGTTTACGGTTAGGGTGTGGGTAAGGGTAAGGGTTAGGGTTAGGGTTAGGGTTAGGGTAAGGGTATGTGTTAGGTTTAGGTTTAGGGTTAGGTTTAGGGTTAGGGTTAGCGTTAATGTAAGTGTAAGTGTTAGGGTTAGGGTTAGGGTTAGGGTAAGGGTAAGTGTTAGGGTTAGGGTTAGGGTTAGGTTTAGGGTTATGGTAAGGGTTAGGTTTAGGGTAAGGGTTAGCGTTAAGTTTAGGGTTAGGGTTAGGGTTAGAGTTAGGGTAAGGGTAAGGGTTAGGGTTAGGTTTAGGGTTAGGGTTAGTGTAAAAGTAAGGGTTAAGTTTAGGGTTAGGTTTAGGTTTAGGGTTAGGGTTAGTGTAAAAGTAAGGGTTAAGATTAGGGTTAGGGTTAGGTTTAGGGTTAGGGTTTGGGTTAGGGTTAGGATAAGGGTAAGGGTTAGGGTGAGGGTTAGGTTAAGGTTAGGTTTAGTATTAGGGTAAGGGTAAGGGTGAGGGTTAGGGTTAGTGTTAGGGTTTGGATAAGGGTAAGGGTTAATGTTAGGGTTAACGTTAGGCTAAGGGTTAGGGTTAGGTTTAGGGTTAGGGTAGGGTAAGGGTTAGGGTTAGGGTTAGGTTTAGTGTTAGTGTTAGGGAAAGTGTTAGGGTTAGGGTTAGGGTTACGGTTAGGGTTTCGGTTAGGGTTAGGGTTAGGGTTCGGATAAGGGTATGTGTTAGGGTTAGGGTTAGTGTTAGGTTTAGGGTTAGGTTTAGCGTTAGGGTAAGGGTAAGGTTTAGGGTTAGGGTGTAGGGTTAGGGTAAGGGTAAGGGTTAGGGTTAGGGTAGGATTAGGTTCAGGGTTAGGGTAAGGGTAAGGGTTAGGGTTAGGGTTAGGGTTAGGGTTAGGTTTATGGTAAGGTTTAGGGTTAGGGATAGGGTTAGGGTTACGGTTAGGGATTAGGATTAGGTTTACGGTTAGTTTTAGGGTTAATGTTAGGGTAAGGGTAAGGGTTAGCGTTAGGATTAGCGTTAGGTTTAGTGTTAGGGTTAGGGTTAGTGTTAGGTTTATTGTTAGGGTTAGGGTAAGCGCAAGGGTTAGGGTTAGGGTTAGGGTTAAGGTTAGGGTTAGGATTGGTGTTAGGGTTAGGTTTAGGGTTAGGGTTAGGGTAAGGGTAAGGGTTAGGGTTAGGGTTAGGGTGAGGGTTAGGGTAAGGGTTAGGGTTTGGCTTAGGGTAAGGTTTAGGTTTAGGGTTAGTGTGGTGGTTAAGCTTAGGGTTAGTGTTAGGTTTAGTGTTAGAGTTAGGTTTAGGGTTAGGGTAAGGGTTAGGTTTAGGGTTAGGGTTAGGTTTAGGTTTAGGTTAAGGGTTAGGGTTAGGTGTTAGGGCTAGGGTTCGGGTTACGGTAAGGTTTATGGTTAGGGTTAGGATTAGGTTAAGGGTTAGGGTTAGGGTTAGGGTTCGGGTTAGGGTAAGTGTTAGGTTTAGCGTTAGGGCTAGGGTTAGGGTTAGGGTTAGGATAAGTGTTAGTGTTAGGGTTAGGGTAAGGGTAAGGGTTAGGGTTAGGGTTAAGGTTAGGGTTAGCGTAAGGGTAAGGGTTAGGGTTAAGGTTATGGTTAGGTTTAGTTTTAGAGTTAGGGTTAGCGTAAGGGTAAGAGATAGGGTTAGGATTAGGGTTAGGGTTAGGGTACGGGTTAGGGTTATGGTTATGATTAGGGTTAGGGTTATGTTTAGGGTTAGGTTAAGGGTAAGGGTAAGGGTTAGGGTTACGTGTAGTGTTGGCGTTAAGGTTAGGGTTAGGGTTAGGGTTAAGGTAAGGGTAAGGGTTAGGGTTAGTGTTAGGATTAGGGTTAGGTTTAGTGTAAGGTTTAAGGTTAGGTTTAGGGTAAGGATAAGGTTTAGGGTTAGGGTTAGTTTTAGGCTAAGGATAAGGGTAAGGGTAAGGGTTAGGGTTAGGGTTAGGGTTAGGTTTAGGGTTAGGGTAAGAGTAAGGGAAGATTAGGGTTACGGTTAGGGTAAGTGTTCTGGTTAGGGTTAGGGTTAGGGTTAGTGTTAGGGTAAGAGTAAAGGTTAGGGTTAGGGTTACGGTTAGGGGTTAGAGTTAGGGGTAGGGTGAGGTTTAATGTTAGGGTTAGTGTAAGTGCAAGGGTTAGGTTTAGGGTTAGGGTTAAGGTTAGGGTTAGGGTTATGGTTAGGGTTAGGGTTAGGGTGAGGTTTAGGGTTAGGGTTACGGTAGATGTTAGGGTTAGGGTTAGGATTAAGGTTAGGGTTACGGTTAGGGTTACCTTTAGGGTAAGGGTAAGGTTTAGGGTTAGGGTTATGGTTAATGTTAGGGTTTGGGTTACGGTAAGGGTTAGGGTTAGGCTTAGGGTAAGGGTTAGGGTTAGGGTTAGAGTTAGGTTTAGGGTTAGGGTAAGGGTAAGGCTTAGGGTTAGGGTTAGGGTTAGGTTAAGGGTTAGAGTTAGGGGTTAGGGTTAGGGTTAGGGTTAGGGTTAGGGTAAGGGTTAAGATTTGGATTAGGGTAAGGGTTAGGGTTAGGTTTAGGGTTAGGGTAAGGGTAAGTGTAAGGGTAGGGTTTGGTTTAGGATAAGTGTTAGAGTAAGGGTTAGGGTTCGGGTTAGATTTAGGGTATGGGTTAAGTTTCGGGTTAGGGTGAGGGTAAGGGAAAGGGATAGGTTTAGGTTTAGGGTAAGTGTTCTCGTTAGGGTTAGGGTTAGGGTAAGGGGAAAGTTTAGGGTTAGGGTTAGGGTTAAGGGTTAGGTTCATGGTTAGGGTTAGGTTTAGGGTTAGTTTAATGTAAGGGCAAGGGTTAGGTTTAGGGTTAGGGTTAGGTTTACGGTTAGGGTTAGGGTTAGTTTTAGGGTTAGGGTTAGGGAAAGGGTAAGGGTAGGGTTAGAGTTAGGGTTAGGGTAAGGGTAAGGGATAGGGATAGGTTTAGAGTTTGGATTAGTGTAAGGGTAAGGGTTAGATTTAGGGTTAGGTTTAGGGTAAGGGTTAGGGTTAGGGTTAGCGTTAGGGTAATGGTAAGGTTTAGGTTTAGGGTTAGGGTTAGGGTTAGGGTTAGGGTAAGGGTAAGGGTTAGGGTAAGGGTTAGGATTAGGTTTAGTGTTAGGGTAAGGGTAAGGGTTAGGGTTAGGGTTAGGGTAAGGTTTAGGGTTAGGGATAGGGTTAGGGTAGGAGTTAGGTTAAGGGTAAGTGTTAGGGTTAGGTTTAGGGTTAGAATAAGGGTAAGGGTTAGGGTTAGGGTTAGGGTTAGGGATTAGGATTAGGTTTACGGTTAGGTTTAGGGTTAATGTTAGGGTAAGGGTAAGGGTTAGCGTTAGGGTTAGTGTTAGGGTTAGTGTTAGGGTTATGGTTAGTGTTAGGTTTATTCTTAGGGTTAGGGTAAGCGCAAGGGTTAGGTTTAGGGTTAGGGTTAGGGTAAGTGTTAGAGTTAGGGTTAGGGTTAGGTTTAGGGTAAGGTTTAGGGTTAGGCTTAGGCAAAGGGTTAGGCTTAGGGTTAGTGTAAGTGTTTTGCTTAGGGTTAGTGTTAGGTTTAGTGTTAGAGTTAGGTTTAGGGTTAGGGTAAGTTTAAGGTTTATGGTTAGGGTTAGGTTTATGTTAAGGGTTAGGGTTAGGGTTAGAGTTAGGGATAGCGTTTGGGTTAGGTTAAGGGTAAGTGTTAGGGTTAAGGTTAGTGTAAGGGTTACGTTTAGGGTAGGGTTAGGTTTAGGGTAAGGGTAAGGGTTAATGTTAGGATTAGTGTTAGGGTTAGGGTAGGGTTTAGGGTAAGGGAAAGAGTTAGGGTTAGGGTTAAGGTTAGGGTTAGGGTAAGGGTTAGGGTTAGGTTTAGGGTTAGTGTAAGGGTGAGGGTGACGGTTAGGGTTAAGGTTAGGGTTAGGGTTAGGGTAAGGGTAAGTGTTAGCGTTAAGGTTAGTGTAAGGGTTACGTTTAGGGTAGGGTTAGGGTTAGGGTAAGTGTAAGGGTTAATGTTAGGATTAGAGTTATGGTTAGGGTAGGGTTTAGGGTAAGGGAAATAGTTAGGGTTAGGGTTAGGGTTAGGATAAGGGTAAGGGTTAGGGTTAGGGTTAGGGTTAGGGTTAGGCTTATTGGTTAGGGTTAGGGTAAGGGTAAGTGTTAGCGTTAAGGTTAGTGTAAGGGTTACGTTTAGGGTACGGTTAGGGTTAGGGTAAGGGTTAGGGTTAATGTTAGGATTAGAGTTAGGGTTAGGGTAGGGTTTAGGGTAAGGGAAAGAGTTACGGTTAGGGTTAGGGTTAGGGTTAGGATAAGGGTAAGGGTTAGGGTTAGGGTTAGGGTTAGGCTTATTGGTTAGGGTTAGGGATAGGGTTAGGGTAGGGTGCGGGTTAGGGTTAGGGTTAGGGCTAGGGTTAGTTTTAGGTTTAGGGTTAGGGTTAGGGAAAGGGTACGGATTAGGGTTAGGGTTAGGGTTAAGGTTAGGGTTAGGATTAGGGTTAGGGTTAGGGTTAGGTTTAGGTTTAGGGTTAGGGTTAGGGTTAGGATTAGGGTTTGGGTTAGGGTAAGGGTTAGGGTAAGGGTTAGGGTGAGGGTTAGGGTTAAGGTTAGGTTTAGTGTTAGGGTAAGTGTAAGGGTTAGGGTTAGGGTTAGGTTAGGATAATGATTAGGGTTAGCGTTAGGGTTAGGTTAGGTTTAGGGTAAGGGTAAGTGTAAGGGTTCGGGTTAGGGTTAGGATTAGGGTTAGGGTTAGGTTTAGGTTTAGGGTTAGGGTTAGGGTTAGGATTAGGGTTTGGGTTAGGGTAAGGGTTAGGGTAAGGGTTAGGGTGAGGGTTAGGGTTAAGGTTAGGTTTAGTGTTAGGGTAAGGGTAAGGGTTAGGGTTAGGTGTAGGTTAGGGTAATGATTAGGGTTAGCGTTAGGGTTAGGTTAGGTTTAGGGTAAGGGTAAGTGTAAGGGTTCGGGTTAGGGTTAGGTTTAGGGTTAGGATAGGGTAAGGGTTAATGTTAGGTTAGGGGTAGGCTAAAGGGTTAGGTTTAGAGTTAGGTTTAGGGTAGTGTAATGGTTAGGTTTAGGGTTAGGGTTATGGTTAGTGTTAGGTTTAGTGTTAGGGTTAGGGAAAGGATATGGATTAGGGATAGGGTTAGGGTTAAGGTTACGGTTACGCTTAGGGTTAGGGTTAGGTTTAGGGTTAGGGCTAGTGTAAGGGCAAGGGTTAGGCTTAAGCTTAGGGTTAGGGTTAGGGTTAGGATAATGGTAAGGGTTAATGTTAGGGTTAGGCTTAGACTTAGGGGCTAGGGTAATGTTAGGGTTAGGGTAGGGTAAGGGTTAGAGTTAGGGTTAGGGTTAGAATTAGGTTTAGGGTTAGGGTAAGGGTAAGGGTTAGGGTTAGGGTTAGGGTTAGTTTAAGGGTTAGGGTTAGGGGTTAGGGTTAGGGTTAGGGTTAGGGTTAGTGTAAGGGTTAGGGTTAGGATTATGTTAAGGGTTAGGGTTATTGTTAGGGTAAGGTTTAGGGTTAGGGTTAGGGTTATGGTAAGGGTAAGTGTCAGGGTTAGGGTTAGGGTTAGGGTAAGTGTTCTGGTTAGGGTTAGGGTTAGGGTAAGGGTAAGGTTTAGGTTTAGGGTTAGGGTTAGGGTAAGTGTTCTGGTTAGGGTTAGGGTAAGGGTAAAGGTTAGGGTTAGGGTTAGGGTTATGGGTTAGGGTTAGGGTTAGGGTTAGGTTTAGGGTTAGGTTTAGGGTAAAGGCAAGGTTTTTGTTTAGGGTTAGGGTTAGTTTTAGGGTTAGGATTAGGTTTAGGGTTAGGGTTATGGTAAGGGTAAGTGTTATGTTTAGGGTTAGGTTTAGGGTAAGTGTTCTGTTTAGGGTTAGGGTTAGGGTAAGGGTAAGGGTTAGGTTTAGGGTTAGGGTTATGGTAAGTGTTCTGGTTAGGATTAGGGTAAGGGTAAAGGTTAGGATTAGGGTTAGGGTTATGGGTTAGGGTTAGGTTTAGGGTTAGGGTTAGGTTTAGGGTTAGGTTTAGGGTAAGGGCAAGGGTTAGGTTTAGGGTTAGGATTAGGTTTAGGGTTAGGGTTAGGGTAAGGGTAAGGGTTAGGGTTAGGGTTAGGGTTAGGTTTAGAGTTACGTTTAGGGTAAGGGTTAGGGTTAGGGTAAGGGTTATGGTTAAGGTTACGGTTAGGCTTAGCGATAGGGTTAGGGTAAGGGTAAGGGTTTGGGTTAGGTTTAGGGTTAGGGTTAGCGTAAAGGTAAGGGTTAAATTTAGGGTTACGGTTAGGTTTAGGATTAGGGTTAGGGTTAGTGTTAGGGTTAGGTTTAAGTTTACGGTTAGGGTGTGGGTAAGGGTAAGGGTTAGGGTTAGGGTTAGGGTTAGGGTAAGGGTATGTGTTAGGGTTAGGTTTAGGGTTAGGTTTAGGGTTAGGGTTAGCGTTAATGTAAGTGTAAGTGTTAGGGTTAGGGTTAGGGTTAGGGTAAGGGTAAGTGTTAGGGTTAGGGTTAGGTTTAGAGTAAGGGTTAGGGTTAGGTTTAGCGTAAGGGTTAGGGTTAGGTTTATGGCAAGGGTAAGGTTTAGGGTTAGGATTAGGGTATGGGTTAGGGTAAGGTAAGGGTTAGTGTTAGGGTTAGGGTTATGGTTAGGTTTAGGTTAGGGTAAGAGTAAGTGTTAGGGTTAGGGTTAGGTTTAGGTTTAGGTTAAGAGTAAGGGTTAGGTTTAGGGTTAGGGTTAGGTTTAGGGTAAGGTTTAGGGTTAGGTTATGGTGAGGGTAGAAGTTAGGGTAATGATAAGTGTCAGTGTAAGGGATCGGGTTAGGATAAAGTTTAGGGTTAGGGTTAGGGTTACGTTTGGTGTTAGGTTTAGGTTTAGGTTTAGGGTTAGGGTAAGGGTAAGGGTTAGTTTTAGAATTAGGGATAGGGTAAGGGTAAGATTTAGGCTTAGGTTTAGGGTTAGGGTTAGTGTAAGGGTAAGGGTTAGATTTAGGGTTAGGGTTAGGGTTAGGGTAAGGGTAAGTGTTAGGGTTAGGGTTAGGGTTAGGTTTAGGGTTATGGTAAGGGTTAGGTTTAGGGTAAGGGTTAGCGTTAAGTTTAGGGTTAGGGTTAGGGTTAGGGTTAGGGTAAGGGTAAGGGTTAGGGTTAGGTTTAGGATTAGGGTTAGTGTAAAAGTAAGGGTTAAGTTTAGGGTTAGGTTTAGGTTTAGGGTTAGGGTTAGTGTAAAAGTAAGGGTTAAGTTTAGGGTTAGGGTTAGGTTTAGGGTTAGGGTTTGGGTTAGGGTTAGGATAAGGGTAAGGGTTAGGGTGAGGGTTAGGTTAAGGTTAGGTTTAGTATTAGGGTAAGGGTAAGGGTGAGGGTTAGGGTTAGTGTTAGGGTTTGGATAAGGGTAAGGGTTAATGTTAGGGTTAACGTTAGGCTAAGGGTTAGGGTTAGGTTTAGGGTTAGGGTAGGGTAAGGGTTAGGGTTAGGGTTAGGTTTAGTGTTAGTGTTAGGGAAAGTGTTAGGGTTAGGGTTAGGGTTACGGTTAGGGTTTCAGTTAGGGTTAGGGTTAGGGTTCGGATAAGGGTATGTGTTAGGGTTAGGGTTAGTGTTAGGTTTAGGGTTAGGTTTAGCGTTAGGGTAAGGGTAAGGTTTAGGGTTAGGGTGTAGGGTTAGGGTAAGGGTAAGGGTTAGGGTTAGGGTAGGATTAGGTTCAGGGTTAGGGTAAGGGTAAGGGTTAGGGTTAGGGTTAGGGTTAGGGTTAGGTTTATGGTAAGGTTTAGGGTTAGGGATAGGGTTAGGGTTACGGTTAGGGATTAGGATTAGGTTTACGGTTAGTTTTAGGGTTAATGTTAGGGTAAGGGTAAGGGTTAGCGTTAGGATTAGCGTTAGGGTTAGTGTTAGGGTTAGGGTTAGTGTTAGGTTTATTGTTAGGGTTAGGGTAAGCGCAAGGGTTAGGGTTAGGGTTAGGGTTAAGGTTAGGGTTAGGATTGGTGTTAGGGTTAGGTTTAGGGTTAGGGTTAGGGTAAGGGTAAGGGTTAGGGTTAGGGTTAGGGTGAGGGTTAGGGTAAGGGTTAGGGTTTGGCTTAGGGTAAGGTTTAGGTTTAGGGTTAGTGTGGTGGTTAAGCTTAGGGTTAGTGTTAGGTTTAGTGTTAGAGTTAGGTTTAGGGTTAGGGTAAGGGTTAGGTTTAGGGTTAGGGTTAGGTTTAGGTTTAGGTTAAGGGTTAGGGTTAGGTGTTAGGGCTAGGGTTCGGGTTACGGTAAGGTTTATGGTTAGGGTTAGGATTAGGTTAAGGGTTAGGGTTAGGGTTAGGGTTCGGGTTAGGGTAAGTGTTAGGTTTAGCGTTAGGGCTAGGGTTAGGGTTAGGGTTAGGATAAGTGTTAGTGTTAGGGTTAGGGTAAGGGTAAGGGTTAGGGTTAGGGTTAAGGTTAGGGTTAGCGTAAGGGTAAGGGTTAGGGTTAAGGTTAGGGTTAGGATTAGTTTTAGAGTTAGGGTTAGCGTAAGGGTAAGAGATAGGGTTAGGATTAGGGTTAGGGTTAGGGTAAGGGTTAGGGTTATGGTTATGATTAGGGTTAGGGTTATGTTTAGGGTTAGGTTAAGGGTAAGGGTAAGGGTTAGGGTTACGTGTAGTGTTGGCGTTAAGGTTAGGGTTAGGGTTAGGGTTAAGGTAAGGGTAAGGGTTAGGGTTAGTGTTAGGATTAGGGTTAGGTTTAGTGTAAGGTTTAAGGTTAGGTTTAGGGTAAGGATAAGGTTTAGGGTTAGGGTTAGTTTTAGGCTAAGGATAAGGGTAAGGGTAAGGGTTAGGGTTAGGGTTAGGGTTAGGGTTAGGTTTAGGGTTCGGGTAAGAGTAAGGGAAGATTAGGGTTACGGTTAGGGTAAGTGTTCTGGTTAGGGTTAGGGTTAGGGTTAGTGTTAGGGTAAGAGTAAAGGTTAGGGTTAGGGTTACGGTTAGGGGTTAGAGTTAGGGGTAGGGTGAGGTTTAATGTTAGGGTTAGTGTAAGTGCAAGGGTTAGGTTTAGGGTTAGGGTTAAGGTTAGGGTTAGGGTTATGGTTAGGGTTAGGGTTAGGGTGAGGTTTAGGGTTAGGGTTACGGTAGATGTTAGGGTTAGGGTTAGGATTAAGGTTAGGGTTACGGTTAGGGTTACCTTTAGGGTAAGGGTAAGGTTTAGGGTTAGGGTTATGGTTAATGTTAGGGTTTGGGTTACGGTAAGGGTTAGGGTTAGGCTTAGGGTAAGGGTTAGGGTTAGGGTTAGGGTTAGGGTTAGAGTTAGGTTTAGGGTTAGGGTAAGGGTAAGGCTTAGGGTTAGGGTTAGGGTTAGGTTAAGGGTTAGAGTTAGGGGTTAGGGTTAGGGTTAGGGTTAGGGTTAGGGTAAGGGTTAAGATTTGGATTAGGGTAAGGGTTAGGGTTAGGTTTAGGGTTAGGGTAAGGGTAAGTGTAAGGGTAGGGTTTGGTTTAGGATAAGTGTTAGAGTAAGGGTTAGGGTTCGGGTTAGATTTAGGGTATGGGTTAAGTTTCGGGTTAGGGTGAGGGTAAGGGAAAGGGATAGGTTTAGGTTTAGGGTAAGTGTTCTCGTTAGGGTTAGGGTTAGGGTAAGGGGAAAGTTTAGGGTTAGGGTTAGGGTTAAGGGTTAGGTTCATGGTTAGGGTTAGGTTTAGGGTTAGTTTAATGTAAGGGCAAGGGTTAGGTTTAGGGTTAGGGTTAGGTTTACGGTTAGGGTTAGGGTTAGTTTTAGGGTTAGGGTTAGGGAAAGGGTAAGGGTAGGGTTAGAGTTAGGGTTAGGGTAAGGGTAAGGGATAGGGATAGGTTTAGAGTTTGGATTAGTGTAAGGGTAAGGGTTAGATTTAGGGTTAGGTTTAGGGTAAGGGTTAGGGTTAGGGTTAGCGTTAGGGTAATGGTAAGGTTTAGGTTTAGGGTTAGGGTTAGGGTTAGGGTTAGGGTAAGGGTAAGGGTTAGGGTAAGGGTTAGGATTAGGTTTAGTGTTAGGGTAAGGGTAAGGGTTAGGGTTAGGGTTAGGGTAAGGTTTAGGGTTAGGGATAGGGTTAGGGTAGGAGTTAGGTTAAGGGTAAGTGTTAGGGTTAGGTTTAGGGTTAGAATAAGGGTAAGGGTTAGGGTTAGGGTTAGGGTTAGGGATTAGGATTAGGTTTACGGTTAGGTTTAGGGTTAATGTTAGGGTAAGGGTAAGGGTTAGCGTTAGGGTTAGCGTTAGGGTTAGTGTTAGGGTTATGGTTAGTGTTAGGTTTATTCTTAGGGTTAGGGTAAGCGCAAGGGTTAGGTTTAGGGTTAGGGTTAGGGTAAGTGTTAGAGTTAGGGTTAGGGTTAGGTTTAGGGTAAGGTTTAGGGTTAGGCTTAGGCAAAGGGTTAGGCTTAGGGTTAGTGTAAGTGTTTTGCTTAGGGTTAGTGTTAGGTTTAGTGTTAGAGTTAGGTTTAGGGTTAGGGTAAGTTTAAGGTTTATGGTTAGGGTTAGGTTTATGTTAAGGGTTAGGGTTAGGGTTAGAGTTAGGGATAGCGTTTGGGTTAGGTTAAGGGTAAGTGTTAGGGTTAAGGTTAGTGTAAGGGTTACGTTTAGGGTAGGGTTAGGTTTAGGGTAAGGGTAAGGGTTAATGTTAGGATTAGTGTTAGGGTTAGGGTAGGGTTTAGGGTAAGGGAAAGAGTTAGGGTTAGGGTTAAGGTTAGGGTTAGGGTAAGGGTTAGGGTTAGGTTTAGGGTTAGTGTAAGGGTGAGGGTGACGGTTAGGGTTAAGGTTAGGGTTAGGGTTAGGGTAAGGGTAAGTGTTAGCGTTAAGGTTAGTGTAAGGGTTACGTTTAGGGTAGGGTTAGGGTTAGGGTAAGTGTAAGGGTTAATGTTAGGATTAGAGTTATGGTTAGGGTAGGGTTTAGGGTAAGGGAAATAGTTAGGGTTAGGGTTAGGGTTAGGATAAGGGTAAGGGTTAGGGTTAGGGTTAGGGTTAGGGTTAGACTTATTGGTTAGGGTTAGGGTAAGGGTAAGTGTTAGCGTTAAGGTTAGTGTAAGGGTTACGTTTAGGGTACGGTTAGGGTTAGGGTAAGGGTTAGGGTTAATGTTAGGATTAGAGTTAGGGTTAGGGTAGGGTTTAGGGTAAGGGAAAGAGTTACGGTTAGGGTTAGGGTTAGGGTTAGGATAAGGGTAAGGGTTAGGGTTAGGGTTAGGGTTAGGCTTATTGGTTAGGGTTAGGGATAGGGTTAGGGTAGGGTGCGGGTTAGGGTTAGGGTTAGGGCTAGGGTTAGTTTTAGGTTTAGGGTTAGGGTTAGGGAAAGGGTACGGATTAGGGTTAGGGTTAGGGTTAAGGTTAGGGTTAGGATTAGGGTTAGGGTTAGGGTTAGGGTTAGGTTTAGGGTTAGGGTTAGGGTTAGGATTAGGGTTTGGGTTAGGGTAAGGGTTAGGGTAAGGGTTAGGGTGAGGGTTAGGGTTAAGGTTAGGTTTAGTGTTAGGGTAAGTGTAAGGGTTAGGGTTAGGGTTAGGTTAGGATAATGATTAGGGTTAGCGTTAGGGTTAGGTTAGGTTTAGGGTAAGGGTAAGTGTAAGGGTTCGGGTTAGGGTTAGGATTAGGGTTAGGGTTAGGTTTAGGTTTAGGGTTAGGGTTAGGGTTAGGATTAGGGTTTGGGTTAGGGTAAGGGTTAGGGTAAGGGTTAGGGTGAGGGTTAGGGTTAAGGTTAGGTTTAGTGTTAGGGTAAGGGTAAGGGTTAGGGTTAGGTGTAGGTTAGGGTAATGATTAGGGTTAGCGTTAGGGTTAGGTTAGGTTTAGGGTAAGGGTAAGTGTAAGGGTTCGGGTTAGGGTTAGGTTTAGGGTTAGGATAGGGTAAGGGTTAATGTTAGGTTAGGGGTAGGCTAAAGGGTTAGGTTTAGAGTTAGGTTTAGGGTAGTGTAATGGTTAGGTTTAGGGTTAGGGTTATGGTTAGTGTTAGGTTTAGTGTTAGGGTTAGGGAAAGGGTATGGATTAGGGATAGGGTTAGGGTTAAGGTTACGGTTACGCTTAGGGTTAGGGTTAGGTTTAGGGTTAGGGCTAGTGTAAGGGCAAGGGTTAGGCTTAAGCTTAGGGTTAGGGTTAGGGTTAGGATAATGGTAAGGGTTAATGTTAGGGTTAGGGTTAGACTTAGGGGCTAGGGTAATGTTAGGGTTAGGGTAGGGTAAGGGTTAGAGTTAGGGTTAGGGTTAGAATTAGGTTTAGGGTTAGGGTAAGGGTAAGGGTTAGGGTTAGGGTTAGGGTTAGTTTAAGGGTTAGGGTTAGGGGTTAGGGTTAGGGTTAGGGTTAGGGTTAGGGTTAGTGTAAGGGTTAGGGTTAGGATTATGTTAAGGGTTAGGGTTATTGTTAGGGTAAGGTTTAGGGTTAGGGTTAGGGTTATGGTAAGGGTAAGTGTCAGGGTTAGGGTTAGGGTTAGGGTAAGTGTTCTGGTTAGGGTTAGGGTTAGGGTAAGGGTAAGGTTTAGGTTTAGGGTTAGGGTTAGGGTAAGTGTTCTGGTTAGGGTTAGGGTAAGGGTAAAGGTTAGGGTTAGGGTTAGGGTTATGGGTTAGGGTTAGGGTTAGGGTTAGGTTTAGGGTTAGGTTTAGGGTAAAGGCAAGGTTTTTGTTTAGGGTTAGGGTTAGTTTTAGGGTTAGGATTAGGTTTAGGGTTAGGGTTATGGTAAGGATAAGTGTTATGTTTAGGGTTAGGTTTAGGGTAAGTGTTCTGTTTAGGGTTAGGGTTAGGGTAAGGGTAAGGGTTAGGTTTAGGGTTAGGGTTATGGTAAGTGTTCTGGTTAGGATTAGGGTAAGGGTAAAGGTTAGGATTAGGGTTAGGGTTATGGGTTAGGGTTAGGTTTAGGGTTAGGGTTAGGTTTAGGGTTAGGTTTAGGGTAAGGGCAAGGGTTAGGTTTAGGGTTAGGATTAGGTTTAGGGTTAGGGTTAGGGTAAGGGTAAGGGTTAGGGTTAGGGTTAGGGTTAGGTTTAGAGTTACGTTTAGGGTAAGGGTTAGGGTTAGGGTAAGGGTTATGGTTAAGGTTACGGTTAGGCTTAGCGATAGGGTTAGGGTAAGGGTAAGGGTTTGGGTTAGGTTTAGGGTTAGGGTTAGCGTAAAGGTAAGGGTTAAATTTAGGGTTACGGTTAGGTTTAGGATTAGGGTTAGGGTTAGTGTTAGGGTTAGGTTTAAGTTTACGGTTAGGGTGTGGGTAAGGGTAAGGGTTAGGGTTAGGGTTAGGGTTAGGGTAAGGGTATGTGTTAGGGTTAGGTTTAGGGTTAGGTTTAGGGTTAGGGTTAGCGTTAATGTAAGTGTAAGTGTTAGGGTTAGGGTTAGGGTTAGGGTAAGGGTAAGTGTTAGGGTTAGGGTTAGGTTTAGAGTAAGGGTTAGGGTTAGGTTTAGCGTAAGGGTTAGGGTTAGGTTTATGGCAAGGGTAAGGTTTAGGGTTAGGATTAGGGTATGGGTTAGGGTAAGGTAAGGGTTAGTGTTAGGGTTAGGGTTATGGTTAGGTTTAGGTTAGGGTAAGAGTAAGTGTTAGGGTTAGGGTTAGGTTTAGGTTTAGGTTAAGAGTAAGGGTTAGGTTTAGGGTTAGGGTTAGGTTTAGGGTAAGGTTTAGGGTTAGGTTATGGTGAGGGTAGAAGTTAGGGTAATGATAAGTGTCAGTGTAAGGGATCGGGTTAGGATAAAGTTTAGGGTTAGGGTTAGGGTTACGTTTGGTGTTAGGTTTAGGTTTAGGTTTAGGGTTAGGGTAAGGGTAAGGGTTAGTTTTAGAATTAGGGATAGGGTAAGGGTAAGATTTAGGCTTAGGTTTAGGGTTAGGGTTAGTGTAAGGGTAAGGGTTAGATTTAGGGTTAGGGTTAGGGTTAGGGTAAGGGTAAGTGTTAGGGTTAGGGTTAGGGTTAGGTTTAGGGTTATGGTAAGGGTTAGGTTTAGGGTAAGGGTTAGCGTTAAGTTTAGGGTTAGGGTTAGGGTTAGGGTTAGGGTAAGGGTAAGGGTTAGGGTTAGGTTTAGGGTTAGGGTTAGTGTAAAAGTAAGGGTT
>JANJXV010000044.1:6045000-6070000 GCA_024803745.1 Megascapheus bottae
AGGGTTAGGGTAAGGGTAATGGTAAGGGTTAGGGTTAAGTTTAGGGTTAGGGTTAGGGGAATGGTAAGGATAAGGGTTAGAGTTAGGGTTAGGGTTAGGGTTAGGTTTAGGTTTAGGGTTAGGGTAATGGTAAGGGTTAGGGTTTGGGTTTATTTTAGGGTTAGGGTTACGGTAAGGGTTAGTGTTAGGCTTAGGGTAAGGTTTAGGGTTAGGGTTAGGGTTAGTGTTAGAGTTAGGTTTAGGGTTAGGGTAAGGGTAAGGCTTAGGGTTAGGGTTAGGGTTAGTTTTAGGGTTGGGGTTAAGTTTAGGGTTAGGGTTAGGGTAAGGGTAAAGATTAGGGTTAGGGTTAGGGTTAGGGTTAGGGTTACGGTTACGTTTAGGTTTAGGGTTAGGGTTAGGGTAAGGATATGTGTTAGGGTTAGGGTTAGGGTTAGCGTTAGGGTAAAGGTAAGTTTTAGGGTTAGAGTTAGGATTAAGGTAAGGCTAAGGGTTAGGGTTACGGTTAGGTTTAGAGTAATGTTTAGGGTTAGGGTGAGGGCAAGGGTAAGGTTTAGGGCTAGGGTTAGGGTTAGGGTTAGGGTAAGTGTTCTGGTTAGGGTTAGGATTAGTGTTAGGATAAGAGTAAAGTTTAGGGTTAGGGTTAGGTTTAGGGGTTAGGGTTAGGGTTAGGGTGAGGTTTAAAGTTAGGGTTAGTGTAAGTGCAAGGATTAGGGTTAGGGTTAGGGTTAGGGTTAAGTTTAGGATTAGGGTTAGGGTTAGGGTTAGGGTTAGGGTGAGGTTTAGGGTTAGGGTTAGGGTAGATGTTAGGGTTAGGGTTAGGATTAGGGTTAGTGTTAGGGTTAGGGTTAGGTTTAGGGTAAGGGTAAGGTTTAGGGTTAGTGTTAGGGTTAGGGTTAAGGTTAGGGTTAGGGTTATGGTAAGGGTTAGGTTTAGGCTTAGGGTAAGGGTTAGGGATAGGGTTAGAGTTAGGTTTAGGGGTAGGGTAATGGTAAGGCTTATGATTAGGGTTAGGTTAAGGGTTAGGAATAGGGGTTAGCGTTAGGGTTAGGGTTAGGGTTAGGGTTAGGGTAAGGGTTAAGGTTAGGATTAGGGTAAGGGTTAGGGTTAGGGTTAGGGTTAGGTTAAGAGTAAGTGTTAGGGTTAGTGTTAGGTTTAGGATAAGTGTTAGAGTAAGGGTTAGGGTTAGGGTTAGATGTAGGGTATGGGTTAAGTTTAGGGTTAGGGTGAGGGTAAGGGTAAAGGATATGGTTAGGGTTAGGTTTAAGGTAAGTGTTCTGGTTAGGGTTAGGGTTAGGGTAAGGGGAAAGTTTAGGGTTAGGGTTAGGGTTATGGGTTAGGTTTATGGTTAGGGTTAAGTTTAGGGTTAGTTTAATGTAAGGGCAAGGTTTAGGTTTAGGGTTAGTGTTAGGTTTAGGGTTAGGGTTAGGGTTAGTTTTAGGGTTAGGGTTAGGGTAAGGGTAAGGGTTAGGGTTAGAGTTAGGGTTAGGGTAAGGGTAAGGGTTAGGGTTAGGTTTAGTGTAAGGGTAAGGGTTAGATTTAGGGTTCGGGTTAGGGTAAGGGTAATGGTTAGGGTTTGGGTTAGGGTTAGGTTTAGGGTTAGGGTTAGGGTTAAGGTTAGGGTTAGGGTTAGGGTTAGGGTAATTGTATGGGTTAGGGTTAGGTTTAAGGTCAGGGTTAGGGTAAAGGTAAGGGTTAAGTTTAGGGTTAGGATTAGGGTTAGGGTTAGGTTTAGGGTCAGGGTAAGGGTAAGGGTTAGGGTTAAGTTTAGGTTTAGGGTTAGAGTTAGGGTTAGGTTTAATGTTAAGGTTAGGGTGTGGGTAAGGGTAACGGTTAGGGTTAGGTTTAGGTTTACGGTTAGGGTTACAGTTAGGTTTAGGGTTAGGCTTCGGGTTAGAGTAAGGGTTGTGTTAGGGTTCGGGTTAGCGTTAGTGTAAGGGTAAGGGTTAGGGTTAGGGTTAGGGTAGGTTTAGCTTAAGGGTTAGGGTTAGGTTCAGGGTAAGGGTAAGGTTTAGGGTTAGGGTTAGGGTTAGGGTTAGGGTAAGGGTAAGGGTTATGGTTAGGGTTAGGGTTATGGTTAGGTTTATGGTTAGGGTAAGAGTAAGGGTTAGGGTTAGAGTTAGGGTTAGGGTAAGGGTTAGGGTTAGGGTTAGGGTTAGGGTAGATGTTAGGGTTAGGGTTAGGATTAGGGTAAGGGTTAGTGTTAGGGTTAGGGTTAGGTTAGGGTTAGGTTTATTGTTAGGGTTAGGGTAATCGCAAGGGTTAGGATTAGGGTTAGGTTTAAGGTTAGGTTTAGGATTAGGGTTAGGGTTAGGGTTAGGGTTAGAGTTAAGTTTTGGGTTAGGATTAGGGTTAGGGTTAGGTTTAGGGTTAGGGTTAGGGTAAGGGTAAGGGTTAGGGTTACGGTTAGTGTTAGGTTTAGTGTTAGAGTTAGGTTTAGGGTTAGGTAAGGGTAAGGGTTAGGGTTAGGTTTAGGTTTGGGTTAAGGGTTAGGGTTAGGTGTTAGGGTTAGGGTAAATTTTAGGGTTAGGGTTAGGGTTAGGGTAAGGGTTAGGATTAGGTTTAGGGTTCGGATTAGGGTAAGTGTTACGGTTAGGGTTAGGGTTAGGGTTAGGGTTAGGGGAAATTTTAGGGTTAGGGTTAGGGTTACGGTAAGGGTTAAGGTTAAAGATAGGGTTAGGGTAAGGGTAATGGTTAGGGTTAAGGTTAGGGTTAGGATTAGTTTTAGAGTTAGCGTTAGCGTAAGGGTAAGAGTTAGGGTTAGGATTAGGGTTAGGGTAAGGGTAAGGGTTAGGGTTATGGTTATGGTTAGGGTTAGGGTTATGTTTAGGGTTAGGGGTAGGGTAAGGTTAAGGGTTAGTGTTAGGTGTAGTGTTGGGCTTAAGGTTAGGGTTAGGTTAAGGGTTAGGGTTAGGTTTAGGGTTAAGTTTAGGGTTAGGTTTAGGGTTAGGTTTAGGGTTACGGTTAGGGTTAGGGTTAGGGTTAGGCTAAGGGTACGGGTACGGGTTAGGGTTAGGGTTAGGTTTAGGGTTAGGGTAAGTGTTCTGGTTAGCGTTAGGGTTAGGGTTAGGGTAAGTGTTCTGGTTAGGGTTAGGTTTAGGGTTGGTTAGGGTAAGGGTAAGGATTAGGGTTAGGGTTAGGCTTAGGGTAAGAGTAAGTGTTAGGGTTAAGGTTAGGGTTAAGGTAAGGGTAAGGGTAAGGGTAAGGGTAAAGGTTAGGGTTAGGGTTAGGGTTAGTTGTTAGGGTTAGGGTTAGGGTGAGGTTTAATGTTAGGGTTAGTGTAAGGGCAAGGGTTATTTTTAGGTTTAGGGTTAGGTTTAGGGTTGGGTTTAGGGTTAGGTTTAGGGTTAGTTTTAGGGTAAGGGTAAGGTTTAGGATTAGGTTTAGGGTAAGGGTAAGGGTTAGAGTTAGGGTTAGTGTTAGGGTTAAGGTTAGGGTTAGGGTTAGGGTAATGGTGAGGGTTAGGCTTAGGGTAAGTGTTAGGGCTAGGGTTTGGGTTAGGGTTAGTGTTAGGTTTACGGTTAGGGTATGGGTAAGGCTTAGGGTTAGGGTTAATGTTAGGTTAAGGGTTAGGGTTAGGGGTTAGTGTTAGGGTTAGGGTTAGGGTAACTGTTAAGATTAGGATTAGGGTAAGGGTTAGGTTTAGGGTTAGGTTTAGGGTTCGGGTATGTGTAAGTGTTAGGGTTAGGTTTAGGATAAGTGTTAGAGTAAGGGTTAGGGTTAGGGTTAGATTTAGGGTATGGGTTAACTTTAGGATTAGGGTGAGGGTTAGGGTTAGAGTTACGGTTAGGGTTAGGGTTAGGGTTAGGGTTAAGATTAGGGTTAGGGTTACGGTAATGATGAGGTTTAGGCTTAGGATAAGGGATAGGGTTTGGGTTTGGGTTAGGGTTAGATTTAGGTTTAGGGTTAGGGTAAGGGTAAGGCTTAGGGTTAGGGTTACAGTTAGGTTAAGGGTTAGGGTTAGGGCAAGGGTTAAGGTTAGGATTAGGGTAATGTTTAGGGTTAGGGTTAGGGTTAGTGTTCGTTTAAGGGTAAGTGTTAGGGTTTGGGTTAGGTTTAGGATAAGTGTTAGAGTAAGGGTTAGGGATAGGGTTAGATTTAGGGTATGGGTTAAGTTTAGGGTTAGGGTGAGGGTAAGGGTAAGGGATAGGTTTAGGGTTAGGGTTAGGGTAAGTGTTCTGGTTAGGGTTAGGGTTAGGGTAAGGGGAAAGTTTAGGGTTAGGGTTAGGGTTATGGCTTAGGGTTAGGGTTAGGGTAAATGTTCAGGTTAGGTTTAGGGTTAGGGTAAGGGGAAAGTTTAGGGTTAGGGTTAGGGTTATGGGTTAGGGTTAGGGTTAGGGTAAGGGTAAGTGTTAGGGTTAGGTTTAGGGTTGGTTAGGGTAAGGGTAAGGGTTAGGGTTAGGGTTAGGCTTAGGGTAAGTGTAAGTGTTAGGGTTAGGGTTAGGGTTAAGGTAAGGGTAAGGGTAAGGGTAAGGGTTAAGGTTAGGGTTGTGGTTAGGTGAATGGTTAGGGTAAGTGTTAGAGTTAGGGTTAGGGTTAGGTTTACGTTTAGGGTTAGAGTTAGGGTAAGGGTAAGGGTTAGGGTTAGGGTAAGGGTTAGTTTTAGGGTTGGGGTTAACTTTAGGGTTAGGGTTAGGGTAAGGGTAAAGATTAGGGTTAGGGTTAGGGTTAGGGTTAGGGTTAGGGTAAATGTTCAGGTTAGGTTTAGGGTTAGGGTAAGGGGAAAGTTTAGGGTTAGGGTTAGGGTTATGGGTTAGGGTTAGGGTTAGGGTAAGGGTAAGTGTTAGGGTTAGGTTTAGGGTTGGTTAGGGTAAGGGTAAGGGTTAGGGTTAGGGTTAGGCTTAGGGTAAGTGTAAGTGTTAGGGTTAGGGTTAGGGTTAAGGTAAGGGTAAGGGTAAGGGTAAGGGTTAAGGTTAGGGTTGTGGTTAGGTGAATGGTTAGGGTAAGTGTTAGAGTTAGGGTTAGGGTTAGGTTTACGTTTAGGGTTAGAGTTAGGGTAAGGGTAAGGGTTAGGGTTAGGGTAAGGGTTAGTTTTAGGGTTGGGGTTAACTTTAGGGTTAGGGTTAAGGTAAGGGTAAAGATTAGGGTTAGGGTTAGGGTTAGGGTTAGGGTTACGGTTACGGTTAGGGTTAGGGTTAGGGTTAGGGTAAGGATATGTGTTAGGGTTAGGGTTATTGTTAGCATTAGGGTAAGGGTAAGTTTTAGGGTTAGGTTTAGGGATAAGGTAAGAGTAAGGGCTAGGGTAAGGGTTAGGTTTAGAGTAAGGTTTAGGGTTAGGGTTAGGGCAAGGGTAAGGTTTAGGGTTAGGGTTAGGGTTATGGTAAGGGTAAGGTTTAGGGTTAGGGTTAGGGTTAAGGATAGGTTTAGGGTTAGGGTAAGGGTAAGGGTTAGGGTTAGGTTTAGGTTTAGGGTTAGGATAGGGGTAAGGGTTTGCGTTAGGGTTAGGGTTAGGCTTAGGGGTTACGGTTAGGGTTAGGGTTAGGGTTAGGTTAAGTGTAAGGGTTAGGGTTAGGATTAGGGTTTGGGTCAGGGTAAAGGTTAGGGTTCGGGTTAGGGTTAGGTTTAGGGTTAGATTTAGGGTAAGAGTAAGGGTTAGGGTTATGGTTAGGGTTAGGTTTAGGGTTGGGGTTAAGGTTAGGGTTAGGGCAAGTGTAAGGGTTAGGGTTAGGGTTAGGGATAGCGTTAGGGTAGGGTAAGGGTTAGGGTTAGGGTTAACTTAAGGGTAAGGGTTAGGGTTTGGTTAGGTTTAGGGTAAGGGTTAGGGTTAGGTTTATGGTAAGGGTAAGGTTTAGGTTTAGGTTTAGGGTTAGGGTTAGGTTTAGGGTTAGGATAAGGGTAAGGGTTAGGTTTAGGGTTAGGGTTAAGGTTAGGTTTAGTGTTAGGGTAAGGGTAAGGGTTAAGGTTAGGTTTAGGGCTAGGCTAATGGTTAGGAGTAGCATTAGTGTTAGGGTAGGGTTTAGGGTATGGGTAAGAGTTAGGGTTAGGGTTAGGGTTAGGGTTAGGATAAGGGTAAGGTTTAAGGTTAGGGTTAGGGTTAGGATTATTGGTTAGGGTTATCGTTAGGGTTAGGGTAGAGTAAGGGTTAGGGTTAGGATTAGGTTTAGGGTTACTGTTAGGTTTAAGGTTAGGGTTAGGTAAAGGGTAAGGATTAGGGTTAGGGTTAGGGTTAAGGTTAGGGTTATGCTTGGGGTTAGGGTTAGGTTTAGGGTTAGGGTTAGGTAAGGGTAAGGGTTAGGGTTAGGGTTAAGGTTAGGGTTATGGTTAGGGTTAGGGTTAGGGTTACAGTTAGGTTTAGGCTTAGGGTAAGGGTAAGGTTTAGGTTTAGGGTTAAGGTTAGTGTTAGGTTAAGGGTTAGGGTTAGGAGTTAGGGTTAGGGTTAGGGATGGGTAAGGGTTAGGGTTAGGGTTATGGTAAGGGTTAGGGTTAGGTTTGGGGTAAGGGTAAGTATTAGGGTTAGGGGTTAGGGTAAGGGTTATTGTTAGAGTTTGGGTTCGGGTTAGGGTAAGTGTTAGGGTTAGGGTTAGGGTTAGGGTAAGTGTTATGGTTAGGGTTAGGATTAGGGTAAGGGTAAGTGTTAGGGTTAGGGTTAGGGTTAGTTTTAGCGTTAGGGGTTAGGATTAGCGTTAGGGTTAGGTTTAGTGTTAGGGTTAGGGTAAGGTTTAGGGTTAGGGTTAGGTTTAGGGTTAGGGTTAGCGTTAGGGTTAGGGTTAGGTTTAGTGTTAGGGTTAGGGTAAGGTTTAGGGTTAGGGTTAGGTTTAGGGTTAGGGTTAGCGTTAGGGTTAGGGTTAGGTTAGGGTTAGGTTTTGGGTTAATGTAAGGGTAATGGTTATAGTTAGGGTTAGGGTTAAGTTAAGGGTTAGGGTTAGTGGTTAGGGTTAGGATTAGGGTTAGGGTAAGGGTTAGGGTTAGGATTAGGGTAACGGTTAGGGTTAGGTTTAGGTTTAGGGTTAGGGTTAGGGTTAGGGTTAGGGTTAGGGTTATTGTTAGGATAAGTGTTAGGGTTAGGGTTAGGGTAAGGGTAAGGGTTAGGGTTAAGGTTAGGGTTAGGGTAAGGGTAAGTGTTAGAGTTAAGGTTAGGGTTGGGATTAGCTTTAGAGTTAGGGTTAGGGTAAGGATAAGGGTTAGGGTTAGGATTAGGGTTAGGGTTAGGTGTAGTGTTGGGGTTAAGATTAGGGTTAGCGTAAGGGCTAGGGTTAGGTTTAGGTTTAGGGTTAGGTTTAGGATTAGGGTTAGGGTTAGGATTAGGGTTAGGGTAAGGGTATGTGCTAGGGTTAGGTTTAGGGTTAGGGTTAGGTTTAGGGTATGGGTAAGATTGAGGTTTAGGGTTAGGGTTAGGGTAAGGGTAAGGTTTAGGGTTAGGGTTAGGGTAAGGGTAAGGGTTAGGGTTAGGGTTAGACTTAGGGTAAGGGCAAGTGTTAGGGTTAGGGTTATTGTTAGGGTTAGGGTAAGGGTAAGGGTTAGGGTTAAGATTAGGGTTAGGGTTAGGGTAAGGGTTAGGGTAAGGGTTAGAGTTAGGGTTAGGGTTAGGGTTAGGTTTAGGTTAGGGTTAGGGTAAGGGTAAGAGTTAGGGTTAGGGTAAGGGTTAGGTTTAGAGTTGGGGTTAGGCTTAGGGTTATGGTTACGGTTAGGGTTAGGGTTAGGGTAAGGATATGTGTTAGGGTTAGGGTTAGGGTTAGGGTTAGCATTAGGGTAAGGTTAAATTTTAGGGTTAGGGTTAGCGTTAAGGTAAGGGTAAGGTTTAGGGATTGGGTTAGGGTTAGGGTTAGGGTAAGGGAAAGGGTTAGGGTTAGGGTTAGGTTTAAGGTTAGGTTTAGGGTTAGGGTAAGGGTAGGGGTTAGGTTTAGGGTTATTGTTAGGGTAAGGGTAAGGGTTAGGGTTAGGGTTAGGTTTAAGGTAGGGTTAGGGTAAGGGTTAGGGTTAGGTTTAGGGTTAGGTTTAGGGTTAGGGTTAGGGTAAGGGTAAGGGGTAGGGTTAAGGTTAGGGTTAGGTTTAGGTTTAGGGTTAGGATTAGAGTAAGGGTTAAGTGTTAGGGTTAGGATTAGGTTTTGGGTTAGGGTAAGGGTTAGGGTTACGTTTAGGGTTGGGTTTAGGATTAGGGTTAGGGTAAGGGTAAGTTTTAGGGTTACGGTTAGGTTTATGTTTAGGGTTGGGGTTAAGGTTAGGGTTAGGTTTGGGTAAGGGTAAGGCTTAGGGTTAGGGTTAGGGTTAGGGTTAGCGTTAGGGTAAGGGTAAGGGTTAGGGTTAGGTTTAGGCTTAAGGTAAGGGTAAGGGTTAGAGTTAGGGTTAGGTTTACGGTAAGGGTTAGGGTTAAGTTTAGGGTAAGGGTAAAGTTTAGGGTTAGAGTTAGGGTTAGGGTTAGTATAAGGGTAAGGGTTAGGGTGAGGGTTAGGGTTAAGTTTAGGTTTAGTGTTAGGGTAAGGGTAAGGGTTAGAGTTAGGGTAATGGTTAGGGTTAGCGTTAGGGTTAGGTTTAGGATAAGGGTAGGGGTTAATGTTAGGGTTAGGGTTAGGCTAAGGGGTTAAGGTTAGGTTTAGGGTTAGGGTAGGGTAAGGCTTAGGGTTAGGGTTAGGGTTAGGGTTAGGGTTTGTGTTAGGTTTAGTGTTAGGGTTCGGGAAAGGGTAAGGATTAGGGTTAGGGTTAGGGTTAAGGTTAGGGTTAGGCTTAGGGTTAGGGTTAGGTTTAGGGTTAGGGCAAGGGTAAGGGTAAGGGTTAGGGTTAAGGTTAGTGTTAGGATTAGGGTTAGGATAAGGGTAAGGGTTAATGTTAGGGTTAGTGTTAGGCTTAGGGGTTACGGTTGGGGTTAGGGTTAGGGTAGGGTAAAGGTTAGGGTTAGGTTTAGGGTTAGTGTTAGAATTAAGTTTAGGGTTAGGGTAAGTGTAAGGGTTAGGGTTAGGGTTAGGGTTAGGTTAAGGGTTAGGGTTATTGGTTAGGGTTAGGGTTAGGGTTAGTGTAAGGATTAGGGTTAGGATTAGGGTAAGGTTTAGGGTTAGGGTTAGGGTAAGGGTTTGGGTTAGGGTTAGGGTTAGTGTAAGGGTAAGGGTTAGGGTTAGGGTAAGTGTTCTGGTTAGGGTTAGTGTTAGGGTAAGGGTAAGTGTTAGGTTTAGGATTAGGGTTAGGGTAAGTGTTCTGGTTAGGGTTAGGGTTAGGGTAAGGGTAAAGGTTAGGGTTAGGGTTAGGGTTATGGGTTAGGGTTAGGATTAGGGTTAGGGTTAGGTTTAGGGTTAGGTTTACGGTAAGGGCAAGGGTTAGGTTTAGGGTAAGGGTTTCGTTTAGGGTTAGGGTTAGGTTTAGGGTTAGGGTTAGGATAAGGGTAAGGGTTAGGGTTAGAGTTAGGGTTAGGGTAAGTTTAAGGGTTAGGGTTAATTTTAGGGTTAGGGTTAGTGTAACGTTAAGGGTTAGATTTAGCCTTAGGGTTAAGGTTAGGTTAAGGGTAAGGGTTAGGGTTACAGTTAGGGTTAGGTTTAGGGTTAGGGTTAGGGTAAGGGTTAGGGTTAGGGTAAGGGTTAGGGTTAAGGTTAGGTTTAGGGTTAGGGTTAGGGTTAGGGTTAGGATAAGGTTAAGGGTTAGCGTTAGGGTTAGGGTTAGGTTTAGGATTAGGGTTAGTGTTAGGGTTAGGGTAAAGATAAGGGTAAGAGTTAAGGTTAGGGTTAGGGTTAGGGTTAAGGTTAGGTTTAGGTTGAGGGTAAGGGTAAGGATTAGGGTTAGGTTTAGGGTTAGGGTTAGGGTAAGGGTAAGGGTAAGGGTGAGGGATAAGGTTTGGGTTAGGGTTAGGGTTAGTGTAAGGGTTAGGGTTAGGTTTAGGGTTATGGTTAGCATTAGCGTTAGGGGTAGGGTAAGGGTATGTGTTAGGATTAAGGTTAGGGTTAGGGTTAGGGTTAGAGTTAGGGTAAGGGTAAGGGTTAGGGTTAGTGTTAGGGTTAACGTAAGGGTAAGGGTTAGGGTTAGGTTTAGGGTAAGGGTAAGGTTTAGGGTTCGCGTTAGGGTTAGGGTTAGGGTTAGGGTAAGGGTATGGGTTAGGGTTAGACTTAATGTTATGGTTAGGTTTAGGGTCAGGGTAAGGATAAATGTTAGGGTTAGAATTAGGGTTAGGGTTAGGGTTAGGGTTAGGGTTAGTGTAAGGGTCAGGTTTAGGGTTAGGGTTAGGGTTAGGGTAAGTGTTCTGGTTAGGTTAGGGTTAGGGTAAGGGTAAGGTTTAGGTTTACGGTTAGGTTTAGGGTAAGTGTTCTGGTTAGGGTTAGGGTTAGGGTAAGGGTAAAGGTTAGGGTTAGGGTTAGGGTTATGGGATAGATTTAGGGTTAAGGTTAGGTTTAGTGTTAGGTTTAGGGTAAGGGCAAGGGTTAGGTTAAGGTTAGGGTTAGGTTTAGGTTTAGGGTTAGGTTTAGGGGTAGGCTTAGGGTAAGGGTAAGGATTAGGGTTAGAGTTAGGGTTAGGTTAATGTTAGGGTTAGGGTTAGTTTTAGGGTTAGGGTTAGGGTAAGGGTAAGGGTTAGGGTTAGGGTAAGCCAAAGGTTTAGGGTTAGGGTTGGGGTTAAGGTTAGCGTTAGGATTAGTGTTAGAGTTAGGTTTAGGTTTAGGGTTAGGGTAAGGGTAAGGGTTATGGTTAGGGTTAGGGTTAGGGTTAGGTTTAGGGTAAGGGTTAGGGTTAGGTTTAGGGTTAGGGTTAGAGTAAGGTTTAGGGTTAGTGTTAGGGTAATGGTAAGGTTTGGGGTTAGGGTTAGGGTAAGGGTAAGTGTTAGGGTTAGGTTTAGGGTTAGGGTTAGGGTTAGAGTAAGGGTAAGGGTTAGGGTTAGGGTTAGGCTTAGGGTAAGGGTAAGTGTTAGGGTTAGGGTTAGGGTTAGGGTAAGGTTAAGGGTAAGGGTTAGGGTTAAGGTTAGGGTTAGGGTTAGGGGAATGATTAGGGTAAGGGTTTGAGTTAGGGTTAGGGTTAGGGTTAGGGTTAGGTTTAGGGTTAGGGTTAGGGTAAGGGTAAGGGTTAGGGTTAGGGTTAAGGTTAGGGTTACGGTTACGGTAAGGGTTAGGGTTAGGCTTAGAGTAAGGGTTAGGGTTAGGTTTAGGGTTAGGATAAGTGATAGTGTTAGGGTTAGGGTAAGGGTAAGGTTTAGGGTTAAGGTTAGGGTTAGGGTAAGGGTAAGGGTTAGGTTTAAGGTTAGGGTTAGCATTAGTTTTAAAGTTAGGGTTAGGGTAAAGGTAAGAATTAGGGTTAATATTATGGTTAGGGATATTGTAAGGGTTAGGGTTATGATTAGGGTTAAGGTTCGGTTTAGGTTTAGGGTTAGGTTTAGGGTTAGGGTTAGGGTTAGGGTAAGGGTATGTGCTAGGGTTAGGGTTAGGTTTACGGTTAGGGTTAAGGTACGGGTAAGGGTTAGGGTTAGGGTTAGGATTAGGGTTAGGTTTAGGGTAAGTTTTAGGGTTAGGTTTAGGGTAAGGATAAGGTTTAGGGTTAGGGTTAGGGTAGGCTAAGGGTAAGGGTAAGGGTTAGGGTTAGGATTAGGGTTAGTGTTAGGGTTAGGGTTAGGGTAAGTGTAAGGGTACGGGTTAGGGTTAGGGTTAGGGTAAGTGTTCTCGTTAGGGTTCAGGTTAGGGTTAGGGTTAGCGTTAGGGTAAGGGTAAGGGTTAGGTTTAGGGTAAGGGTTAGGGTTAGGTTTAGGGTTAGGTTTAGGGTTAGGTTTAGGGTTAGGGTTAGAGTAAGGTTTAGGGTTAGTGTTAGGATAAGGGTAAGGTTTAGAGTTAGGGTTAGGCTAAGGGTAAGTGTTAGGGTTAGGTTTAGGGTTAGGGTTAGGATAAGGGTAAGGATTAGGTTTAGTGTTAGGCTTAGGTTAAGGGTAAGTGTTAGGGTTAGTGTTAGGGTTAGGGTTAGAGAAAGGGTAAGGGTAAGGGTTAGGGTTAAGGTTAGGGTTAGTGTTAGGGGAATGGTTAGGGTAAGGGTTAGAGTTAGGGTTAGGTTTAGGTTAGGTTTATGGTTAGGGTTAGGTTTAGGTTTAGGTTTAGGGTTAGAATAAGGTTTAGGGTTAGTGTTAGGATAAGGGTAAGGTTTAGGGTTAGGGTTAGGGTAAGGGTACGTGTTAGGGTTAGGTTTAGGGTCAGGGTTAGGGTAAGGGTAAGGGTTAGGGTTAGGGTTAGGCTTAGGGTAAGGGTAAGGGTAAGGGTTAGGGTTAAGGTTAAGGTTATGGTTAGGAGAATGGTTAGGGTAAGGGTTAGAGTTAGGGTTAGGGTTAGGGTTAGGTTTAGGGTTAGGGTTAGGGTAAGGGTAAGGGTTAGGGTTAGGGTAAGGGTTAGTTTTAGGGTTGGGGTTATCTTTAGGGTTAGGGTTATGGTAAGGGTAAAGATTAGGGTTACGGTTAGGGTTAGGGTTAGGGTTATGCTTAGGGTTAGGGTTATGTTTAGGGTTAGGGTTAGGTAAGGGTAAGGGTTAGGGTTAGGGTTAGGGTTAAGGTTAGGGTTAGGGTTAGGGTTAGGGTTACAGTTAGGTTTAGGCTTAGGGTAAGGGTAAGGTTTAGGTTTAGGGTTAAGGTTAGTGTTAGGTTAAGGGTTAGGGTTAGGAGTTAGGGTTAGGGTCAGGGTTGGGTAAGGTTTAGGGTTAGGGTTAGGGTAAGGGTTAGGGTTAGGGTTAGGGTAAGGGTAAGTATTAGGGTTAGGGTTAGGGTAAGGGTTATTGTTAGAGTTTGGGTTCGGGTTAGGGTAAGTGTTAGGGTTAGGGTAAGTGTTAGGGTTAGGGTTAGGGTTAGTTTTAGCGTTAGGGGTTACGATTAGGTTTAGGGTTAGGGTTAGGTTTAGTGTTATGGTTAGCCTTAGGGTTAGGGTTAGTTTTAGTGTTACGGTTAGGGTAAGGTTTAGGGTTAGGGTTAGGTTTAGGGTTAGGGTTAGCGTTAGGGTTATAGTTAGGTTAGGGTTAGGTTTTGGGTTAGGGTAAGGGTAAGGGTTAGGGTTAGGGTTAGGGTTAAGTTAAGGGTTAGGGTTAGTGGTTAGGGTTAGGATTAGGGTTAGGGTAAGGATATGTGTTAGGGTTAGGGTTAGGGTTAGGGTTAGGTTTAGGGTTATGGTTATGGTTTGGGTTAGGGTTAGGGTAAGGATGTGTGTTAGGGTTAGGGTTAGGGTTAGGGTTAGGGTTAGCATTAGGGTAAGGGTAAGTTTTAGGGTTAGGGTTAAGGTTAAGGTAAGGGTTAGGGTTAGGGTTAGGCTTAGGTTTAGAGTAAGGGTTCGGATTAGGGTTAGGGTAAGGGTAAGTTTTAGGGTTTGGGTTAGGGTTAGGGTTAGGGTAAGGGTTAGGTTTAGGGTTAGGGTTATGGTAAGGGTAAGGGTTAGTGTTAGGGTTAAGGTTAGGGTTAGGGTTACGGTAAGGGTTAGGGTTAGGCTTAGGGTAAGGGTTAGGGTTAGGGTTAGGGTTAGGATAAGTGTTAGTGTTAGGTTTAGGGTAAGGGTAAGGTTTAGGGTTAAGGTTAGGGTTAGGGTAAGGGTAAGGGTTAGGGTTAAGGTGAGGGTTAGCATTAGTTTTAGAGTTAGGGTTAGGGTAAAAGTAAGAGTTAGGGTTAATATTATGGTTAGGGATATTGTAAGGGTTAGGGTTATGGTTAGGGTTAAGCTTAGGTTTAGGTTTAGGGTTAGGTTTAGGATTAGGGTTAGGGTTAGGGTTAGGGTTAGGGTAAGGGTATGTGCTAGGGTTAGGGTTAGGTTTACTGTTAGGATTAAGGTACGGGTAAGGGTTAGGGTTAGGTTTAGGTTTAGGGTTAGGTTTAGGGTAAGTTTTAGGGTTAGGTTTAGGGTAAGGATAAGGTTTTGGGTTAGGGTTAGGGTAGGCTAAGGGTAAGGGTAAGGGTTAGGGTTAGGGTTAGGGTTAGGTTTAGGGTTAGGGTAAGGGTAAGGGTAAGGGTTAGGGTTAGGGTTAGGCTAAGTGTTCTGGTTAGGGTTAGGGTTAGGGTTAGTGTTACCGTTAGGATAAGGGTAAGGGTCAGGTTTAGGGTTAGGGTTAGGGTTAAGGTAAGGGTAAGGGTTAGGGTTAGGGTTAGGTTTAGGTTAAGGGTTAGGGTTAGGTTTAGGGTTAGGGTTAGAGTAAGGTTTAGGGTTAGTGTTAGGGTAAGGGTAAGGTTTAGGGTTAGGGTTAGGGTAAGGGTTAGGGTTAGGGTTAGGATAAGGGTAAGGGTTAGGGTTAGGGTTAGGCTTAGGGTAAGGGTAAGTGTTATGGTTAGGGTTAGGGTAGGGGTAAGGGTAAGGGTTAGGGTTAAGATTAGGGTTAGGGTTAGGGGAATGGTTAGGGTAAGGGTTAGAGATAGTGTTAGGGTTAGGGTTAGGTTTGGGGTTAGGGTTAGGGTTAGGGTAAGAGTAAGGGTTAGGGTTAGGGTTAGGGTTAGGTTTACGGTAAGGGTTAGGTTTAGGGTTAGGGTTAGGGTAAGGTTAAGGGTTAGGGTTAGAGTTAGGGTTAGGGTAAAGGTAAGAGTTAGGGATAGGATTATGGTTAGGGATATTGTAAGGGTTAGGGTTATGATTAGGATTAGGGTTAGGTTTAGGTTTATGGTTAGGTTTAGGGTTACAGTTAGGGTTAGGGTTAGTGTTAGGGTAAGGGTATGTGCTAGGGTTAGGGTTAGGTTTACGGTTAGGGTTAAGGTACGGGTAAGGGTTAGGGTTAGTGTTAGGATTAGGGTTAGGTCTTGGGTAAGTTTTAGGGTTAGGTTTAGGGTAAGGATAAGGTTTAGGGTTAGGGTTAGGGTAGGCTAAGGGTAAGGGTAAGGGTTAGGGATAGGGTTAGGGTTAGGGTTAGGTTTAGGGTTAGGGTAAGGGTAAGGGTAAGGGTAAGGGTTAGGGTTAGGGTTAGGGTAAGTGTTCTGGTTAGGGTTCGGGTTAGGTTTAGGGTTAGCATTAGAGTAAGGGTAAGGGCAAGGGTTAGGTTTAGGGTAAGGGTTAGAGTTATGTTTAGGGTTAGGGTTAGGGTTAGGGTTAGGGTAAGGGTAAGGTTTAAGGTTAGGGTTATGCTTAGGGTAAGGGTAAGTGTTAGGGTTAGGGTTAGGGTTAGGGTAAGGGTAAGGGTAAGGGTTCGGGTTAAGGTTAGGGTTAGTGTTAGGGGAATTGTTAGGGTAAGGGTTAGAGTTAGGGTTAGGGTTAGGGTTAGGTTTAGGGTTAGGGTTAGGGTTAGGGTTAGGTTTAGGGTTAGGTTTAGAGTAAGGTTTAGGGTTAGTGTTAGGATAAGGGTAAGGTTTAGGGTTAGGGTTAGGGTAAGGGTAAGTGTTAGGGTTAGGTTTAGGGTTGGTTAGGGTAAGGGTAAGGGTTAGGGTTAGGGTTAGGCTTAGGGTAAGTGTAAGTGTTAGGGTTAGGGTTAGGGTTATGGTAAGGGTAAGGGTAAGGGTTAGGGTTAAGGTTAGGGTTGTGGTTAGGGGAATGGTTAGGGTAAGGGTTAGCGTTAGGGTTAGGGTTAGGTTTAGGTTTAGGGTTAGAGTTAGGGTAAGGGTAAGGGTTAGGGTTAGGGTAAGGGTTAGTTTTAGAGTTGGGGTTAAATTTAGGGTTAGGATTAGGGTAAGGGTAAAGATTAGGGTTAGGTTTAGCGTTAGGGTTAGGGTTACGGTTACGGTTAGGGTTAGGGTTAGGGTTAGGGTAAGGATATGTGTTAGGGTTAGGGTTATTGTTAGCATTAGGGTAAGGGTAAGTTTTAGGGTTAGGTTTAGGGTTAAGGTAAGAGTAAGGGTTAGGGTTAGGGTTAGGGTTAGGTTTAGAGTAAGGTTTAGGGTTAGGGTTAGGGCAAGGGTAAGGTTTAGGGTTAGGGTTAGGGTTAGGGTAAGGGTAAGGTTTAGGGTTAGGGTTAGGGTTAAGGATAGGTTTAGGGTTAGGGTAAGGGTAAGGGTTAGGGTTAGGTTTAGGGTTAGGGTTAGGATAAGGGTAAGGGTTTGCGTTAGGGTTAGGGTTAGGCTTAGGGGTTACGGTTAGAGTTAGGGTTAGGTTAAGTGTAAGGGTTAGGGTTAGGATTAGGGTTTGGGTCAGGGTAAAGGTTAGGGTTAGGGTTAGGTTTAGATTTAGGGTTAGATTTAGGGTAAGTGTAAGGGTTAGGGTTATGGTTAGGGTTAGGTTTAGGGTTGGGGTTAAGGTTAGGGTTAGGGTAAGTGTAAGGGTTAGGGTTAAGGTTAGGGATAGCGTTAGGGTAAGGGTAAGGGTTAGGGTTAGGGTTAACTTAAGGGTAAGGGTTAGGGTTTGGTTAGGTTTAGGGTAAGGGTTAGGGTTAGGTTTATGGTAAGGGTAAGGTTTAGGTTTAGGGTTAGGTTTAGGGTTAGGTTTAGGGTTAGGATAAGGGTAAGGGTTAGGTTTAGGGTTAGGGTTAAGGTTAGGTTTAGTGTTAGGGTAAGGGCATGGGTTAAGGTTAGGTTTAGGGTTAGGGTAATGGTTAGGAGTAGCATTAGGGTTAGGGTAGGGTTTAGGGTAAAGGTAAGAGTTAGGGTTAGGGTTAGGGTTAGGGTTAGGATAAGGGTAAGGTTTAAGGTTAGGGTTAGGGTTAGGCTTATTGGTTAGGGTTATCGTTAGGGTTAGGGTAGAGTAATGGTGAGGGTTAGGATTAGGTTTAGGGTTACTGTTAGGTTTAGGGTTAGGGTTAGGGAAAGGGTAAGGATTAGGTTTAGGGTTAGGGTTAAGGCTAGGGTTAGGCTTAGGGTTAGGGTTAGGTTTAGGGTTAGGTTTAGGTAAGGGTAAGGGTTAGTTTTAGGGTTAAGGTTAGGGTTAGGGTTAGAGTTAGGGTTACAGTTAGGTTTAGGCTTAGGGTAAGGGTAAGGTTTAGGTTTAGGGTTAAGGTTAGTGTTAGGTTAAGGGTTAGGGTTAGGAGTTAGGGTTAGGGTTAGGGATGGGTAAGGTTAGGGTTAGGGTTATGGTAAGGGTTAGGGTTAGGTTTGGAGTAAGGGTAAGTATTAGGGTTAGGGGTTAGGGTAAGGGTTATTGTTAGAGTTTGGGTTCGGTTAGGGTAAGTGTTAGGGTTAGGGTTAGGGTTAGGGTAAGTGTTAGGGTTAGGGTTAGGATTAGGGTAAGGGTAAGTGTTAGGGTTAGGGTTAGGGTTAGTTTTAGCGTAGGGGTTAGGATTAGGGTTAGGGTTAGGGTTAGGTTTAGTGTTAGGGTTAGGGTAAGGTTTAGGGTTAGGGTTAGGTTTAGGGTTAGGGTTAGCGTTAGGGTTAGGGTTAGGTTTAGTGTTAGGGTTAGGGTAAGGTTTAGGGTTAGGGTTAGGTTTAGGGTTAGGGTTAGCGTTAGGGTTAGGGTTAGGTTAGGGTTAGGTTTTGGGTTAGGGTAAGCATAATGGTTAGAGTTAGGGTTAGGGTTAAGTTAAGGGTTAGGGTTAGTGGTTAGGTTTAGGATTAGGGTTAGGTTAAGGGTTAGGCTTAGGATTAGGGTAAGGGTTAGGGTTAGGGTTAGGTTTAGGGTTAGGGTTAGGGTTAGGGTTATTTTTAGGATAAGCGTTAGGGTTAGGGTTAGGGTAAGGGTAAGGGTTAGGGTTAAGGTTAGGGTTAGGGTAAGGGTAAGGGTTAGAGTTAAGGTTAGGGTTAGGATTAGCTTTAGAGTTAGGGTTAGTGTAAGGATAAGGGTTTGGGTTAGGATTAGGGTTAGGTTTAGGTGTAGTGTTGGGGTTAAGATTAGGGTTAGCGTAAGGGCTAGGGTTAGGTTTAGGTTTAGGTTTAGGGTTAGGTTTAGGGTTACGGTTAGGGTTAGGGTTAGGGTAAGGGTATGTGCTAGGGTTAGGTTTAGGGTTAGGGTTAGGTTTAGGGTAAGGGTTAGGGTTAGGGTTAGGGTAAGGGTAAGGTTGAGGTTTAGGTTTAGGGTTAGGGTTAGTCTAAGGGTAAGGGTAAGGGTTAGGGTTAGGGTTCTGTTTAGGTTTCGGTTAAGGGTAAGGGTAAGGGTTTGGGTTAGAGTTAGGGTAAGTGTTCTTGTTAGGGTTAGGGTTAGGGTTAGTGTTAGGGTAAGGGTAAAGTTTAGGGTTACGGTTAAGGTTAGGAGTTAGGGTTAGGTTTAGGGTGAGGTTTAGAGTTAGGGTTAGAGTAAGGGCAAGGGTTAGGGTTATGGTTAGGGTTAGGTTTAGGGGTAGGTTTAGGGTTAGGTTTAGGGTTAGTGCTAGGTAAGGGTAAGGTTTAGGGTTAGGGTTAGGGTTAGGGTAATGATAAGTGTTAGGGTTAGGTTTAGGGTTAGTGTTAGGGTAAGTGTAAGGGTTAGGGTTAGGGTTAGACTTAGGGTAAGGGCAAGTGTTAGGGTTAGGGTTATTGTTAGGGTTAGGGTAAGGGTAAGAGTTAGGGTTAAGATTAGGGTTAGGGTTAGGGTAAGGGTTAGGGTAAGGGTTAGAGTAAGGGTTAGGGTTAGGGTTAGGTTTAGGTTAGGGTTAGGGTAAGGGTAAGAGTTAGGGTTAATATTATGGTTAGGGATATTGTAAGGGTTAGGGTTATGGTTAGGGTTAAGCTTAGGTTTAGGTTTAGGGTTAGGTTTAGGATTAGGGTTAGGGTTAGGGTTAGGGTTAGGGTAAGGGTATGTGCTAGGGTTAGGGTTAGGTTTACTGTTAGGATTAAGGTACGGGTAAGGGTTAGGGTTAGGTTTAGGTTTAGGGTTAGGTTTAGGGTAAGTTTTAGGGTTAGGTTTAGGGTAAGGATAAGGTTTTGGGTTAGGGTTAGGGTAGGCTAAGGGTAAGGGTAAGGGTTAGGGTTAGGGTTAGGGTTAGGTTTAGGGTTAGGGTAAGGGTAAGGGTAAGGGTTAGGGTTAGGGTTAGGCTAAGTGTTCTGGTTAGGGTTAGGGTTAGGGTTAGTGTTACCGTTAGGATAAGGGTAAGGGTCAGGTTTAGGGTTAGGGTTAGGGTTAAGGTAAGGGTAAGGGTTAGGGTTAGGGTTAGGTTTAGGTTAAGGGTTAGGGTTAGGTTTAGGGTTAGGGTTAGAGTAAGGTTTAGGGTTAGTGTTAGGGTAAGGGTAAGGTTTAGGGTTAGGGTTAGGGTAAGGGTTAGGGTTAGGGTTAGGATAAGGGTAAGGGTTAGGGTTAGGGTTAGGCTTAGGGTAAGGGTAAGTGTTATGGTTAGGGTTAGGGTAAGGGTAAGGGTAAGGGTTAGGGTTAAGATTAGGGTTAGGGTTAGGGGAATGGTTAGGGTAAGGGTTAGAGATAGTGTTAGGGTTAGGGTTAGGTTTGGGGTTAGGGTTAGGGTTAGGGTAAGAGTAAGGGTTAGGGTTAGGGTTAGGGTTAGGTTTACGGTAAGGGTTAGGTTTAGGGTTAGGGTTAGGGTAAGGTTAAGGGTTAGGGTTAGAGTTAGGGTTAGGGTAAAGGTAAGAGTTAGGGATAGGATTATGGTTAGGGATATTGTAAGGGTTAGGGTTATGATTAGGATTAGGGTTAGGTTTAGGTTTATGGTTAGGTTTAGGGTTACAGTTAGGGTTAGGGTTAGTGTTAGGGTAAGGGTATGTGCTAGGGTTAGGGTTAGGTTTACGGTTAGGGTTAAGGTACGGGTAAGGGTTAGGGTTAGTGTTAGGATTAGGGTTAGGTCTTGGGTAAGTTTTAGGGTTAGGTTTAGGGTAAGGATAAGGTTTAGGGTTAGGGTTAGGGTAGGCTAAGGGTAAGGGTAAGGGTTAGGGATAGGGTTAGGGTTAGGGTTAGGTTTAGGGTTAGGGTAAGGGTAAGGGTAAGGGTAAGGGTTAGGGTTAGGGTTAGGGTAAGTGTTCTGGTTAGGGTTCGGGTTAGGTTTAGGGTTAGCATTAGAGTAAGGGTAAGGGCAAGGGTTAGGTTTAGGGTAAGGGTTAGAGTTATGTTTAGGGTTAGGGTTAGGGTTAGGGTTAGGGTAAGGGTAAGGTTTAAGGTTAGGGTTATGCTTAGGGTAAGGGTAAGTGTTAGGGTTAGGGTTAGGGTTAGGGTAAGGGTAAGGGTAAGGGTTCGGGTTAAGGTTAGGGTTAGTGTTAGGGGAACTGTTAGGGTAAGGGTTAGAGTTAGGGTTAGGGTTAGGGTTAGGTTTAGGGTTAGGGTTAGGGTTAGGGTTAGGTTTAGGGTTAGGTTTAGAGTAAGGTTTAGGGTTAGTGTTAGGATAAGGGTAAGGTTTAGGGTTAGGGTTAGGGTAAGGGTAAGTGTTAGGGTTAGGTTTAGGGTTGGTTAGGGTAAGGGTAAGGGTTAGGGTTAGGGTTAGGCTTAGGGTAAGTGTAAGTGTTAGGGTTAGGGTTAGGGTTATGGTAAGGGTAAGGGTAAGGGTTAGGGTTAAGGTTAGGGTTGTGGTTAGGGGAATGGTTAGGGTAAGGGTTAGCGTTAGGGTTAGGGTTAGGTTTAGGTTTAGGGTTAGAGTTAGGGTAAGGGTAAGGGTTAGGGTTAGGGTAAGGGTTAGTTTTAGAGTTGGGGTTAAATTTAGGGTTAGGATTAGGGTAAGGGTAAAGATTAGGGTTAGGTTTAGCGTTAGGGTTAGGGTTACGGTTACGGTTAGGGTTAGGGTTAGGGTTAGGGTAAGGATATGTGTTAGGGTTAGGGTTATTGTTAGCATTAGGGTAAGGGTAAGTTTTAGGGTTAGGTTTAGGGTTAAGGTAAGAGTAAGGGTTAGGGTTAGGGTTAGGGTTAGGTTTAGAGTAAGGTTTAGGGTTAGGGTTAGGGCAAGGGTAAGGTTTAGGGTTAGGGTTAGGGTTAGGGTAAGGGTAAGGTTTAGGGTTAGGGTTAGGGTTAAGGATAGGTTTAGGGTTAGGGTAAGGGTAAGGGTTAGGGTTAGGTTTAGGGTTAGGGTTAGGATAAGGGTAAGGGTTTGCGTTAGGGTTAGGGTTAGGCTTAGGGGTTACGGTTAGAGTTAGGGTTAGGTTAAGTGTAAGGGTTAGGGTTAGGATTAGGGTTTGGGTCAGGGTAAAGGTTAGGGTTAGGGTTAGGTTTAGATTTAGGGTTAGATTTAGGGTAAGTGTAAGGGTTAGGGTTATGGTTAGGGTTAGGTTTAGGGTTGGGGTTAAGGTTAGGGTTAGGGTAAGTGTAAGGGTTAGGGTTAAGGTTAGGGATAGCGTTAGGGTAAGGGTAAGGGTTAGGGTTAGGGTTAACTTAAGGGTAAGGGTTAGGGTTTGGTTAGGTTTAGGGTAAGGGTTAGGGTTAGGTTTATGGTAAGGGTAAGGTTTAGGTTTAGGGTTAGGTTTAGGGTTAGGTTTAGGGTTAGGATAAGGGTAAGGGTTAGGTTTAGGGTTAGGGTTAAGGTTAGGTTTAGTGTTAGGGTAAGGGCATGGGTTAAGGTTAGGTTTAGGGTTAGGGTAATGGTTAGGAGTAGCATTAGGGTTAGGGTAGGGTTTAGGGTAAAGGTAAGAGTTAGGGTTAGGGTTAGGGTTAGGGTTAGGATAAGGGTAAGGTTTAAGGTTAGGGTTAGGGTTAGGCTTATTGGTTAGGGTTATCGTTAGGGTTAGGGTAGAGTAATGGTGAGGGTTAGGATTAGGTTTAGGGTTACTGTTAGGTTTAGGGTTAGGGTTAGGGAAAGGGTAAGGATTAGGTTTAGGGTTAGGGTTAAGGCTAGGGTTAGGCTTAGGGTTAGGGTTAGGTTTAGGGTTAGGTTTAGGTAAGGGTAAGGGTTAGTTTTAGGGTTAAGGTTAGGGTTAGGGTTAGAGTTAGGGTTACAGTTAGGTTTAGGCTTAGGGTAAGGGTAAGGTTTAGGTTTAGGGTTAAGGTTAGTGTTAGGTTAAGGGTTAGGGTTAGGAGTTAGGGTTAGGGTTAGGGATGGGTAAGGTTAGGGTTAGGGTTATGGTAAGGGTTAGGGTTAGGTTTGGAGTAAGGGTAAGTATTAGGGTTAGGGGTTAGGGTAAGGGTTATTGTTAGAGTTTGGGTTCGGTTAGGGTAAGTGTTAGGGTTAGGGTTAGGGTTAGGGTAAGTGTTAGGGTTAGGGTTAGGATTAGGGTAAGGGTAAGTGTTAGGGTTAGGGTTAGGGTTAGTTTTAGCGTAGGGGTTAGGATTAGGGTTAGGGTTAGGGTTAGGTTTAGTGTTAGGGTTAGGGTAAGGTTTAGGGTTAGGGTTAGGTTTAGGGTTAGGGTTAGCGTTAGGGTTAGGGTTAGGTTTAGTGTTAGGGTTAGGGTAAGGTTTAGGGTTAGGGTTAGGTTTAGGGTTAGGGTTAGCGTTAGGGTTAGGGTTAGGTTAGGGTTAGGTTTTGGGTTAGGGTAAGCATAATGGTTAGAGTTAGGGTTAGGGTTAAGTTAAGGGTTAGGGTTAGTGGTTAGGTTTAGGATTAGGGTTAGGTTAAGGGTTAGGCTTAGGATTAGGGTAAGGGTTAGGGTTAGGGTTAGGTTTAGGGTTAGGGTTAGGGTTAGGGTTATTTTTAGGATAAGCGTTAGGGTTAGGGTTAGGGTAAGGGTAAGGGTTAGGGTTAAGGTTAGGGTTAGGGTAAGGGTAAGGGTTAGAGTTAAGGTTAGGGTTAGGATTAGCTTTAGAGTTAGGGTTAGTGTAAGGATAAGGGTTTGGGTTAGGATTAGGGTTAGGTTTAGGTGTAGTGTTGGGGTTAAGATTAGGGTTAGCGTAAGGGCTAGGGTTAGGTTTAGGTTTAGGTTTAGGGTTAGGTTTAGGGTTACGGTTAGGGTTAGGGTTAGGGTAAGGGTATGTGCTAGGGTTAGGTTTAGGGTTAGGGTTAGGTTTAGGGTAAGGGTTAGGGTTAGGGTTAGGGTAAGGGTAAGGTTGAGGTTTAGGTTTAGGGTTAGGGTTAGTCTAAGGGTAAGGGTAAGGGTTAGGGTTAGGGTTCTGTTTAGGTTTCGGTTAAGGGTAAGGGTAAGGGTTTGGGTTAGAGTTAGGGTAAGTGTTCTTGTTAGGGTTAGGGTTAGGGTTAGTGTTAGGGTAAGGGTAAAGTTTAGGGTTACGGTTAAGGTTAGGAGTTAGGGTTAGGTTTAGGGTGAGGTTTAGAGTTAGGGTTAGAGTAAGGGCAAGGGTTAGGGTTATGGTTAGGGTTAGGTTTAGGGGTAGGTTTAGGGTTAGGTTTAGGGTTAGTGCTAGGTAAGGGTAAGGTTTAGGGTTAGGGTTAGGGTTAGGGTAATGATAAGTGTTAGGGTTAGGTTTAGGGTTAGTGTTAGGGTAAGTGTAAGGGTTAGGGTTAGGGTTAGACTTAGGGTAAGGGCAAGTGTTAGGGTTAGGGTTATTGTTAGGGTTAGGGTAAGGGTAAGAGTTAGGGTTAAGATTAGGGTTAGGGTTAGGGTAAGGGTTAGGGTAAGGGTTAGAGTAAGGGTTAGGGTTAGGGTTAGGTTTAGGTTAGGGTTAGGGTAAGGGTAAGAGTTAGGGTTAGGGTAAGGGTTAGGTTTAGGGTTGGGGTTAAGTTTAGGGTTAGGTTTAGTGTAAGGGTAAACATTAGGTTTAGGTTTAGGGTTAGGGTTAGGCTTAGGGTTATGGTTACGGTTAGGGTTAGGGTTAGGTTAAGGATATGTGTTAGGGTTAGGGTTAGGGTTAGGGTTAGCATTAGGGTAAGGTTAAGTTTTAGGGTTAGGGTTAGCATTAAGGTAAGGGTAAGGTTTAGGATTTGGGTTAGGGTTAGGGTTAAGGTAAGGGTAAGGTTAAGGGTTAGGGTTAGGGTAATGGTTAGGGTTAGCGTTAGGGTTAGGGTAGGGTTTAGGGTAAGGGTAAGTGTAAGTGTTAGGGTAAGGGTTAGGGTTAGGTTTAGGATAAGGGTAGGGGTTAATGTTAGGGTTAGGGTTAGGCTAAGGGGTTAAGGTTAGGTTTAGGGTTAGGGTAGGGTAAGGCTTAGGGTTAGGGTTGGGGTTAAGGTTAGGGTTTGTGTTAGGTTTAGTGTTAGGGTTCGGGAAAGGGTAAGGATTAGGGTTAGAGTTAGGGTTAAGGTTAGGGTTAGGCTTAGGGTTAGGGTTAGGTTTAGGGGTAGGGCAAGGATAAGGGTAAGGTTTAGGGTTAAGTTTAGGGTTAGGGTTAGGGTTAGGATAAGGGTAAGGGTTAATGTTAGGGTTAGGGTTAGGCTTAGGGGTTACGGTTGGGGTTAGGGTTAGGGTAGGGTAAAGGTTAGGGTTAGGGTTAGGGTTAGTGTTAGAATTAAGTTTAGGGTTAGGGTAAGTATAAGGGTTAGGGTTAGGGTTAGGGTTAGGTTAAGGGTTAGGGTTAGGGGTTAGGGTTAGGGTTAGGGTTAGTGTAAGGATTAGGGTTAGGATTAGGGTAAGGTTTAGGGTTAGGGTTAGGGTAAGGGTTTGGGTTAGGGTTAGGGTTAGTGTAAGGGTAAGGGTTAGGGTTAGGGTAAGTGTTCTGGTTAGGGTTAGTGTTAGGGTAAGGGTAAGTGTTAGGTTTAGGATTAGGGTTAGGGTAAGTGTTCTGGTTAGGGGTAGGGTTAGGGTAAGGGTAAAGGTTAGGGTTAGTGTTAGGGTTATGGATTAGGGTTAGGGTTAGGTTTAGGGTTAGGTTTACGGTAAGGGCAAGGGTTAGGTTTAGGGTAAGGGTTTCGTTTAGGGTTAGGGTTAGGTTTAGGGTTAGGGTTAGGGTAAGGGTAAGGGTTAGGGTTAGAGTTAGGGTTAGGGTAAGTTTAAGAGTTAGGGTTAATTTTAGGGTTGGGGTTAGTGTAACGGTAAGGGTTAGATTTAGCGTTAGGTTTAAGGTTAGGTTAAGGGTAAGGGTTAGGGTTACAGTTAGGGTTAGGTTTAGGGTTAGGGTTAGGGTAAGGGTTAGGGTTAAGGTTAGGTTTAGGGTTAGGGTTAGGGTTAGGGTAAGGGTAAGGGTTAGGGTTAGGATTAGGGTTAGGATAAGGTTAAGGGTTAGCGTTAGGGTTAGGGTTAGGTTTAGGATTAGGGTTAGTGTTAGGGTTAGGGTAAGGATAAGGGTAAGGGTTAAGGTTAGGGTTAGGGTTAGGGTTAAGGTTAGGTTTAGGTTGAGGGTAAGGGTAAGGGTTAGGGTTAGGTTTAGGGTTAGGGTTAGGGTTAGGGTAAGGGTAAGGGTTAGGGATAAGGTTAGGGTTAGGGTTAGGGTTAGTGTAAGGGTTAGGGTTAGGTTTAGCGTTATGGTTAGCATTAGCGTTAGGGGTAGGGTAAGGGTATGTGTTAGGATTAAGGTTAGGGTTAGGGTTAGGGTTAGAGTTAGGGTAAGTGTAAGGGTTAGGGTTAGTGTTAGGGTTAACGTAAGGG
>JANJXV010000044.1:6072500-6142500 GCA_024803745.1 Megascapheus bottae
GTTAGGCTTAGGGTTTGGGTTAGGGTTAGGGTAAGGGTAAGGGTAAGGGTTAGAGTTAGGGTAAGTGTTCTGGTTAGGGTTAGGGTTAGGGTAAGGGTAAGGGTTAGGTTTAGGGTTAGGGTTAGGGTAAGTGTTCTGGTTAGTGTTAGGGTTTGTGTAAGGGTAAAGCTTAGGTTTAGAGTTAGGATTATGGGTTAGGGTTAGGGTTAGGGTTAGGTTTAGGGTTAGGTTTAGGGTAAGGGCAAGGGTTAGGTTTAGGATTAGGGTTAGGTTTAGGGTTAGGGTTAGGTTTAGGGTTAGGGTTAGGATAAGGGTAAGGGTTAGGGTTAGAGTTAGGGTTAGGTAAGGGTAAGGGTTAGAGTTAGGTTTAGGGTTAGGTTTAGTGTAAGGGTAAGGGTTAGAGTTAGGGTTAGGGTTAGGGTTAGGGTAAGGGTAAGGTTTAGGGTTAGGGTTAGGGTTTGGTTGAGGGTTAGGGTTAGGGTAAGGGTTAGTGTTAGGGTAAGTGTTAGGGTTAAGTTTAGGATTAGGGTTAGGGTTAGGTTTAGGGTAAGGGTAAGGGTTAGCGTTAGGTTTATGGTTACTGTTAGCATAAAGGTAAGTGTTAAATTTAGGGTTAGGTTAGGTTTAGGGTTAGGGTTAGGGTTAGGGTTAGGGTTTTGGTTAGGGTAAGGGTATGTGTTAGGGTTAGGGTTAGGGTTAGGTTTAGGGTAAGGGTAAGGTTTAGGGTTAGGATAGCGTAGGGGTTAGGGTAAGGGTGAGGGTTAGTGTTAGGGTTAGGGTTATGTTTAGGTTTAGGGTTAGGGTAAGAGTAAGGGTTAGGGTTAGGTTTAGGGTAAGGGTTAGGGTTATGGTGAGGGTAGAGGTTAGGAAAAGGGTAAGTGTCAGGGTTAGGGTTCGGGTTAGGATAAGGTTAAGTGTTAGTTTTAGGGTTAGGGGTTAGTGTTATTGTTAGGGTTAGGCTTAGGGTAAGGATAAGGGTAAGGGTTAAGGTTAGGTTTAGGGTTAGGGTTAGGGTTAAGGTTAGGGTTAGGATTAGGGTTTGGATTAGGGTTAGGGTTACGGTTAGGGTTAGTTTTAGGGTTGGGGTTAAGGGTAGGGTTAGGGTTAGGGTAAGGATAAGGCTTAGGGTTAGGTTTAGGGTTAGGGTTAGGGTTAGCGTTAGGGTAAGGGTAAGGGTTAAGATTAGGGTTAGGCTTAAGGTAAGGGTAAGGGTTAGGGTTAGGTTTAGGGTAAGGGTAAGGTTTACGGTTAGGGTTACTATTAGGGTTAGGATAAGGGTAAGGGTTAGGGTGAGGGTTAGGGTTAAGGTTAGGTTTAGTGTTAGGGTAAGGGTAAGGGTTAGGGTTATGGTTAGGTTTAGGGTAATGGTTAGGTTTAGCGTTAGGATTAGGGTATGGTTTATTGTAAGCGTAAGTGTAAATGTTAGGGTTAGGGTTAGGGTTAGGATAAAGGTAGGGTTAATGTTATGGTTAGGATTAGGCTAAGGTGTTAGGGTTAGGGTTAGGGTTAGGGTAGGGTAAGGGTTAGGGTTAGGGTTAGTGTTAGGTTTAGTGTTAGGGTTAGGGAAAGGGTAAGGATTAGTGTTAGGTTTAGGGTTAAGGTTAGGGTTAGGCTTAGGGTTACGGTTAGGTTTAGGGTTGGTTCTAGGGTAAGGGTAAGGGTTAGGGTTAGGGTTAGGCTTAGGGGTTAAGGTTAGGGTTAGTGTTAGGGTAGGGTATGGGTTAGGGTTATGGTTAGGGTTAGACTTAGGTTTAGGGTTAGGGTAAGAGTAACGGATAGGGTTAGGGTTAGGGTTAGGTTAAAGTTTAGGGTAAGGGGTTAGGGTTAGGGTTAGGGTTAGTGTTAGGGTTAGGGTTAGGATTAGGGTAATGGTTAGGGTTACGGCTAGGGGAAGGGTTAGGGTTATGGTTAGGGTAAGGGTTAGGTTTAGGGTTAGGGATAGGGTTAGGCTAGGGGTTAGGGTAAGGGTTAGGGTTAGGGTTAGGTTAGAGTTAGAGTTATGGTTAGGGTTAGGTTTAGGTTTAGGTTTAGGGTAAGGGTAAGGGTTAGGGTTAGAGTTATGGTTAGGGTAAGGGTAACCGTTTGGGTTAGGGTTAGGATTAGGGGTAAGGTTAGTGTAAGGGTAAGGGTTAGATTCAGGGTTAGGGTTAGGGTTAGGGTTAGGGTAAGGGTAACGTTAGGGTTAGGGTAATGGTTAGGGTTAGGGTAAGGGTTAGGTTTAAGGTTAGGGTTAGCGTTAGGGTTAGGGTAAGGGTAAGGGTTAGTGTTAGGTTTAGTGTTAGGGTTAGCGTAAAGATAAGGGTTAAATTTAGTATTAGGGTTAGGGTTAGGTTTAGGGTTAGGGTTAGGGTTTTGTTTAAAGTTAGGGTTAGGGTGTGGTTTAGGGTTAGGGTTAGGGTTAGGGTTACTGTTAGGATTAGGGTAAGGGTTAGTGTGAGGGTTAGGGTTAGGGTTAGGGTAAGGGTAAGTGTTAGGGTTAGGGTTAGGTTTAAGGTAAGTGTAAGGTAAGGGTAAGGGTTAGGGTCAGGTTTAGGGTTAGGGTTAGCATTTGGGTAAGGGTAAGGTTTAGGGTTATGGTTAGGGTTAAGGTAAGGGTAAGGGTTAGGGTTAGGAGTAGGTTTAGGTTTAGCGTAAGGGTTAGGGTTAGGTTTAAGGTAAGGGTAAGTTTTAGGGTTATTGTTAGGATAGGGGTTAGGATAAGGGTAAGGGTTAGTGTTAAGGTTAGGGTTATGGTTAGGTTTAGGGTTAGGGTAAGAGTAAGTGTTAGGGTTAGGGTTAGGGTTAGGTTAAGGGTTAGGGTTAGGGTTAGGGTTAGGGTTATGATGAGGGTAGAGGTTAGGGTAAGGGTAAGTGTCAGGGTTAGGGTTCGGGTTAGGATAAGGTTTAGGGTTAGGGTTAGGGTTAGGATTTGGGGTTAGTGTTATTGTTAGTGTTAGGGTTAGGGGTTAGAGTTAGGGTTAGGGTTAGGGTTATGGTAAGGGTTAGGGTTAGGGTTAGGGTTAGTGTTAGGGTTAGGTTAAGTGTTAGTGTTAGGGTTAGTTTTAGCGTAAGTGTTAGGGTTAGATTTAGGGTAAGGGTAATATTTACAGTTAGGGTTAGCTTTAGGGTAATGATAAGTGTTAGGATTAGATTTAGGGTTAGGTTTATGGTAAGGGTAAGGGATAAGGTTAGGGTTAGACTTAGGGTAAGGGCAAGTTTTAGGGTTAGGGTTAATGTTAGGGTTAGGGTTAGGTAAGGGTAAGGGTAAGGGTTAGGGTTAAGGCTAGGGTTAGGTTTAGGGTAAGGGTTATGGTAAGTGTTAGAGTTAGGGTTAGGCTTAGGGTTAGGTTTAGGGTTATGGTTAGGGTAAGGGTAAGGTTTAGGTTTAGGGTAAGGGTTAGGTTTAGGTTTGATGTTAAGTTTAGGGTTAGGGTTAGTGTAAGGGTAAAGATTAGGGTTAGGGTTAGGGTTTGGGTTACAGTTATGGTTAGGGTTAGGGTTAGGGTAAGGATATGTCTTAGCGTTAGGGTTTGGGTTAGTGTTATGGTTAGGATTAGCGTTAGGTTAAGGGTAAGTTTTAGGGTTAGGGTTAGGGTTAAGGTAAGGGTAAGGGTTAGGGTTAGGGTTAGGTTTAGGGTGAGGTTTAGGGTAAGGGTTAGGGTTAGGGTTAGGGTAAGGGTAAGGTTTATGGTTAGGGTTAGGGTTAGGGTTAGTGTAAGGGTAAGGTTTAGATTTAGGGTTAGGTTTAGGGTTAGGGTTAGTGTAAGGGTAAAGATTACGGTTAGGGTTAGGGTTACGGTTACGTTTACGGTTAGGGTTATGGTTAGGGTTAAGGTCAGGATATGTGTTAGGGTTAGTGTTAGGGTTCGGGTTAGGGTAAGGGTAAGTTTTAGGGTTAGGGTTAGGGTTAGGATAAGGGTTAGGGTTAGGGTTAGGGTAAGGGTAAGCGTTAGGGTTAAAGTTTTGTTTAGGTTAAGGTTAAGGGTTAGGGTTAAGGTTAGGGTTAGGATTAGTTTTAGAGTTAGGGTTAGGGTAAGGGTAAGGGGTAGGGTTAGGTTTAGGGTAAGGGTTAGGGTTATGTTTAGGGTTAGGGTTAGGGTTAGGGTAAGGGTAAGGGTAAGGGTTAGGGTTAGGGTTAGGTGTAGTGTTTGGGTTAAGGTTAGGGTTAGGGTGAGCGTTAGGGTTAGGGTTAGGTTTATGTTTAGGGTTAGGTTTAGGGTTACGGTTAGGGTTAGGGTTTGGGTTAGGGTAAGGGTATGAGCTAGGCTTAGGTTTAGGGTTAGGATTAGGGTTAAGGTAAGCGTAAGGGTTTGGGTTCGGGTTAGGGTTAGGTTTAGGTTTAGGGTAAGGGATAGGGTTAGGTTTAGCGCAAGGGTAACGTTTAGGGTTAGGGTTAGGGTTAGGCTAAGGGTACGGGTAAGGGTTAGGTTTAGGGTTAGGGTTAGGGTTAGATTTAGGGTTAGTGTAAGGGTAAGGGTTAGGGTTAGGGTTAGTGTAAGTGTTCTGGTTAGGTTTAGGTTTGAGTTAGTGTTAGGGTAAGGGTAAATGTTAGGGTAGGGTTAGGGTTAGGGTGAGGTTTAGGGTTAGGGTTAGGGTTAGGATTAGGGTTATGGTTAGCGTTAGGGTAAGGGTAAGGGTTAGGGTTAGGTGTAGGGTTAAGTTAAGGGTAAGGGTTAGGGTTAGGGTTAGGCTTAGGGAAAGGGTAAGTGTTATGGTTAGGGTTAGGGTTAAGGTAAGGATAAGGGTAAGGGTTTGGGTTAAGTTTAGGGATAGGGTTACGGTAAGGGTTAGGGTTAGGGTTAGGGTTAGGGTAAGGGTTAGGGTTAAGGTAAGAGTAAGGGTTAGGGTTAGGGTTAGGGTTAGGGTTAGGTTTAGGGTAAGGGTTAGGGTTAGGGTAAGGGTAAGGTTTAGGGTTAGGGTTAGGGTTAGGTTTAGGGTTAGGATAAGGGTAAGGGTTAATGTTAGGGTTAGGGTTAGTCTAAGGGGTTAGGGTTAGGGTTAGGTTAGGGTAGGGTAAAGGTTAGGGTTAGGGTTAGGGTTAGGGTTAGTGTTAGGTTTAGTGTTAGGGTTAGGGAAAGGGTAAGGATTAGGGTTAAGGTTAGGGTTAAGGTTAGGGTTAGGCTTAGGGTTAGGGTTAGGTTTAGGGTTAGGGCTAGGGTAAGGGTAAGGTTTAGGGTTAGGGTTAGGGTTAGGATAAGGGTAAGGGTTAATGTTAGGGTTAGGGTTAGGCTTAGGGGTTAGGGTTATGGTTAGGTTTAGGGTTAGGGTAGGGTAGGGGTTAGGGTTAGGGTTAGGGTTAGGGTCAGAATTAGGTGTAGGGTTAGGGTAAGGGTAAGGTTTATGGTTAGGGTTAGGGTTAGGCTAAGGGTTAGGGTTAGGGTTTAGGGTTAGGGTTAGGGTTAGTGCAAGGGTTAGAGTTAGGATTAGGGTAAGGGTTAGGGTTAGGGTTAGGGTAAGGTTTAGGGTTAGGTTTAGGGTTAGTGTAAGAGTAAGGTTTAGGGTTAGGGTTAGGGTTAGGGTATGTGTTCTGGTTAGGGTTAGGGTTAGGGTAAGGGTAAGGTTAGGTTTAGGGTTAGGGTTAGGGTAAGTGTTCTGGTTAGGGTTAGGGTTAGGGTAAGGGTAAAGTTTAGGGTTAGGGTAGGGTCATGGGATAGAGTTAGGGTTAAGGTTATGTTTAGGGTTAGGTTTAGGGTAAGGGCAAGGGTTAGGTTTAGGGTTAGGGTAAGGTTTAGGGTTAGGGTTAGGTTTAGTGTTAGGCCTAGGCTAAGGGAAAGGGTTAGGGTTAGGGTTAGTGTTCGGGTAAGGGTAAGGATTAGGGTTAGGTTTAGGGTTAGGGTTAGTGTAAGGGTAAGGTTTAGATTTAGTGTTAGGGTTAGGGTTAGGGTAAGGGTAAGGGTTAGGGTTAGGGTTAGTGTTAGTGTTCTGGTTAGGGTTAGGTTTGGGTTAGTGTTAGGGTAAGGGTAAATGTTAGGGTAGGGTTAGGGTTAGGGTGAGGTTGAGGGTTAGGATTAGGGTTAGGATTAGGGTTATGGTTAGCGTTAGGGTAAGGGGAAGGGTTAGGGTTAGGTGTAGGGTTAAGTTAAGGGTAAGGGTTAGGGTTAGGGTTAGGCTTAGGGAAAGGGTAACTGTTATGGTTAGGGTTAGGGTTAAGGTAAGGATAAGGGTAAGGGTTTGGGTTAAGTTTAGGGATAGGGTTACGGTAAGGGTTAGGCTAAGGGTTAGAGTTAGTGTTAGGGTTAGGGTTAGGGTTAAGGTAAGAGTAAGGGTTAGGGTTAGGGTTAGGGTTAGGGTAAGGGTTAGGGTTAGGGTTAGGGTAAGGGTAAGGTTTAGGGTTAGGTTTAGGGTTAGGTTTAGGGTTAGGATAAGGGTAAGGGTTAATGTTAGGGTTAGGGTTAGTCTAAGGGGTTAGGGATAGGGTTAGGTTAGGGTAGGGTAAAGGTTAGGGTTAGGGTTAGGGTTAGGGTTAGTGTTAGGTTTAGTGTTAGGATTAGGGAAAGGGTAAGGATTAGGGTTAGGGTTAGGGTTAAGATTAGGGTTAGGCTTAGGTTTAGGGTTAGGTTTAGGGTTAGGGCTAGGGTAAGGGTAAGGTTTAGTGTTAGGGTTAGGGTTAGGGTTAGGATAAGGGTAAGGGTTAATGTTAGGGTTAGGGTTAGGCTTAGGGGTTAGGGTTAGGTTTAGGGTTGGGGTAGGGTAGGGGTTAGGGTTAGGGTTAGGGTTAGGGTCAGAATTAGGTGTAGGGTTAGGGTAAGGGTAAGGTTTATGGTTAGGGTTAGGGTTAGGTTAAGGTTAGGTTTAGGGTTTAGGGTTAGGGTTAGGGTTAGTGTAAGGGTTAGAGTTAGGATTAGGGTAAGGGTTAGGGTTAGGGTTAGGGTAAGGGTTAGGGTTAGGGTTAGGGTTAGAGTAAGGGTAAGTTTTAGGGTTAGGGTTAGGGTTAAGGTTAGTGTAAGGGTAAGGTTTAGATTTAGGGTTAGGGTTAGGGTTAGGGTAAGGGTAAGGGTTAGGTTTAGGGTTAGGGTAAGGTTTAGGGTTAGGGTTGGGTTTAGGGTTAGGCTTAGGGTAAGGGAAAGGGTTAGGGTTAGAGTTAGTGTTCGGGTAAGGGTAAGGATTAGGGTTAGGTTTAGGGTTAAGGTTAGTGTAAGGGTAAGGTTTAGATTTAGGGTTAGGGTTAGGGTTAGGGTAAGGGTAAGGGTTAGGGTTAGGGTTGGGGTTAGGTTTAGGGTTAGGGTTAGTGTAAGTGTTAGGGTTAGGTTAAGGGTTAGGGTTAAGGTTAGGGTTAGGGTTAGGGTTAGGGTATGTGTAAGGGTTAGGGTTAGGTTTAGGGTTAGGGTTAGCGTAAAGGTAAGGGTTAAATTTAGGGTTAGGTTTAGGTTTAGGGTAAGGGTTAGGGTTAGTGTTAGGGTAAGGATAAGGTTTTGGGTTAAGTTTAGGGTTAGCGTAAGAGTAAGGGTTAGGGTTAGGGTAAGGGTTAGGTTTAGGGTTGGGGTTAAGTTTAGGGTTAGGGTTAGTGTAAGGGAAAGATTACGGTTAGGGTTAGGGTTACGGTTACGTTTACGGTTAGGGTTATGGTTAGGGTTAAGGTAAGGATATGTGTTAGGGTTAGGGTTATGGTTCGGGGTAGCGTTAGGGTAAGGGTAAGTTTTAGCGTTAGGGTTAGGGTTAGGATAAGGGTTAGGGTTAGGGTTAGGGTTAGGTTTAGGGTAAGGGTTAGGGTTAGGATGAGGGTTAGGGTTAGGGATAGGTTGAGGTTTAGGGTAAGGGTAAGGGTTAGGATTAGGGTTATGGTTGGCGTTAGGGTTAGGGTTAGGGTTAGGGTTAGGTTTAGGGTAAAGGTTAGGGTTAGGTTTAGGGTAAATGTAAGGTTTAGGGTTAGGGTTAAGGTTAGGGTAAGGGTTAGGGTTAAGGTTAGGGTTAGGGTTAGGTTCAGGTTTAGGGTTAGGGTTAGCGTAAGGGTTAGGGTTAGGATTAGGGTTTGGGTTAGGGTAAGGGTTAGGGTTACGTTTAGGGTTAGGCTTAGGGTTGCGGTTAGGGTAAGGGTAAGGGTTAGGGTTAGGGTTAGGTTTAGGGTAAGGTTAAGGCTTAGGGTTAGGGTTAGGTTTAGTGTTATGGTTAGCGTTAGGGTAAGGGTAAGGGTTAGGGTTAAGTGTAGGGTTAAGTTAAAGGTAAGGGTTAGGGTTAGGGTTAGGTTTAGAGTAAGGGTTAGGGTTAGGTTTAGGGTAAGTGTAAGGTTTAAGGTTAGGGTTAGGGTTAGGGTTAGGATAAGGGTAAGGGTTAGGGTAAGGGATAGCATTAAGGTTAGGTTTAGTGTTAGGGTAAGGGTAAGGGTTAGGGTTAGGTTTAGTGTAATGGTTAGGGTTAGCATTAGGGTTAGGGTAGGGTTTAGGATAAGGGTTAGAGTTAGGGTTAGGTTTAGGGTTAGGATAAGGGTAAAGGTTAATGTTAGGGTTAGGGTTAGGCTAAGGGGTTAGGGTTAGGGTTAGGTTAGGGTAGGGTAAGGGTTAGGGTTAGGGTTAGGGTTAGTGTTAGGTTTAGTGTTAGGGTTAGGGAAAGGGTAAGGATTAGGGTTAGGGTTAGGGTTAAGGTTAGGGTTAGGCTTAGGGTTAGGGTTAGGTTTAGGGTTAGGGATAGGGTAAGGGTAAGGTTTAGGGTTAGGGTTAGGGTTAGGGTTAGGGTTAGGATAAGGGTAAGGTTAATGTTAGGGTTAGGGTTAGGCTTAGGAGTTAGGGTTAGGTTTAGAGTTAGGGTAGGGCAAGGGTTAGGGTTAGGGTTAGGTTTAGGGTTAGGGTTAGAATTACGTTTAGGGTTAGGTAAGGGTAAGGTTTAGGGTTAGGTTAGGGCAAGGGTAACTTTTAGGCTTAGGGTTAGGGTTAGGGTTAGGCTAAGGGTACGGGTAAGTGTTAGGTTTAGGGTTAGAGTTTGGGTTAGGTTTACGGTTAGTGTAAAGGTAATGGTTAGAGTTAGGGTTAGTGTAAGTGTTCTGGTTAGGGTTAGGTTTGGGTTAGTGTTAGGGTATGGGTAAATGTTAGGGTAGGGTTAGCGTTAGGGTGAGGTTTAGGGTTAGGGTTAGCGTAAAGGCAAGGTTTAGGGTTAGGGGTAGGGTTAGGTTTAGGGTTTGGTTTAGGGTTAGGTTTAGGGTTAGTGTTAGGGTAAGGGTAAGGTTTAGGGTTAGGGTTAGGGTTAGGGTAATGGCAAGTGTTAGGGTTAGGTTTAAGGTTAGGGTAAGTGTTAGGGTTAGGTTAAGGGTTAGGGTTAAGGTTAGGGTTAGCGTTAGGGTTACGGTTAGGGTTAGGGTAAGGATAAGGGTTAGGGTTAAGTTTAGGGTTAGGGTTAGAGTTAGGGTTAGGTTTAAGGTTAGGGTTAGGGTTACGGTTAGGGTTAGGGTTAATGTTAGGGTAAGGGTATGTGTTAGGGTTAGGGTTAGGGTTAGGTTTAGGGTTAGGGTTAGCGTTAGGGTAAGGGTAAGGTTTAGGGTTAGGGTTAAGGTAAGGGTAATGGTTAGGGTTAGGGTTAGTTTTAGAGTAAGGGTTAGGGTTAGGGTTAGGGTAAGGGTTAGGGTTAGGGTTAGGGATAGGGTTATGGGTAGGTTTAGGGTTAGGGTAAGAGTAAGGGTTAGGGTTAGAGTTAGTGTTAGGGTTAGGGTTAGGGTAAGGGTTAGGGTTAGGGTTAGGTTTAGGGTTAGGGTTAGTGTTAGGGTTAGGGTAAGGGTTAGGGTTAGGGTTAGGGTTAGGATTAGGTTTAGCATGAGGGTTAGGGTTAGGATTAGGGTCAGGGTAAGGTTTAGGGTTATTGTTAGGGTAGAGGTTAGGATAAGGGTAAGGGTTAGGGTTAGGGTTAGTGGTTAGTGCTATTGTGAGGGTTTGGTTTATGGGTTAGGTTTAGTGTTAGGGTTAGGGTTATGGTAAGTGTTAGGGTTAGGGGTTAGGGTTAGTGTTAGGGTTAGGTTAAGGGTTAGGGATAGGGTTAGGGTTATGGTAGGATAAGGGTTAGTGTTAGGGTTAGGGTTAGGGTAAGGTTTAGGGTTAGGGTTAGGTTTAGCTTTAGGGTTGGGTTTAGGGTTAGGTTTCGGGTTAGGGTAAGGGTAAAGGTTAGGGTTAGCGTTAAGGTAAGTGTTAGGGTTAGGGTTTGTGTTGGGGTTAAGGTTAGGGTTAGGATAAGGGTTAGGTTTAGGGTAAGGGTTAGGGTTAAGTTTAGGGTTAGGGTTAGGGTTAGGGTAAGGGTTAGGGTTAGCTTTAGGGTTAGGGTTAGCATAAAGGTAAGGGTTAAGTTTAGGGTTAGGGTTAGGTTTATGGTTATGGTTAGGTTAGGGTTAGGATAAGGGTAAGGGTTAGGGTGAGGGTTAGTGTTAAGGTTAGGTTTAGTGTTAGGGTAAGGGTAAGGGTTAGGTTTAGGGTTAGGGTTAGGGTAATGGTTAGGGTTAGCGTTAGGGTTAGGGTAGGGTTTAGGGTTAGGGTAAGTGTAAGGATTAGGGATAGGGTTAGGTTTAGGATTAGGATAAGTGTAAGGGTTAATGTTAGGGTTATCGTTAGGCAAAGGGGTTAGGGTTAGGGTTAGGGTTAGGGTTAGGGTAGGGTAAGGGTTAGGGATAGGGTTAGTGTTAGGTTTAGTGTTAGGGTTAGGTAATGGGTAAGGATTAGTGTTAGGGTTAGGATTAAGGTTAGGGTTAGGCTTAGGGTTAGGGTTAGGTTTAGGGTTAGGGCCATGGTAAGGGTAAGGGTTAGGGTTAGGATTAGGGTTAGGGTTAGCGTTAGCATAAGGGTAAGGGTTAATGTTAGGGTTAGGGTTAGGCTTAAGGGTTAGGGTTAGAGTTACGGTACGGAAAGGGTTAATGTTTGCGGTAAGTTTAGAGTTAGGTTTAGGGTTAGGGTAAGGGTAAGGGTTAGGGCTAGGTTTAGGGTTAGGTTAAGGGTTAGGGTTAGGGGTTAGGGTTAGGGTTAGAGTTAGGGTTAGAGTAAGGGTTAGGGTTAGGATTAGGGTAAGGTTTAGGGTTAGGGTTAGTGTTAGGGTTAGGGTAAGGGTAAGGGTTAGGTTTAGGATTAGGGTTTGTGTTAGGGTAAGGGTTAGGGTTACGGTTAGGGTTTGGGTTAGGGTTATGGATAGGGTAAAGGTAAGGGTTAGAGTTACGGTTCGGGTTAGGTTTAGGGTTGGGGTTAAGGTTAGGGTTAGGGTTAGGGTAAGGGTAAGGCTTACGTTTAGGGTTAGGGTTAATGCAAGGGTAAGGGTAAGGGTTAGGTTTAGGTTTAGGGTAAGGGTTAGGTTTCGGTTTAGGGTAAGAGTAAGGTTTAGGGTGAGGGTTAGGGTTACGGTTAGGATAAAGGTAAGGGTTAGGGTGAGGGTTAGGGTTAAGGTTAGTTTTAGTGTTAGGGTAAGGGTAAGGGTTAGGGTTAGGTTTGGGGTTAGGATAAGGGTAAGTGTTAATGTTAGGGTTAGGGTTAGGCTAGGGGGTTAGGTTTAGGGTTAGGGTTAGGGTTAGGGTTAGGGTTCGGGTTACGTTTAGAGTTAGTGTTAGGGTAAGGTTTCGGGTTAGGGTTAGGGTTAGGGTAAGGGTTAGGGTTAGGGGTTAGTGATAGTGTTAGGGTTAGGTTAAGGGTTAGGGTCAGGGTTAGGGTTAGGATAAGGGTTAGGGTTAGGATTCGTGTTAGGGTAAGGGTAAGTGTTAGTGTTAGGGTTAGGGTTAGGGTAATGGTTACGGTTAGGTTTAGGTTTAGGTTTAGGCTTGGGGTTAAGGTTAGGGTTAGGGTTAGGGTAAGGTTAAAGGTTAGGGTTAGCGTTAGGATAAGTGTTAGTGTTAGGGTTAGTGTTGGGGTTAAGGTTAGGGTTAGGGTAAAGGTTAGGGTTAGGGTTAGGGTTAGGTTTAGCATAAGGTTTAGGGTTAGGTTTGGGGTTAGGTTCAATGTAAAGATAAGGGTTAGATTTAGGGTTATGATTAGGTTTAGGGTAAGGGTAAGTGTTAGTGTTAGGATTAAAGTTAGGGTAGGGGTTAGGGAAAGGGTAAGTGTTAGGTTAAGGGTAAGTGTTAGGGTTAGGGTTTGGGTTAGGATAAGGGTAAGGGTTAGGGTTAGGGTTAGGGTTAGGGGTTAGGGTTAGGGTTAGGGATTAGGGTTATGGTTAGGGTTAGGGTATGGGTTCGCGTTAGGGGTTAGGGTTAGTGTTAGGTTATGGGTTAGGGTTAGGGATATGGATAGGGTTATGGTTAGGATAAAGGTTAGGGTTAGGGTTAGGGTTAGTGTTAGGGTAAGGATGTTACGGTTAGTGTTAGGTTTACGTTTAGGGTTAGGGTAAGTGTTAGGGTTAGGATTAGGGTTAGTTTTAGGGTTGGGGGTTAAGTTAGGGTTAGGGTTAGGGTAAGGGTAAGTGTTAGGGTAAGGGTTAGGGTTATGGTTAGGGTAAGGGTAAAGTTTAGGGTTAGGGTTAGGGTTACGGTAAGGGAAAGGGTTAGGGTAAGGTTTAGGGTTAGGTTTACGGTAAGGTTTATGGTTAGGTTTAGTGTAAGGGTAAGGGTTAGGGTTAGGGTTAGGTAAGGTAAGGGTTAGGGTTAGGGTTAAATTTAGGGTTAGGGTTAGGGTTAGGTTTAGGATTAGTGTTAGGGTAAGGGTTAGGGTTAAGGTTAGGGTTAGGGTTAGCGGTTAGTGTTAGGGTTAGGGTTAGGTTTAGGGTTAGTGTTAGGGTAACGGTTAGGGTTAGGGTTAGGGTTAGTGTTACATTTATTGTTAGTATTAGGGTAAGGGCAAGGGTTAGGGTTAGGGTTAGTATTAAGTTTAGGGTTAGTGTTAGGGTAAGGGTTTGGGTAAGGGTAAGGGTTAGGGTTAGGCTTATGTTTAGGTTAAGGGTTAGGGTTAGGTGTTAGGGTTAGGGTAAGGGTTAGTGTTAGGGTTAGGTTTAGGGTAAGGGTTAGGGTTAGGATTAGGGTTCGGGTTTGATAAGTGTTAGGGTTAGGGTTAGGGTTAGGATTAGGGTTAGGATAAGTGGTAGGGATAGGGTTAGGAGAAGGGTAAGGGGTAGGGTTAAGGTTAGGGTTAGGGTAAGGGTAAGGGTTAGGATTAAGGTTAGGGTTAGGATTAGTTTTAAAGCTAGGGTTAGGGTAAGGGTAAGGATAAGTGTTATGGTTAGGGTTAGGGTTAGAATAAGGGTTAGGGTTATGGTTCGGGTTATGGTTAGGGTTAGGTTTAGGTTTAGGGTTAGGGTAAGAGTAAGGGTTAGGGTTAGGTTTAGGGTTAGGTGTAGTGTTGGTTTTAAGGTTAGGGTTAGGGTAAGGGTTAGGCTTAGGGTTAGTGTTAGGTTTAGGGTGAGGTTTAGGGTTAGGGTTAGGGTTAGGGTTAGAGTTAGGGTTAGGGAAGGGTATGTGCTAGGGTTAGGGTTAGGGTTATGGTTAGGGTTAAGGTAAGGGTAAGGGTTAGGTTTAGGTTAAGTGTTCTGGTTAGGGTTAGGGTTAGGGTTAGGTTTACGGTTAGGGTAAGGGTAAAGTTTAGGGTTAGGTTTAGTGTTAGGGGTTAGGGTTAGGGTTTGGATGAGGTTTAGGTTTAGGGTTAGGGTAAGGGCAAGGGTTAGGTTTAGGGCTAGGTTTAGGTGGAGGGTTAGGGTTAGGGTTATGGTTAATGTTACTGTAAGGGTAAGGATTAGGGTTAGGTTTAGGGTTAGGGTTAGGGTTAGTGTTAGGGTAAGCGTAAGGGTTAGGGTAAGTGTTAGGGTTAGGGTTAGGGTTAGGGTTAAGGTAAGGGTAAGGTTTAGGGTTAGGGTTAGGTGTAGGGTTAGGATTAGGGTTATGGTTAATGTTACTGTAAGGGTAAGGATTAGGGTTAGGGTTAGGGTTAGGGTAAGGGTAAGGGTTAGGGTTAGGTTTAGGGTTAGGGTTAGCGTAAGGGTAAGGGTTGGATTTAGGATTAGGGTTAGGTTTACTGTAAGGGTAAGGGTTAGGGTTAGGGTTAGGTTTAGATTTAGGGTTAGGGTTAGTGTTAGGGTAAGGGTAATTGTTAGGGGTAGGGTTAAGGTTAGGGTTAGGATTATGGTTAGGGTTAGGCTTAGGGTAGGGGTAAGGTTTAGGGTTAAGTTTAGGGTTAGGGTTAGGTTAAAGGTAAGGTTATGTTCAGGGTTAGGGTTAGGTTTAGGGTTAGGGTTAGGGTTAGGTTAGGGTAAGGATTACGGTTAGGGTTAAGTATAGGGTTAGGGTTAAAGTTAGATTTAGGTTTATGTTTAGGGTTAGGGTGAGGGTAAGGGTAAGGGTTAGGGTTAGATTTAGGGTTAGGGCTAGGGATACGGTTAGGGTTAGGGATAGGTTTATGGTAAGGTTATATGTTAGGGTTAGGGTTAGGGTTAGGGTTACGGTTAGGGTTAGGGTTAGGGTAAGGGTAAGGGTTAGGGTTAGGGTTAGGGTTAGGGTTAAGGTAATGGTAAGGTTTAGGGTTAGGGTTAGGTGTAGGGATAGCATAAGGTTTAGGGTTAGTTTTAGGGTAAGGGTAAGGTTTAGGGTTAGGGTTAGGTTAGGGTTAGGGTAAGGGTAAGGGTTAGGGATAGGGTTAGGGTTATGGTTAGGTTTATGGTTAGGGTAAGGGTAAGGATTAATGTTAGGTTTATGATTAGGGTTAGGGGTTAGTGTTAGGGTGAGGGTTAGGATTAGGGGTTAGGGTAGTGTTAGGGTTAGGGTTAGTGTAAGGGTTAGGGTTAGGATTAGGGTAAGGGTTAGGGTTAGGGTTAGGGTAAGGGTTAGGGTTAGGGTTATGATTAGGGTTAGGGTTAAGGTAAGGGTAAGGGTTATGATTAGGTTTAGGGTTAGGTTTATGGTAAGAGTTAGGGTTAGGTTTCGTGTAAGTGTAAGGTTTAGGGTTAGGGTTTGGGTAAGGGTAAGGGTTAGTTTTAGGTTTAGGGTTAGGTTTAGGAGTAGGGTAAGGGTAAGGGGTAGGGTTAGGTGTAGGGTTATGGTTAGGGTTAGGGTAGGGTTTAGATTAACGGTAAGTGTTAAGGTTAGGGTTAGGGTTAGAATAAGGATAAGGGTTAGGTTTAGGGTTAGGGATAGGGTTAGGGGTTAGGGTTAGGGTTAGGGTTAGGGCTAGTTTAAGGGTAAGGGTAAGGGTTAGTGTTAGGGTTAGGGTTAGGCTTGGTGTTAAGTTTAGGGTTAGGGTTAGGGTAAGGGCAAGGGTTGGGTTAGGGTTAGGTTTAAGGTTAGGGTTAGGATTAGGGTTAGGGTTTGGTTTAGGGTTAGAGTTAGGGTAAGGGTAAGGGTTAGGGTTAGGGTTAGGGTTAAGGTTAGGGTTAGGGTTATGATTAGGGTTAGGGGTTAGTGTTAGGGTAAGGGTTAGGGTTAGGGGCTGGGTTAGTGTTAGGGTTAGGGTTAGTGTAAGTGTTAGGGTTGGGATTAGGGTAAGGGTTAGGTTTAGGGTTAGTGTTAGGGTTATGATTAGGGTTAGGCTTAAGGTAAGGGTAAGGGTTAGGGTTAGGTTTAGGGTTAGGTTTAGGGTAACAGTTAGGGTTAGTTTTAGTGTAAGTGTAAGGTTTAGGGTTAGGTTTAGGGTTAGGCTAAGGGTAAGGGTTAATTTTAGGGTTAGGGTTAGGTTTAGGATTAGGTTAAGGGTAAGGGTTAGGATTAGGGTTAGGGGTAGAGTAAGGGTTAGGTGTAGGGTTAGGGTTAGGGTTAGGGTTAGGGTAGGGTTTAGGGTAACGGTAAGTGTTAGGGTTACGGTTAGGGTTAAAATAAGGGTAAGGTTTAGGGTTAGGGTTAGGGATAGGGTTAGGGGTTAGGGTTAGGGTTAGGGTTAGGGTTAGGGTTAGGGTTAGGGTAAGGGTTAGGGTTAAGGTTAGGGTTAGGGTTAGGGTTAGGGTTAGGGTAAGGGTTAGGTTTAGGTTTAGTGTTAGGGTTAGCATAAAGGTAAGGGTTAAGTTTAGAGTTAGGGTTAGGTTTAGGGTTAGGGTTAGGTTAGTGTTAGGGTAAGAATAAGAGTTAGGGTTAAGTTTAGGGTTAGGGTTAGAGTTAGGGTTAGGTGTAAGGTTAGGGTTAGGGTGTGGTTAAGGGTAAGGGTTAGGGTTAGGTTTAGGGTTAGGGTTAGTGTTACGGTTAGCATTAGGGTTAGGGTTAGGGTAATGGTATGTGTTAGGATTAGGGTTAGAGTTAGGTTTATGGTTAGGGTTAGCGTTAGGGTAAGGGTAAGGGTTAGGGTTAGGGTTAGAGTTAAGGTAAGGGTAATTGTTAGGGTTAGGGTTATTTTTAGGTTTAGCGTAAGGGTTAGGGTTAGGTTTAGGGTAAGGGTAAGGTTTAGGCTTATTGTTAGGGTAGGGCTTAGGATAAGGGTAAGGGTTAGTGTTAGGGTTAGGGTTATGGTTAGTTTTAGGGTTAGAGTAAGAGTAAGGGTTAGGGTTAGGGTTAGGGTTAGGGTAAGGATTAGGGTTAGGGTTATGGTGAGGGTAGAGGTTAGGGTAAGGGTAAGTCTCAGGGTTAGTGTTCGGGTTAGGATAAGGTTTAGGGTTAGGGTTAGGGTTAGGATTAGGGGTTAGTGTTATTGTTAGGGTTAGGGTTAGGGGTTAGGGTTAGTGTTAGGGTTAGGGTTATTGTTAGGGTTAGGGTAAGGGTTAGGGTTAAGGGTTAGGGTTAGTGTTAGGGTTAGGGTTGGGGTTAGGGTAAGGGTAAGGTTTAGGGTTAGGTTTAGGGTTAGGGTTAGGTTAAGGGTAAGGGTTAGAGTTAGGGTTAAGGTTAAGGTTAGGTTTAGGGTTAGGGTAAGGGTAAGCGTTAGGCTTAGGGTTAGAGTTAGGGTTAGGATAAGGGTAAGGGTTAGCGTTAGGGTTAGGGTTAGGTTTAGGATTAGGGTTAGTGTTAGGGTTAAGATAAGGATAAGGGTAAGGGTTAAGGTTAGGGTTAGGGTTAGGGTTAAGGTTAGGGTTAGGTTGAGGGTAAGGATAAGGATTAGGGTTAGTTTTAGGTGTAGGGTTAGGCTTAGGGTAAGGGTTAATATTAGGGTTATGTTTAGGGTTAGGGTTAGGGTTAGGGTAAGGGTAAGGGTTAGGGTTAAGGTTAGGGTTATGGTTAGCGTTAGGGTAAGGGTAAGGGTTAGGGTTAGGTGTAGGGTTAAGTTAAGGGTAAGGGTTAGGGTTAGGGTTAGGCTTAGGGAAAGGGTAAGTGTTATGGTTAGGGTTAGGGTTAAGGTAAGGATAAGGGTAAGGGTTTGGGTTAAGTTTAGGGATAGGGTTACGGTAAGGGTTAGGCTAAGGGTTAGAGTTAGTGTTAGGGTTAGGTTTAGGGTTAAGGTAAGAGTAAGGGTTAGGGTTAGGGTTAGGGTTAGGGTAAGGGTTAGGGTTAGGGTTAGGGTTAGGGTAAGGGTAAGGTTTAGGGTTAGGTTTAGGGTTAGGTTTTGGGTTAGGATAAGGGTAAGGGTTAATGTTAGGGTTAGGGTTAGTCTAAGGGGTTAGGGATAGGGTTAGGTTAGGGTAGGGTAAAGGTTAGGGTTAGGGTTAGGGTTAGGGTTAGTGTTAGGTTTAGTGTTAGGATTAGGGAAAGGGTAAGGATTAGGGTTAGGGTCAGGGTTAAGATTAGGGTTAGGCTTAGGTTTAGGGTTAGGTTTAGGGTTAGGGCTAGGGTAAGGGTAAGGTTTAGTGTTAGGGTTAGGGTTAGGGTTAGGATAAGGGTAAGGGTTAATGTTAGGGTTAGGGTTAGGCTTAGGGGTTAGGGTTAGGTTTAGGGTTAGGGTAGGGTAGGGGTTAGGGTTAGGGTTAGGGTTAGGGTCAGAATTAGGTGTAGGGTTAGGGTAAGGGTAAGGTTTATGGTTAGGGTTAGGGTTAGGTTAAGGGTTAGGTTTAGGGTTTAGGGTTAGGGTTAGGGTTAGGGTTAGTGTAAGGGTTAGAGTTAGGATTAGGGTAAGGGTTAGGGTTAGGGTAAGGGTTAGGGTTAGGGTTAGGGTTAGAGTAAGGGTAAGTTTTAGGGTTAGGGTTAGGGTTAAGGTTAGTGTAAGGGTAAGGTTTAGATTTAGGGTTAGGGTTAGGGTTAGGGTAAGGGTAAGGGTTAGGTTTAGGGTTAGGGTAAGGTTTAGGGTTAGGGTTGGGTTTAGGGTTACGCTTAGGGTAAGGGAAAGGGTTAGGGTTAGAGTTAGTGTTCGGGTAAGGGTAAGGATTAGGGTTAGGTTTAGGGTTAAGGTTAGTGTAAGGGTAAGGTTTAGATTTAGGGTTAGGGTTAGGGTTAGGGTAAGGGTAAGGGTTAGGGTTAGGGTTGGGGTTAGGTTTAGGGTTAGGGTTAGTGTAAGGGTTAGGGTTAGGTTAAGGGTTAGGGTTAAGGTTAGGGTTAGGGTTAGGGTTAGGGTATGTGTAAGGGTTAGGGTTAGGTTTAGGGTTAGGGTTAGCGTAAAGGTAAGGGTTAAATTTAGGGTTAGGTTTAGGTTTAGGGTAAGGGTTAGGGTTAGTGTTAGGGTAAGGATAAGGTTTTGGGTTAAGTTTAGGGTTAGCGTAAGAGTAAGGGTTAGGGTTAGGGTAAGGGTTAGGTTTAGGGTTGGGGTTAAGTTTAGGGTTAGGGTTAGTGTAAGGGAAAGATTACGGTTAGGGTTAGGGTTACGGTTACGTTTACGGTTAGGGTTATGGTTAGGGTTAAGGTAAGGATATGTGTTAGGGTTAGGGTTATGGTTCGGGGTAGCGTTAGGGTAAGGGTAAGTTTTAGCGTTAGGGTTAAGGTTAGGATAAGGGTTAGGGTTAGGGTTAGGGTTAGGTTTAGGGTAAGGGTTAGGGTTAGGATGAGGGTTAGGGTTAGGGATAGGGTGAGGTTTAGGGTAAGGGTAAGGGTTAGGATTAGGGTTATGGTTGGCGTTAGGGTTAGGGTTAGGGTTAGGGTTAGGTTTAGGGTAAAGGTTAGGGTTAGGTTTAGGGTAAATGTAAGGTTTAGGGTTAGGGTTAAGGTTAGGGTAAGGGTTAGGGTTAAGGTTAGGGTTAGGGTTAGGTTCAGGTTTAGGGTTAGGGTTAGCGTAAGGGTTAGGGTTAGGATTAGGGTTTGGGTTAGGGTAAGGGTTAGGGTTACGTTTAGGGTTAGGCTTAGGGTTGCGGTTAGGGTAAGGGTAAGTGTTAGGGTTAGGGTTAGGTTTAGGGTAAGGTTAAGGCTTAGGGTTAGGGTTAGGTTTAGTGTTATGGTTAGCGTTAGGGTAAGGGTAAGGGTTAGGGTTAGGTGTAGGGTTAAGTTAAAGGTAAGGGTTAGGGTTAGGGTTAGGTTTAGAGTAAGGGTTAGGGTTAGGTTTAGGGTAAGTGTAAGGTTTAAGGTTAGGGTTAGGGTTAGGGTTAGGATAAGGGTAAGGGTTAGGGTAAGGGATAGCATTAAGGTTAGGTTTAGTGTTAGGGTAAGGGTAAGGGTTAGGGTTAGGTTTAGTGTAATGGTTAGGGTTAGCATTAGGGTTAGGGTAGGGTTTAGGATAAGGGTTAGAGTTAGGGTTAGGTTTAGGGTTAGGATAAGGGTAAAGGTTAATGTTAGGGTTAGGGTTAGGCTAAGGGGTTAGGGTTAGGGTTAGGTTAGGGTAGGGTAAGGGTTAGGGTTAGGGTTAGGGTTAGTGTTAGGTTTAGTGTTAGGGTTAGGGAAAGGGTAAGGATTAGGGTTAGGGTTAGGGTTAAGGTTAGGGTTAGGCTTAGGGTTAGGGTTAGGTTTAGGGTTAGGGATAGGGTAAGGGTAAGGTTTAGGGTTAGGGTTAGGGTTAGGGTTAGGGTTAGGATAAGGGTAAGGGTTAATGTTAGGGTTAGGGTTAGGCTTAGGAGTTAGGGTTAGGTTTAGAGTTAGGGTAGGGCAAGGGTTAGGGTTAGGGTTAGGTTTAGGGTTAGGGTTAGAATTACGTTTAGGGTTAGGTAAGGGTAAGGTTTAGGGTTAGGTTAGGGCAAGGGTAACTTTTAGGGTTAGGGTTAGGGTTAGGGTTAGGCTAAGGGTACGGGTAAGTGTTAGGTTTAGGGTTAGGGTTTGGGTTAGGTTTACGGTTAGTGTAAAGGTAATGGTTAGAGTTAGGGTTAGTGTAAGTGTTCTGGTTAGGGTTAGGTTTGGGTTAGTGTTAGGGTATGGGTAAATGTTAGGGTAGGGTTAGCGTTAGGGTGAGGTTTAGGGTTAGGGTTAGCGTAAAGGCAAGGTTTAGGGTTAGGGGTAGGGTTAGGTTTAGGGTTTGGTTTAGGGTTAGGTTTAGGGTTAGTGTTAGGGTAAGGGTAAGGTTTAGGGTTAGGGTTAGGGTTAGGGTAATGGCAAGTGTTAGGGTTAGGTTTAAGGTTAGGGTAAGTGTTAGGGTTAGGTTAAGGGTTAGGGTTAAGGTTAGGGTTAGCGTTAGGGTTACGGTTAGGGTTAGGGTAAGGATAAGGGTTAGGGTTAAGTTTAGGGTTAGGGTTAGAGTTAGGGTTAGGTTTAAGGTTAGGGTTAGGGTTACGGTTAGGGTTAGGGTTAATGTTAGGGTAAGGGTATGTGTTAGGGTTAGGGTTAGGGTTAGGTTTAGGGTTAGGGTTAGCGTTAGGGTAAGGGTAAGGTTTAGGGTTAGGGTTAAGGTAAGGGTAATGGTTAGGGTTAGGGTTAGTTTTAGAGTAAGGGTTAGGGTTAGGGTTAGGGTAAGGGTTAGGGTTAGGGTTAGGGATAGGGTTATGGGTAGGTTTAGGGTTAGGGTAAGAGTAAGGGTTAGGGTTAGAGTTAGTGTTAGGGTTAGGGTTAGGGTAAGGGTTAGGGTTAGGGTTAGGTTTAGGGTTAGGGTTAGTGTTAGGGTTAGGGTAAGGGTTAGGGTTAGGGTTAGGGTTAGGTTTAGCATGAGGGTTAGGGTTAGGATTAGGGTCAGGGTAAGGTTTAGGGTTATTGTTAGGGTAGAGGTTAGGATAAGGGTAAGGGTTAGGGTTAGGGTTAGTGGTTAGTGCTATTGTGAGGGTTTGGTTTATGGGTTAGGTTTAGTGTTAGGGTTAGGGTTATGGTAAGTGTTAGGGTTAGGGGTTAGGGTTAGTGTTAGGGTTAGGTTAAGGGTTAGGGATAGGGTTAGGGTTATGGTAGGATAAGGGTTAGTGTTAGGGTTAGGGTTAGGGTAAGGTTTAGGGTTAGGGTTAGGTTTAGCTTTAGGGTTGGGTTTAGGGTTAGGTTTCGGGTTAGGGTAAGGGTAAAGGTTAGGGTTAGCGTTAAGGTAAGTGTTAGGGTTAGGGTTTGTGTTGGGGTTAAGGTTAGGGTTAGGATAAGGGTTAGGTTTAGGGTAAGGGTTAGGGTTAAGTTTAGGGTTAGGGTTAGGGTTAGGGTAAGGGTTAGGGTTAGCTTTAGGGTTAGGGTTAGCATAAAGGTAAGGGTTAAGTTTAGGGTTAGGGTTAGGTTTATGGTTATGGTTAGGTTAGGGTTAGGATAAGGGTAAGGGTTAGGGTGAGGGTTAGTGTTAAGGTTAGGTTTAGTGTTAGGGTAAGGGTAAGGGTTAGGTTTAGGGTTAGGGTTAGGGTAATGGTTAGGGTTAGCGTTAGGGTTAGGGTAGGGTTTAGGGTTAGGGTAAGTGTAAGGATTAGGGATAGGGTTAGGTTTAGGATTAGGATAAGTGTAAGGGTTAATGTTAGGGTTATCGTTAGGCAAAGGGGTTAGGGTTAGGGTTAGGGTTAGGGTTAGGGTAGGGTAAGGGTTAGGGATAGGGTTAGTGTTAGGTTTAGTGTTAGGGTTAGGGAATGGGTAAGGATTAGTGTTAGGGTTAGGATTAAGGTTAGGGTTAGGCTTAGGGTTAGGGTTAGGTTTAGGGTTAGGGCCATGGTAAGGGTAAGGGTTAGGGTTAGGATTAGGGTTAGGGTTAGCGTTAGCATAAGGGTAAGGGTTAATGTTAGGGTTAGGGTTAGGCTTAAGGGTTAGGGTTAGAGTTACGGTACGGAAAGGGTTAATGTTAGCGGTAAGTTTAGAGTTAAGTTTAGGGTTAGGGTAAGGGTAAGGGTTAGGGCTAGGTTTAGGGTTAGGTTAAGGGTTAGGGTTAGGGGTTAGGGTTAGGGTTAGAGTTAGGGTTAGAGTAAGGGTTAGGGTTAGGATTAGGGTAAGGTTTAGAGTTAGGGTTAGTGTTAGGGTTAGGGTAAGGGTAAGGGTTAGGTTTAGGATTAGGGTTTGTGTTAGGGTAAGGGTTAGGGTTACGGTTAGGGTTTGGGTTAGGGTTATGGATAGGGTAAAGGTAAGGGTTAGAGTTACGGTTCGGGTTAGGTTTAGGGTTGGGGTTAAGGTTAGGGTTAGGGTTAGGGTAAGGGTAAGGCTTACGTTTAGGGTTAGGGTTAATGCAAGGGTAAGGGTAAGGGTTAGGTTTAGGTTTAGGGTAAGGGTTAGGTTTCGGTTTAGGGTAAGGGTTAGGTTTCGGTTTAGGGTAAGAGTAAGGTTTAGGGTGAGGGTTAGGGTTACGGTTAGGATAAAGGTAAGGGTTAGGGTGAGGGTTAGGGTTAAGGTTAGTTTTAGTGTTAGGGTAAGGGTAAGGGTTAGGGTTAGGTTTAGGGTTAGGATAAGGGTAAGTGTTAATGTTAGGGTTAGGGTTAGGCTAGGGGGTTAGGTTTAGGGTTAGGGTTAGGGTTAGGGTTAGGGTTCGGGTTACGTTTAGAGTTAGTGTTAGGGTAAGGTTTCGGGTTAGGGTTAGGGTTAGGGTAAGGGTTAGGGTTAGGGGTTAGTGATAGTGTTAGGGTTAGGTTAAGGGTTAGGGTCAGGGTTAGGGTTAGGATAAGGGTTAGGGTTAGGATTCGTGTTAGGGTAAGGGTAAGTGTTAGTGTTAGGGTTAGGGTTAGGGTAATGGTTACGGTTAGGTTTAGGTTTAGGTTTAGGCTTGGGGTTAAGGTTAGGGTTAGGGTTAGGGTAAGGTTAAAGGTTAGGGTTAGCGTTAGGATAAGTGTTAGGGTTAGGGTTAGTGTTGGGGTTAAGGTTAGGGTTAGGGTAAAGGTTAGGGTTAGGGTTAGGGTTAGGTTTAGCATAAGGTTTAGGGTTAGGTTTGGGGTTAGGTTCAATGTAAAGATAAGGGTTAGATTTAGGGTTATGATTAGGTTTAGGGTAAGGGTAAGTGTTAGTGTTAGGATTAAAGTTAGGGTAGGGGTTAGGGAAAGGGTAAGTGTTAGGTTAAGGGTAAGTGTTAGGGTTAGGGTTTGGGTTAGGATAAGGGTAAGGGTTAGGGTTAGGGTTAGGGTTAGGGGTTAGGGTTAGGGTTAGGGATTAGGGTTATGGTTAGGGTTAGGGTATGGGTTCGCGTTAGGGGTTAGGGTTAGTGTTAGGTTATGGGTTAGGGTTAGGGATATGGATAGGGTTATGGTTAGGATAAAGGTTAGGGTTAGGGTTAGGGTTAGTGTTAGGGTAAGGATGTTACGGTTAGTGTTAGGTTTACGTTTAGGGTTAGGGTAAGTGTTAGGGTTAGGATTAGGGTTACTTTTAGGGTTGGGGGTAAAGTTAGGGTTAGGGTTAGGGTAAGGGTAAGTGTTAGGGTAAGGGTTAGGGTTATGGTTAGGGTAAGGGTAAAGTTTAGGGTTAGGGTTAGGGTTACGGTAAGGGAAAGGGTTAGGGTAAGGTTTAGGGTTAGGTTTACGGTAAGGTTTATGGTTAGGTTTAGTGTAAGGGTAAGGGTTAGGGTTAGGGTTAGGTAAGGTAAGGGTTAGGGTTAGGGTTAAATTTAGGGTTAGGGTTAGGGTTAGGTTTAGGATTAGTGTTAGGGTAAGGGTTAGGGTTAAGGTTAGGGTTAGGGTTAGCGGTTAGTGTTAGGGTTAGGGTTAGGTTTAGGGTTAGTGTTAGGGTAACGGTTAGGGTTAGGGTTAGGGTTAGTGTTACGTTTATTGTTAGTATTAGGGTAAGGGCAAGGGTTAGGGTTAGGGTTAGTATTAAGTTTAGGGTTAGTGTTAGGTTTAGGGTTTGGGTAAGGGTTAGGGTTAGGCTTATGTTTAGGTTAAGGGTTAGGGTTAGGTGTTAGGGTTAGGGTAAGGGTTAGTGTTAGGGTTAGGTTTAGGGTAAGGGTTAGGGTTAGGATTAGGGTTCGGGTTTGATAAGTGTTAGGGTTAGGGTTAGGGTTAGGATTAGGGTTAGGATAAGTGGTAGGGATAGGGTTAGGAGAAGGGTAAGGGGTAGGGTTAAGGTTAGGGTTAGGGTAAGGGTAAGGGTTAGGATTAAGGTTAGGGTTAGGATTAGTTTTAAAGCTAGGGTTAGGGTAAGGGTAAGGATAAGTGTTATGGTTAGGGTTAGGGTTAGAATAAGGGTTAGGGTTATGGTTCGGGTTATGGTTAGGGTTAGGTTTAGGTTTAGGGTTAGGGTAAGAGTAAGGGTTAGGGTTAGGTTTAGGGTTAGGTGTAGTGTTGGTTTTAAGGTTAGGGTTAGGGTAAGGGTTAGGCTTAGGGTTAGTGTTAGGTTTAGGGTGAGGTTTAGGGTTAGGGTTAGGGTTAGGGTTAGAGTTAGGGTTAGGGAAGGGTATGTGCTAGGGTTAGGGTTAGGGTTATGGTTAGGGTTAAGGTAAGGGTAAGGGTTAGGTTTAGGTTAAGTGTTCTGGTTAGGGTTAGGGTTAGGGTTAGGTTTACGGTTAGGGTAAGGGTAAAGTTTAGGGTTAGGTTTAGTGTTAGGGGTTAGGGTTAGGGTTTGGATGAGGTTTAGGTTTAGGGTTAGGGTAAGGGCAAGGGTTAGGTTTAGGGCTAGGTTTAGGTTGAGGGTTAGGGTTAGGGTTATGGTTAATGTTACTGTAAGGGTAAGGATTAGGGTTAGGTTTAGGGTTAGGGTTAGGGTTAGTGTTAGGGTAAGGGTAAGGGTTAGGGTAAGTGTTAGGGTTAGGGTTAGGGTTAGGGTTAGGGTTAAGGTAAGGGTAAGGTTTAGGGTTAGGGTTAGGTGTAGGGTTAGGATTAGGGTTATGGTTAATGTTACTGTAAGGGTAAGGATTAGGGTAGGGTTAGGGTTAGGGTAAGGGTAAGGGTTAGGGTTAGGTTTAGGGTTAGGGTTAGCGTAAGGGTAAGGGTTGGATTTAGGATTAGGGTTAGGTTTACTGTAAGGGTAAGGGTTAGGGTTAGGGTTAGGGTTAGATTTAGGGTTAGGGTTAGTGTTAGGGTAAGGGTAATTGTTAGGGGTAGGGTTAAGGTTAGGGTTAGGATTATGGTTAGGGTTAGGCTTAGGGTAGGGGTAAGGTTTAGGGTTAAGTTTAGGGTTAGGGTTAGGTTAAAGGTAAGGTTATGTTCAGGGTTAGGGTTAGGTTTAGGGTTAGGGTTAGGGTTAGGTTAGGGTAAGGATTACGGTTAGGGTTAAGTATAGGGTTAGGGTTAAAGTTAGATTTAGGTTTATGTTTAGGGTTAGGGTGAGGGTAAGGGTAAGGGTTAGGGTTAGATTTAGGGTTAGGGCTAGGGATACGGTTAGGGTTAGGGATAGGTTTATGGTAAGGTTATATGTTAGGGTTAGGGTTAGGGTTAGGGTTACGGTTAGGGTTAGGGTTAGGGTAAGGGTAAGGGTTAGGGTTAGGGTTAGGGTTAGGGTTAAGGTAATGGTAAGGTTTAGGGTTAGGGTTAGGTGTAGGGATAGCATAAGGTTTAGGGTTAGTTTTAGGGTAAGGGTAAGGTTTAGGGTTAGGGTTAGGTTAGGGTTAGGGTAAGGGTAAGGGTTAGGGATAGGGTTAGGGTTATGGTTAGGTTTATGGTTAGGGTAAGGGTAAGGATTAATGTTAGGTTTATGATTAGGGTTAGGGGTTAGTGTTAGGGTGAGGGTTAGGATTAGGGGTTAGGGTAGTGTTAGGGTTAGGGTTAGTGTAAGGGTTAGGGTTAGGATTAGGGTAAGGGTTAGGGTTAGGGTTAGGGTAAGGGTTAGGGTTAGGGTTATGATTAGGGTTAGGGTTAAGGTAAGGGTAAGGGTTATGATTAGGTTTAGGGTTAGGTTTATGGTAAGAGTTAGGGTTAGGTTTCGTGTAAGTGTAAGGTTTAGGGTTAGGGTTTGGGTAAGGGTAAGGGTTAGTTTTAGGTTTAGGGTTAGGTTTAGGAGTAGGGTAAGGGTAAGGGGTAGGGTTAGGTGTAGGGTTATGGTTAGGGTTAGGGTAGGGTTTAGATTAACGGTAAGTGTTAAGGTTAGGGTTAGGGTTAGAATAAGGATAAGGGTTAGGGTTAGGGTTAGGGATAGGGTTAGGGGTTAGGGTTAGGGTTAGGGTTAGGGCTAGTTTAAGGGTAAGGGTAAGGGTTAGTGTTAGGGTTAGGGTTAGGCTTGGTGTTAAGTTTAGGGTTAGGGTTAGGGTAAGGGCAAGGGTTGGGTTAGGGTTAGGTTTAAGGTTAGGGTTAGGATTAGGGTTAGGGTTTGGTTTAGGGTTAGAGTTAGGGTAAGGGTAAGGGTTAGGGTTAGGGTTAGGGTTAAGGTTAGGGTTAGGGTTATGATTAGGGTTAGGGGTTAGTGTTAGGGTAAGGGTTAGGGTTAGGGGCTGGGTTAGTGTTAGGGTTAGGGTTAGTGTAAGTGTTAGGGTTGGGATTAGGGTAAGGGTTAGGTTTAGGGTTAGTGTTAGGGTTATGATTAGGGTTAGGCTTAAGGTAAGGGTAAGGGTTAGGGTTAGGTTTAGGGTTAGGTTTAGGGTAACAGTTAGGGTTAGTTTTAGTGTAAGTGTAAGGTTTAGGGTTAGGTTTAGGGTTAGGCTAAGGGTAAGGGTTAATTTTAGGGTTAGGGTTAGGTTTAGGATTAGGTTAAGGGTAAGGGTTAGGATTAGGGTTAGGGGTAGAGTAAGGGTTAGGTGTAGGGTTAGGGTTAGGGTTAGGGTTAGGGTAGGGTTTAGGGTAACGGTAAGTGTTAGGGTTACGGTTAGGGTTAAAATAAGGGTAAGGTTTAGGGTTAGGGTTAGGGATAGGGTTAGGGGTTAGGGTTAGGGTTAGGTTTAGGGTTAGGGTTAGGGTAAGGGTAAAGGTAAGGGTCAGCATTAGGGTTAGGGTTAGGGTTAGTGTTAATTTTATGGTTAGGGTTAGGGTAAGGGCAAGGGTTGGATTAGGGTTAGGATTAAGGTTAGGTTTAGGACTAGGGTTAGTGTTTGGTTTAGGGTAAGAGTTAGGGTTAAGGTTGAGGTTAGGGTTAGGGTTAGAGTAAGGGTTAGGATTAGGGTTAGGGTAACTGTTAGGTTCAGGGATATGGTAAGGGTTAGGGTTAGGGTTAGGGTTAGGTTAATTGTAAGATTTAGGGTTAGGGTTAGGGTAAGGGTGAGGGTTAGGGTTAGAGGTTAGTGTTAGTGTTAGTGTTAGGTGAAGGGTTAGGGTTAGGTTTATGGTTAGGGTTATGATAAAGGTTAGTGTTCGGGTTAGGGTCAGGGTAAGGTTTAGGATTAGGGTTAGGGTTAGGTTTAGGGTTGGGGTTAAGGTTAGGTTAAGGGTAAGGTTTAGGGTTAGGGTTAGATTTAGGGTAAGTGTTAGAGTTAGGGTTAGGGTTAGGGTTAGGGTTAGAGTAAGGGTAAGGGTTATTGTTAGGGTTAGGGTTGGTGTTAGGGTTAGGGTTAGGGTTAGGGTAAGGGTAAAGGTTAGGGTTAGGGTTAGGGTTAGGATAAGGGTAAGCGTTAGGGTTAGGGTTAGGGTTAGAGTTAAGTTTAGGTTAGGGTTAGGATTAGGGTTAGGGTAAGTGTAAGGGTTAGGGTTACGGTTAGAGTAAGGATTAGGTTTAGGGTTAGGGTTAGGGTTAGCATTAAGTTTAGGGTTAGGGTTAGGGTAAGGTAAGGGTTAGTTTTAGGGGTAGGGTTACGGTTAGGGTTAGGGGTTAGTGTTAGGTTACGGTTAGGTTTAGGGTAAGGATAAGAGTTAGGGTTAGGGTTAGGGTTAGGGTTCGGGTTACATTTAGGGTTAGGGTTAGGGTAAGGGTAAGCATTAGAGTTAGGTTTAGGGTTAAGTTTAGTTTTAGGGTTAGTGTAAGAGTAAGGGTTAGGTTTAGGGTTACAGTTCGGGTTAGGGTTAGGATATGGTTTAGGGTTAGGTTTAGGGTTAGGGTAAGGTAAGGGTTAGGGTTAAGATTAGGGTTAGGTTTAGGGTTAGGGTTAGGAAAGGGTAAGGGTTAGGGTTAGGTTTAGGCTTAGGGTTAGGTTAAGGGTAAGGGTTAGGTTTAGGGTTAGGGTTAGGTTTAGGGTTAAGGTTAGGGTAAGGGTAACGATAAGGGTGAGTGTTAAGGTTAGGATTAGGGTTAGGGTTAGGGTTAGGGTTATGGTTGGTTTAGGGTTAGGTTTAGGGTTAGGGTTAGGGTAAGGGTAAGGGTTAGGGTTAGGGTTAGGGTTAAGGTTAGGGTTAGGGTTAGGGTTAGGGTAAAGATTAGGGTTAGGGTTAGGGTTAGGGTTAGGCGTTAGGGTTAGTGTTAGGGTTAGGTTGAGGGTTAGGGTTACGGTTAGGGTTAGGATAAGGGTTAGGGTTAGGATTAGGGTTAGGGTAAGCTTAAGTGTTATTGTTAGGGTTAGGGTTAGGGTTAGGGTAACGGTTAGGGTTAGGGTTAGGGTTAGGGTTAGGTTTAGTGTTGGGGTTAAGTTTAGGGTTAGGGTTAGTGTATTGGTAAAGTTAGGGTTAGCGTTAGGGTAAGTGTTAGGGGTAGGGTTAGTGTTGGGGTTAAGGTTAGGGTTAGGGTAAGGGTTAGGGTTAGGGTTAGGTTTAGCGTAAGGGTTAGGGTTAGGGTTAGTGTTAAGGTTGGGGTTAGGGTAAGGGTAAGCAGTAGGGTTAGAGTTAGGGTTAGAGTTAAGATTAGGGTTAGGGTTAGGTTTAGGGTTAGGGTTAGGGTAAGGGTCAGGGTTAGGGTTAGGGTTAGGATTAGGGTTAGGCTAAGGGTAAGCGTAAGGGTTAGGGTTAGGGTTAGGGTTAGAGTAAGGATTAGGGTTAGTGTTAGGGTTAGTACTAAGTTTAGGGTTAGGGTTAGGGTAAGATAAGGATTAGGGTTATAGGTATGGTTACGGTTAGGGTTAGGGGTTAGTGTTAGGTTTAGGGTTCGGGTTAGTGTAAGAATAAGAGTTAGCGTTAGGTATAGGGTTAGGGTTCGGGTTAGGTTTAGGGTTAAGTTTAGTGTAAGGGTAAGGATTAGGTTTAGGTTTAGGGTTAAGGTTAGGGTTAGGGTTAGTGTAACGGTAAGGGTTAGCTTTAGGGTTACGATTAGGGTTAGGGATAGGGTAAGGGTTAGGGTTAGGGGTTAAAGTTAGTGTTAGGGTTAGGTTAAGGGTTAAGGTTAGGTTTAGGGTTACGGTTAGGGAAAGGGTAAGGTTTAGAGTTAGGGTTAGGGTTACGGTAAGTGTAAGGGTTAGGTTTAGGTTTAGGGTTAGGTTTACGGTAAGTTTTAGGGTTAGGTTTAGTGTAAGGGTAAGGTTTAGGGTTAGGGTTAGGGTTAGGGTTAGGGTTAGCGACTAGTGTTAGGGTTAGGGTTAGGTTTAGGGTTAGTGTTATTGTAAGGGTTAGGGTTAGGGTTAGGGTTAGTGTTAGGTTTATTGTTAGGGTTAGGGTAAGGGCAAGGGTTAGGGTTAGGGTTAGGTTTAAGGTTAGGGTTAGAGTTAGGGTTAGGGTAAGTGTAAGGGTTAGGGTTAGGGTTAGGGTTAGGGTTAGAGTAAGGGTTAGGTTTATGATTAGGGTTATGGTTAGGGTTAGGTTAGGGTTAGGGTTAGGGTTAGGGTTAGGTTAAGGGTAAGGGTTAGGGTTAGGGTTAGGGTAAGGGTTAGGGTTAGGATTAGGGTTCAGGTTAGGGTAAGTGTTAGGTTTAGGGTTAGAGTTAGGTTTAGGATTAGGATTAGTGGTAGGGTTAGGGTTAGGGTAAGGGTAAGGGTTAGGGTTAAGTTTAGGGTTAGGGTAAGGGTAAGGGTTAGGGTTAAGGTTAGGGTTAGGATTAGTTTTAGAGTTAGGGTTAGGGTAAGGATAAGGGTTAGGTTTAGGGTTAGGGTTAGGTTTAGAGTAAGGGTTAGGTTTATGTTTAGGGTTATGGTTAGGGTTAGGTTTAGGTTTGGGGTTAGCGTAAGGGTAAGGGTTAGGGTTAGGGTTAGGGTGAGTTGTAGTGTTGGGGTTAAGGTTAGGGTTAGGGTAAGGGTTAGGGTAAGGGTATGTGCTAGTGTTAGGGTTAGGGTTAGGGTTAGGGTTAAGGTAAGGGTAAGGGTTAGGGTTAGGTTAAGTGTTCAGGTTAGGGTTAGGGTTATGGTTAGGGTTAGGGTAAGGGTAAAGTTTAGAGTTAGGGTTAGGGTTAGTGGTTAGGGTTAGGGTTAGGGTGAGGTTTAGTGTTAGGGTTAGGGTTAGGTTTAGGTTTAGTGTTACTGTAAGGGTAAGGGTTAGGGTTAGGGTTAGGTTTAGGGTAAGGGTAAGGGTTAGGGTTAGAGTAAGGGTAAGGGTTAGGGTTAGGTTTAGGGTTAGGGTTAGCGTAAGGGTAAGAGTTAGGTTTAGGATTAGGGTTAGGGTTACGGTAAGGGTAAGGGTTAGGGTTAGGGTTAGGGTTGGGTTTAGGGTTAGGGTTAGTTTTAGGGTAAGGGTAAGGGTTAGGGTTAAGATTAGGGGTAGGATTAGGGTTAGGGTTAGGCTTAGGGTAAGGGTAAGGATTAGGGTTAGGTTTAGGGTTAGGCTTAGTGTTAGGTTAGGGTAAGGATTAGTGTTAGGGTAAGGTTATGTGTTAGGGTTAGGGTTAGGTTTACGGTTCGGGTTAGCGTTAGGGTAAGGGTAAGGGTTAGGGTTAGGGTTAGGTTTAAGGTAAGGGTAAGGGTTAGGGTTAGGGTTAGGTTTAGGTATAGCGTAAGGTTTACTGTTAGGTTTAGGGTAAGGGTAAGGTTTAGGGTTAGGGTTAGGTTAGGGTTCAGGTAAGGGTAAGGGTTAGGGATAGGGTTAGGGTTATGGTTAGGTTTATGGTTAGAGTAAGGGTAAGGATTAATGTTAGGGTTATGATTAGGGTTAGGGGTTAGTGTTAGGGTGAGGGTTAGGGTTAGGTGTTAGGGTTAGTGTTAGGTTTAGTAATAGTGTAAGGGTTAGGGTTAGGATTAGGGTGAGGTTTAGGGTTAGGGTTAGCGTAAGGGTTAGGGTTAGGGTTAGGGTTATGGTTAGGGTTAGGGTTAAGGTAAGGGTAAGGGTTAGGGTTAGGGTTAGGGTTAGGTTTAGTGTAAGAGTTAGGGTTAGGTTTAGTGTAAGTGTAAGCTTTAGGGTTAGGGTTAGGGTAAGGGTAAGGTTTAGTTTTAGGGTTAGGGTTAGGTTTAGGATTAGGGTAAGTGTAAGGGTTAGGGATAGGGTTAGGGTTAGGGTAAGGGTTAGGTGTAGGGTTAGGGTTAGGGTTAGGGTAGGGTTTAGGGTAATGGTAAGTGTTAGGGTTAGGGTTAGGATTAGAATAAGGGTAAGGGTTAGGGGTAGGATTAGGGATAGGGTTAGGTTTTAGGGTTAGGGTTAGGGTTAGGGTTAGGGTAAGGGTAAGGGTAAGGGTAAGGGTAAGGGTTAGCGTTAGGGTTAGGGTTAGGGTTAGGGTTAGCGTTAAGTTTAGGATTAGGGTTAGGGTAAGGGCAAGGGTTGGATTATTGTTAGGGTTAAGGTTAGGTTTAGGATTAGGGTTAGGGTTTGGTTTAGCGTTAGAGTTAGGTTAAGGGTAAGGGTTAGGGTTAGGGTTATGGCTAAGGTTAGGGTTGGGGTTAGGGTTAGTGTTAAGGTAGAGGTTAGGCGTAGGGATAGAGTAAGGGTTAGGATTAGGGTTAGGGTAAGTGTTAGGGTTAGGGATATGGTTAGGGTTAGGGTAAGGGTAAGGGTTAGATTTAGGGTTAGGGTTAGGTTTAGGGTTAGGGTTAGGGTTAGGGTAAGGGTAAGGTTAAGGGTGAGGGTTAAGGTCAGGGTTAGGGTTAGGGTTAGTGGTTAGTGTCAGTGTTAGGGTTAGGTTAAGGGTTAGGGTTATGTTTAGGGTTAAGGTTAGGTTTAGGTTTAGGGTTAGTGTAAGGGTAAGGGTTAGGTTTAGGGTTACAGGTCATGTTAGGGTTAGGGTAAGGTTTAGGGTCAGGTTTAGGGTTAGGGTAAGGGTAAGGTTTAGGGTTGGGGTTAGGCTTAGTGTTAGGTTAAGGGTTAGGGTTAGAGGTTAGGGTTAGGGTTAGGGTTAGGGTAAGGGTTAGGGTTAGGTTTAGGATAAGATTTAGGTTTAGGGTTGGGGTTAGGTTAAGGGTAAGTGTTACTGTTAGCGTTATGGTAAGGGTTAGGTTTAGGGTTGGGGTTAAGGTTAGGGTTAGGGTAAGGGTAAGGGTAAGGGTTAGGGTTATGGTAAGGGTGAAGGTAAGTGTTAGAGTTAGAGTTAGGTTTAGGGTTAGGGTAAGGTTTAGCGTAAGTGTTAGGTTAGGTTAGGGTAAGGGTAAGGTTTAGGGTTATGGTTAGGGTTAGGGTTAGGGTTAGGCTTAGGGGTTAGGGTTAGGGTTAGGGTTAGGGTAGGGTAAGGGTTAGGGTTAGGGTTAGAGTTAGGTTTAATGTCAGGTTTAGGGGTAAGGTTAAGGAAAGGGTAAGGATTAGGGTTAGGGTTAGGGTTAAGTTTAGTGTTAGGCTTAGGGTTAGGGATAGGTTTAAGGTTAGGGTTAGGGAAAGGGTAATGGTTAGGATTAGGGTTAAGGTTAGGGTTAGGGTTAGGGTTAGGGTTAGGGTTAGGTTTAGAGTTAGGTTTAGGGTTAGGTTAAGGGTAAGGTTTAGGGTTGGGGTTAGGGTTAGTGTTAGGTTAAGGGTTAGGGTTAGAGTTTAGGGTTAGGGTTAGTGTAAGTGTTAGGGTTACGGTTAGCTTTAGGGGTCGGTTTAGGGTTGGCGTTAAGTTTAGGGTTAGGGTTAGGGTAAGTGTAAGGGTTAGGGTTATGGTTAGGGTGAGGGTAAGTGTTAGGGTTAGGATTAGGGTAAGTGTTCTGGTTAGGTTTAGGGTTAGGGGAAAGGTAAAGGTTAGGGTTAGGTTTAGGGTTAGGGTTAGGGTTAGGGTTAGGTTTAGGGTTATTTTTAGGATAAGGGTTAGGGTTAGTGTAAGGGTGAGGGTTAAGTTTAGGGTCAGGGTTAGGGTTAGGGTTAGGATTAGGTTTAGGGTTAGGTTTAGGGTTATGGTTAGGGTAAGGGTTAGGGTTAGGGTAAAGGTTAGGCTTAGGGTTAGCGTTAGGTTTAGGGTTAGAGGTAGGTTTAGGGTTAGGATAAGGGTAAGGGTTAGGGTTAGGGTTAGGTTTAGGTTAGAGTTAGGGTTAGGTTTTAGGGTTAGGGTGAGGGTATGGGTTAGGGTTAGGGTTAGGGTTAAGGTTAGGGTTAGGGTTAGGGTTAGGTTTAGGGTTAGGTGTAGTGTTGGGGTTAAGGTTAGGGTTAGGGTAAGGGATAGGGTTAGTGTTAGGGTTAGGATTAGGGTTAGGTTTAGGGTAACGGTTAGGGATAGGGTTAGGGTTAGGGTAAGGGTATGTGCTAGGGTTAGTGTTAGGGTTAAGTTTAGGATAATGGTTAAGGTTAGATTTAGGGTATGGGTAAGGTTTAGGGTTAGGGTTAGGGTTAGGCTAAGTGTAACGGTAAGAGTTAGGGATAGGGTTAGGGTTAGGTTTAGGGATAGGGTAAGGGTAAGTGTAAGGGTTAGGGTTTGGATTAGGGTTAGGGTAAGTGTTCTGGTTATGGTTAGGGTTAGGGTTAGGGTAAGGGTAAAGGTTAGGGTTAGGTTTAGGGTTAGGGTTTTGGGTTAGGGTTAGGGTGAGGTTTAGGGTTAGGGTTAAGGTAAGTGCAAGGGTTAGGGTGAGGGTTTAGGTGAGGTTTAGGGGTAGGGTTAGGGTTAGGTTTAGGGTTAGTGTTAGGGTAAGTGTACAGATTAGGTTTAGGGTTAGGGTTACGGTAAGGGTAAGGGTTAGGGTTAGGTTTAGGGTTAGGGTTAGGGTTAGGGTAAGGGTAAGGGTTAGGTTTAGGGTTAGGGTTAGGGTTAGGGTTAGGGTAAGAGTAAGGGTTAGGGTTAAGGTTAGGGTTAGGATTAGGGTTAGGGTTAGGCTTAGGGTAAGAGTAAGGATTAGGGTTAGGGTTACGGTTAGGGTTAGGGTAAAGTTAAGGGTTAAGTTTAGGGTTAGGGTTAATTTTAGGGTTAGGGTTAGGGTCAGGTTAGGGTAATGATTAGCGTTAGGGTTAAGATTAGGGTTAGGGTTAGAGTTAGGGTTAGGTTTAAGGTTAGGGTTAGGGTGAGGGTAAGGGTAAGGGTTAGGGTTAGGGTTATGGTTAGGTTTAGGGATACGGCAAGGGTAAAGGTTAGGGTCAGGGTTATGGTTAGGGTTAGGGTTAGAATTGGGGTAAGGGTTAGGGTTAGGGTTAGGGTTAGGTTTAGGGTTGGGGTTAAGGTTAGGGTTAGGGTTAGGGTAAGGGTAAAGGTTAGGTTTACGGTTAGGGTTACGGTAAGGGTAAGGGTTAGGGTTAGGGTTAGGTTTAGGGTAAGAGTTAGGGTTAGGTTTAGTGCAAGGGTAAGTTTCAAGGTTAGGGTTAGGGTTAGGGTAAGGGTAAGGGTTAGGGTTAGGGTTAGGATTAGGTTTAGGATTAGGGTAAGGGTAAGGGTTACTGTTAGGGTTAGGGTTAGGGTAAGGGTAAGGTTTAGGGTTAGGGTTAGGGTTAGGGTTAGGCTTAGGGTTTAGGGTTAGGGTTAGGGTTAAGTTAGGGTAAGGGTTAGGGTTAGGGTTAGGTTTAGGTTTAATGTCAGGTTTAGGGGTAGGGTTAAGGAAAGGGTAAGTATTAGGGTTAGGGTTAGGGTTAAGGTTAGTGTTAGGCTTAGGGTTAGGGATAGGTTTAGGGTTAGGGTTAGGGAAAGGGTAAGGGTTAGTGTTAGGGTTAAGGTTAGGATTAGGGTTAGGGTTAGGTTTAGAGTTAGGTTTAGGGTTAGGTTAAGGGTAAGGTTTAGGGTTGGGGTTAGGGTTAGTGTTAGGATAAGGGTTAGGGTTAGAGTGTAGGGTTAGGGTTAGTGTAAGTGTTAGGGTTAGGGTTAGGTTTAGGGGTCGGTTTAGGGTTGGGGTTAAGGTTAGGGTTAGGGTTAGGGTAAGCATAAGGTTTAGGGTTATGGTTAGGGTGAGGGTAAGTGTTAGGGTTAGGGTTATTGTGTGGGTTAGGTTTAGGGTAAGGGTAAGGGTTAGGGTTAAGATTAGGGTAACTGTTCTGGTTAGGTTTAGGGTTAGGGTAAAGGTAAAGGTTAGGGTTAGGGTTATGGGTTAGGGTTAGGTTTAGGGGTCGGTTTAGGGTAAGTGCAAGGGTTAGGTTTAGGGTTAGGGTTAGGGTTAGGTTTAGGGTTATTGTTAGGGTAAGGGTTTGGGTTAGTGTAAGGGTGAGGGTTAAGGTTAGGGTCAGGGTTAGGGTTAGGGTTAGGGTTATGGTTAGGGTAAGGGTAAGGGTTAAGGTTAGGGTTAGGGTTAGGGTTAAGGTTAAGGTTAGTTTTAGGTTTAGGTTTAGGGTAAGGGTTAGGGTTAGGGTAAAGGTTATGCTTAGGGTTAGCGTTAGGTTTAGGGTTAGAGGTAGTTTTAGGGTTAGGATAAGGGTAAGGGTTAGGTTTAGGGTTAGGTTTAGGTTAAGGGTTAGGGTTCGGTTTTAGGGTTAGGGTGAGGGTAAGGGTTAGGGTTAGGTTTAGTGTTCGGGTTAGTGTAAGTGGTAGGGTTAGGATTAGGGTTAGTGTTAGGGTAAGGGTTAGGGTTATGTTTAGGGTTAGGGTTAGGGTTAAGTTTAGGGTTAGGGTTAGGTTTAGGGTTAGGTGTAGTGTTGGGGTTAAGGTTAGGGTTAGGGTAAGTGATAGGGTTAGTGTTAGGGTTAGGATTAGGGTTAGGTTTAGGGTTACGGCTAGGGATAGGGTTAGGGTTAGGGTAAGGGTATGTGCTAGGGTTAGTGTTAGGGTTAGGGTTAGGGTAAGGGTAAAGGTTAGGGTTAGGTTTAGGGTTAGGGTTTTGGGTTAGGGTTAGCGTGAGATTTAGGGTTAGGTTTAAGTTAAGTGCAAGGGTTAGGGTGAGGGTTAGGGTTCGATTTAGGGTTAGGGTTAGGGTTAGGTTTAGGGTTAGTGTTAGGGTAAGTGTACGGAATAGGTTTAGGGTTAGGGTTAGGGTAAGGGTAAGGGTAAGGGTTAGGTTTAGGGTTAGGGTTAGGGTTAGTTTTATGGTAAGGGTTAGGGTGAGGGTAAAGGTAAGGGTTAAGTTTAGGGTTAGGGTTACAGTCAGGTTAGGGTAATGATTAGGCTTAGGGTTAATATTAGGGTTAGGGTTAGAGTTAGGGTTAGGTTTAAGTTTAGGGTTAGGGTGAGGGTAAGGGTTAGGGTTAGGGTTAGGTTTAGGTTTAGGGTTAGGGTAAGGTTATGTGTTAGGGTTAGGCTTAGGGTTAGCGTTAGGGTAAGAGTAAGGGTTAGGGTTAGGGTTAGGGTTAAGTTAAGGGTAAGGGTTAGGGTTAGGGTTAGGTTTAGCATAAGGATTAGGGTTAGGTTTAGGGTAAGGGTAAGTTTTAGGATTAGGGTTAGCTTTAGGGTTGGGGTTAAGGTTAGGATTAGGGTAAGGGTAAAGGTTAGGGTTAGGGTTAGGATAAGTGTTAGGGTAAGGGTAAGGTTTAGGGTTAGGTTTAGGGTTAAGGTAAGGGTAAGGGTTAGGGTTAGGGTGAGGTTTAGGGTAAGAGTTAGGGTTATGTTTAGTGTAAGGGTTAGTTTCACGGTTAGGGTAAGGGTTAGGGTTAGGCTTAGGTTTAGGGGTCGGTTTAGGGTAAGGACAAGGGTTAGTTTTAGTGTTAGGGTTAGGTTTATGGTTAGGGTTAGGGTTAGGTTTAGGGTTAGGTTTAGGGTAAGGGTTAGGGTTAGGGTAAGGGTTAGGGTTAAGGGTAGGGTTAGGGTTAGGGTTAGGGTAAGGGTAAGCGTTAGGGTTAGGTTTAGGGTAAAGGTAATGGTTAAGTTAAGGGTTAGGGTTAGGTTTAGGGTTAGGGTTAGGATTAGAATAAGGGTTAGGGTTAGGGTTAGGTTTAGTCCTAGGTTTAGGGGTAGGGTTAAGGAAAGGATAAGGATTAGGGTTAGGGTTAGGGTTAAGGTTAGGTTTAGGCTTAGGGTCAGGGATAGGATTTTGGTTAGGGTTAGGGTAAGGGTAAGGGTTAGGGTTAGGCTTAAGGTTATGGTTAGGGTTAGGGTTAGGGTTAGAGTTAGGTTTAGGGTTAGGTTAAGGGTAAGGTTTACAGTTGGGGTTAGGGTTAGTGTTAGGTTAAGGGTTAGGGTTAGAGTTTAGGGTAAGAATTAGGGTTAGAGTTGTGGTTAGGGTAAGGGTAAGTGTTACTGTTAGGGTTACGGTAAGGGTTAGGTTTAGGTTTGGGGTTAAGGTTAGGGTTAGGGTTAGGGTAAGGGTAAGGGTTATGGTTATGGTTAGGGTTAGGTTAAGTGTTAGGTTTAGGGTTAGGGTTAGGGTTAGAGTTAGGTTTAGGCTTAAGGTTAGTGTTAGGGTTAGGGTTAGGTTAAGGGTTAGGGTTAGGGTTAGAGTTAGGGTAAGGGTAAGTGTTAGGGTTAGGGTTGGGGTTAGGGTTAGGTTTAGGGTATGGGTTAAGTTTAGGGTTACGGTTAGGGTAAGGGTAAGGGTTAGGGTTAGGGTTGGGGTAAGTGTTCTGGTTAGGGTTAGGGTTAGGGTAAGGTTAAAGGTTAGAGTTAGGGTTAGGGTTATGGTTAGGAATAGGGTTAGGGTTAGGTTTAGGGCAAAGGCAAGGTTAAGGGCAAGGGTTAGCTTTAGGGTTAGGGTTAGGGTTAGGTTTAGGGTTAAGTTTAGGGTTAGGGTTAGGGTAAGATAAGTGTTAGGGTTAGCTTTAGGGTTAGGGTTAGGGTAAAGGTAAGGGTTAAGTTTAGGGTAAGGGTTAGGTTTAGGGTTAGGGTTAGGGTTAGGGGTAGGGAAAGGATAAGGGTTAGGGTTAAGTTTAGGGTTAGCGTTAGAGTTAGGGTTAGGTTTAAGGTTAGATTTAGGGTGTGGGTAAGGGTAAGGGTTAGGGTTAGGTTTAGGGTTAGGGTTAGGGTTACGGTTAGGGTTAGGGTTAGGGTTAGGGTAAGGGTATGTGTTAGGCTTACTGTTAGGTTAAGGGTTAGGGTTATAGGTTAGGGTTAGGGTTATGGTTAGGGTAAGGGTTAGGGTTAGGTTTAGGATAAGATTTAGGTTTAGGGTTGGGGTTAGGTTAAGGGTAAGTGTTACTGTTAGGGTTATGGTAAGGGTTAGGTTTAATGTTGGGGTTAAGGTTAGGGTTAGGGTAAGGGTAAGGGTAAGGGTTAGGGTTATGGTAAGGGTGAAGGTAAGTGTTAGAGTTAGGGTTAGGGTTAGGGTAAGGTTTAGCGTAAGTGTTAGGTTAGGTTAGGGTAAGGGTAAGGTTTAGGGTTAGGGTTAGGGTTAGGGTAAGGGTAAGAGTTAAGGTTAGTGTTAGGGTTATGGTTAGGTTTAGCGTTAGGGTAAGATTCAGGGTTAGGGATAGTGTTAGGGTTAGGGTTAGGGTTAGGGTAAGGGTTAGGGTTAGGGTTAGGGTTAGGGTAGCGGTTAGGGTAAGGGTAAGTGTTAGGGTTAGGGTTTAGGGTTAGTGTTATTGTTAGGGTTAGGGCTAGTGATAGGGTTAGTGTTAGAGTTAGGGTTGGCGTTAGGGTTATGGTAAGTGTTAGGTTTAGGGGTTAGGGTTAGTGTTAGTGTTAGGTTAAGGGTTAATGTTAGGGTTAGGGTTAAGATAAGGTTTAGGGTTAGGATTAGGGTTAGGGTAAGTTTAAGGGTTAGTGTTAGGGTTAGGGTTAGGGCTAGGGTTAGGGTAAGGGTTAGGGTTAGGGTAAGGTTTCGGTTTAGTGTTGGGGTTAAGGTTAGGGGTAGGGTTAGTGTAGGGGTAAAAGTTAGGGTTAGCGTAAGGGTAAGTGTTAGGGTTAGGGTTAGTGTTGTGGTTAAGGTTAGGGATAGGGTAAGTGTTAGGGTTAGGGTTAGGGTTAGGTTTAGCGTAAGGGTTAGGGTTAGGGTTAGGGTAAGAGTTAAGGTTAGGGTTAAGGTTAGGGTTAGGTTTAGAGTTAGGGTTAGGGTAAGGGTAAGGGTTAGGGTTAGGGTTAGGATTAGGGTAAGGGTAAGGGTAAGGGTTAGGGTTAGGGTTAGGGTTAGAGTAAGGATTAGGGTTAGGGTTAGGGTTAGGGTAAGGGTTAGGGTTAGGGTTAGGGTTAGCATTAAGTTTAGTGTTAGGGTTAGGGTAAGGAAAGGGTTAGGGTTAGGGGTAGAATTACGGTTAGGGTTAGGGGTTAGGGTTAGGTTTAGGGTTAGGGTTAGGGTAAGGATAAGAGTTAGGGTTAGGGATAGGGTTAAGGTTCGGTTATGTTTAGGGTTAGGGTTAGGGTAAGGGTAAGGATTAGGGTTAGGTTTAGGGTTAAGGTTAGGGTTAGGGTTAGTGTAAGGGTAAGGGTTAGGTTTAGGGTTACGGTTAGGGTTAGGGTTAGGGTAAGGGTTAGGGTTAGGGTAAGGGTAAGGGTTAGGGTTAAGGTTCGGGTTAGGGTTAGGGTTAAGGTTAGGGTTAGTGTTAGGTTTAGGTTTAGGGAAAGGGTTAGGGTTAGGGTAAGGGTTAGGCTTAGGGTTAGGGTTAGTTTTAAGGTTAGAGTTAGGTTTAGGGTTAGGGTAAGGGTAAGGGTTAGGGTTAGGGTTAGGTTTAGCTTAAGGGTTAGGGTTAGGTGTTAGGGTTAGGGTTAGGGTTAGGGTAAGTGTTAGGGTTTGGGTAAGTGTTAGGGTTAGGTTTAGGGTTCGGGTTAGTGTAAGTGGTAGGGTTAGGTTTAGGATTGGGGTTAGGATAAGTGTTAGGGTTAGGGTTAGGTAAGGGTAAGGCTTAGGGTTAAGGTTAGGGTTAGGTTAAGTGTAAGAGTTAGGGTTAAGGTTAGGGATAGGATTAGTTTTAGAGTTAGGGTTATGGTAAGGATAAGGGTTAGGGTTAGGATTAGGGTTAGGGTTTGGGTAAGGGTTAGGTTTAGGGTTAGGTGTAGTGTTGGGGTTAAGTTTAGGGTAAGGGTTAGTGTTAGGGTTTGGGTTAGGTTTAGGGTTAGGTTTAGGGATTCGGTTAGGGATAGGGTTAGGGTTAGCTTTATGGATAGGGTAAGGGTAAGTGTAAGGGTTAGGGTTAGGATTAGGGTTAGGGTAAGTGTTCTGGTTAGGGTTAGGGTTAGGGTTAGGGTAAGGGTAAGGCTTAGGGTTAAGGTTAGGGTTAGGTTAAGTGTAAGAGTTAGGGTTAAGGTTAGGGATAGGATTAGTTTTAGAGTTAGGGTTAGGGTAAGGATAAGGGTTAGGGTTAGGATAAGGGTTAGGGATAGGATTAGTTTTAGAGTTAGGGTTAGGTTAAGGATAAGGGTTAGGGTTAGGGTTAGGGTTAGGGTTAGGGTAAGGGTATGTGCTAGGGTTAGGTTTAGCGTTAGGTTTAGGATAAGGGTTAAGGTTAGGTAAGAGTAAGGGTAAGGTTTAGGGTTAGGGTTAGGTTTAGGCTAAGGTTACGGGTAACGGTTAGGGATAGGGTTAGGGTTAGCTTTAGGAATAGGTTAAGGGTAAGTGTAGGGTTAGGGTAGGGTAAGTGTTCTGGTTAGGGTTAGGGTTAGGTTTAGGGTAAGGCCTGAGTAAGGGCAAGGGTTAGGTTTAGGTTTAGGGTTAGGTTTAGGGTTAGGGTTAGGGTTAGGTTTAGGGTTAGGGTTAGGGTAAGGGTAAGGGTTAGGGTTAGAGTTAGGGTTAGGGTAGAGGTAAGGGTTAGGGTTAGGTTTAGGGTTAGGGTTAGTTTAAGGATAACGGTTAGATTTAGGGTTAGGGTTAGGATTAGGGTAAGGGTAAGGGTTAGGCTTAGTGTTAGGGTTAGGTTTAGGGTTAGGGTTATGGTAAGGATTAGGGTTAGGGTAAGGGTTAAGGTTAGGGTTAGTTTTAGGGTTAGGGTTAGAGTAAGGGTAAGGGTTAGGGTTAGCTTTAGGGTTAGGGTTAGGTTAAAGGTAAGGGTTAACTTTAGGGTTAGGGTTAGGTTTAGGGTCAGGGTTAGGGTTACGGTTAGGGTTAGGGTTAGGTTTAGGGTTAGGGTAAGGATATGTGTTAGGGTTAGGGTTAGGTTTAGGGTTAGGGTTAGCATTAGGGTAAGGGTTAGGGTTAGGGTTAGGATTACGGTTAAGGTAAGGGTAAAGGTGAGGGTTAGGGTTAGGGTAAGGTTTAGCATAAGGGTTAGGGTTAGGTTAGGGTTAGGGTTAGGGTTAGGATAAGGGTTAGGGTTAGGTTTAGGGTTAGGGTTAGTTTAAGGATAACGGTTAGATTTAGGGTTAGGGTTAGGATTAGGGTAAGGGTAAGGGTTAGGCTTAGGGTTAGGGTTAGGTTTAGGGTTAGGGTTATGGTAAGGGTTAGGGTTAGAGTAAGGGTTAAGGTTAGGGTTAGTTTTAGGGTTAGGGTTAGAGTAAGGGTAAGGGTTAGGGTTAGCTTTAGGGTTAGGGTTAGGTTAAAGGTAAGGGTTAAGTTAAGGGTTAGGGTTAGGTTTAGGGTTAGAGTTAGCGTTAGGGGTTGGGAAAGGATAAGGTTTAGGGGTAAGTTTAGGGTTAGGGTTAGAGTTAGGGTTAGGTTTAAGGTTAGGGTTAGTGTGTGGGTAAGGGTAAGGGTTAGGGTTAGTTTTAGGGTTAGGGTTAGGGTTAGGTTTAGGGTTAGGGTAAGGATATGTGTTAGGGTTAGGGTTAGGTTTAGGGTTAGGGTTAGCATTAGGGTAAGGATAAGGGTTAGGATTAGGATTACGGTTAAGGTAAGGGTAAGGGTGAGGGATAGGGTTAGGGTAAGGTTTAGCATAAGGGTTAGGGTTAGGTTAGGGTTAGGGTGAGGGTTAGGGTAGGGTTAGGGTAAAGGTTAGGGTTAGGGTTAGGATTAGGGTTAAGGTTATGGTTAGGGTTAGTGTTAGGGTTAGGTTAGGGTTAGGGTTAGGGTTAGGGTTAGGGTAAGGGTAAGGTTTAGGGTTAGGATTAGGGTAAGGGTTAGGGTTAGGTTAGGGTTAGGGTTAGGTTTAGGGTTAGGGTTAAGATAAGTGTTAGGGTTAGGGTAAGGGTAAGGCTTAGGGTTAAGTTTAGGGTTAGGTTAAGTGTAAGGGTTAGGGTTAAGGTTAGGATTAGGATTAGTTTTAGAGTTAGGGCTAGGGTAAGGATAAGAGTTAGGCTTAGGGTTAGGGTTAAGGTTAGGGTAAGGGTTAGGGTTATGGTTAGGGTTAGGATTAGGGTTAGGTTTAGGGGGAGGGTTAGGGTAAGGGTAAGGGTAAGGGTAAGGGTTAGGGTTAGGTTTAGGGTTAGGGTTAGGGTCAGGTTAGGGTAATGATTAGGGTTAGGGTTAAGTTTAGGGTTAGGGTTTTAGTTAGGGTTAGGTTTAAGGTTAGGGTTAGGGTGAGGATAAGGGTAAGGGTTACATTTAGGTTTAGGGTTAGGGTTAGGGTTACGGTTAGGGGTAGGGTTAGGGTTAGGGTAAGGTTATGTGTTAAGGTTAGGGTTAGGGTTTGGCTTAGGTTTAGCGTTAGGGAAAGAGTAAGGGTTAGGTTTAGGGTTAGGGTTAAGGTAAGGGTAAGGGTTAGGGTTAGGGTTAGGCTAAGGGTAATTGTTAGGGTTAGGGTTAGGGTTAGGGTTAGGGTTAGGGTTATCGATAGAGTAAGGGTTAGGGTTAAGGTTAGGTTTAGGGATAGGGTTCGGTTAGGGTTAAGGTTAAGGTTAGGTTTAGGGTTCTGGTTCGGGTTAGGGTTAGTGTTAGGGTTAGGGTTAGGTTTAGGGTTAGGGTTAGGGTAAGGGTAAGAATTAGGTTTAGGAATATGGTTGGGTTTAGGATTAGGGTTAGGGTTAGGGTTAGGATAAGTATAAGGGTTAGTGTTAAGGTTAGGGTTAGGGTTAGGGTTAGGGTTAGGGTTAGGGTGAGGTTAGGGTTAGGGTTAGGGTAAGAGTTAGTGTTAGGGTTATGGTTAGTGTTCGGGTTAAGGTTAGGGTTAGGGTAAGGGTTAGGTTTAGGGTTAGGATTAGGGGTTAGGGTTAGGGTTAGGTTTAGGGTTAGGGTTAGGGTAAAGGCAAGGGTCAGGGTTAGGTTTAGCGTTAAGTTTCGGGTTAGGTTAGTGTTAGGGTTAGGATTAGGTTTAGGGTTAGGTTAAGGGTAAGGGTTAGTGTTAGGGTTAGGGTTAGGGTTAAGGTTAGGCGTAGGGTTAGGTTTAGGGTTAGGGTAAGGGTTAGGGTTAGGGTTATTGTAAGGGTTAGGGTTAGGGTTAGGGTTAGGGTTAGAGTTAGGTTTAGGGTTAGGGTAAGGGTAAGCGTTAGGGTTAGGGTTAGGTTATTGGTTAGAGTTAGGGGTTAGGGTTAGATTTAGGGTTAAGGTAGGGGTTAGGGTTAGGGATAGGCTTAGGGTAATGGTTAGGGTTAGGGTTAGGGTTAGGGTAAGTTTTAAGGTTAGGGTTATTTTTAGGGTTAGGGTAACTGTAAGGTTAGGGTTAGGTTAAGGTTAAGGGTTAGGGTTAGGTTTACTATTAGGGTAAGGGTTAGGGTTAGGGTTAAGGTAAGGTTAAGGGTTAGGGTTAAGGTTAAGTTTAGGGTTAGTTTTAGGGTTAGGGTTAGGATTAGGGTTAGTGTTGGCTTTAAGGTTAGGTTTAGCTTAAGGGTTAGGGTTAGGTTTCGGGTAAGGGTAAGATTAAGGGTTAGGGCTAGTGTTAGGGTTAGGGTTAGGGTAAGGGTAAGAGTTAGGTTTAGTGTTGGGGATAAGGTTAGGGTTAGGGTTAGGTATAGGTTTAGGGTTAGTTTTAGGGTTACGTTGAGGGTTAGGGTTAGGTTAAGGGTATGTGTTAGTGTTAGCGTTAGGGTTAGGGTTAGGGTTAGCGTTAGGGTAAGGGTAAGGGTTAGGGTTACGTTTAGGGATAAGGTAAGGGTAAGGGTTAGGGTCAGGGTTTGGGTTAGAGTTAGGTTTAGGGTAAGGGTTAGGGTTACGGTTACGGTTAGGTTTAGGGTTGGAGTTAAGTTTAGGTTTAGGGTTAGGGTAAGGGTAAGGGTTAGGGTTAGGTTTAGGGTTAAGGTAAGAGTTAGTGTTAGTGTTAGGGTTAGTGTTGGGGTTAAGGTTAGGGTTAGGGTAAGGGTTAGGTTTAGGGTTAGGGTTAGGGGTTAGGGGTTAGGGTTAGGGTTAGGGTTAGGGTTAGGGTAAGGGCAAGGGTTAGGGTTAGGTTTAGAGTTAATGTTAGGGTTAGGGTTAGTGTTATGGTTAGGATTAGGTTTAGCGTTAAGTTAAGGGTAAGGGTTAGGGTTAGGGTTAGGGTTAGGTTAAGGTCAGGCTTAGGGTTAGGGTTAGGGTTAGGGTAAGGTTTAGGGTTAGTGTTATTGTAAGGGTTAGGGTTAGGGTTAGGGTTAGGGTTAGAGTTAGGTTTAGGATTAGGGTTAGGTTATGGGTTAGAGTTAGGGGTTAGGTTTAGGGTTAGGGTTAAGGTAAGGGTTAGGGTTAGGGATAGGCTTAGGGTAAGGGTTAGGGTTGGGGTTAATGTAAGTGTTAAGGTTCGGGTTAGGGTTAGGGTTAGGGTAACTGTAAGGTTAGGATTAGGGTAAGGGTAAGGGTTAGGGTTAGGGTTACGGTAAGGGTAAGGTTTCGGGTTAGGGTTAGGTTTAGCGTAAGGGTTAGGGTTAGGTTTTGGGTAAGGGTAAGATTTAGGGTTAGGGTTAGTGTTAGGGTTAGGGTTAGGGTAAGGGTAAGAGTTAGGTTTAGTGTTGGGGTTAAGGTTAGGGTTAGGGTTAGGGTTAGGTATAGTTTTAGTGTTAGCTTTAGGTTTACATTTAGGGTTAGGTTTAGGTTAAGGGTATGTGTTAATGTTAGGGTTAGAGTTAGGGTTAGCGTTAGGGTAAAGGTAAGGGTTAGGGTTAGGTTTAGGGATAAGGTAAGGGTAAGGGTTAGGGTTAGGGTTAGGGTTAGGTTTAGGGTAAGGTTTAGGTTTAGGGTTGGGGTTAAGTTAGGGTTAGTGTTAGGGTAAGCGTAAAGGTTAGGGTTAGGGTTAGGGTTAGGGTAATTGTTAGGGTTAGGGTTAGGGTTACTGTTGGGGTTACGGTTAGGGTTAGGGTAAGTGTTAGGGTTAGGGTTAGGGTTAGTGTTGGGGTTAAGGTTAGGGTTAGGGAAAGGGTTAGGGTTAGGTTTAGCGTAAGGGTTAGGGTTAGGTTTAGGGTAAGGGTAAGGTTTAGGGTTAGGGTTAGGGTTAGGGTTAGGGTAAGGGTAAGAGTTATTGTTAGGGTTAGACTTAGGGTTAGGTTTAGGGTTAGGGTAAGTGTAAGGGTTAGGGTTAGTGTTAGGGTTAGGGTAAGGGTTAGGGTTAGGGTTAGGGTAGGGGTTAGGGTAAGGGTTATGGTTTGGGTTAGGGTTAGGTTTAGTGTAAGTGTTAGGGTTAGTGGTAGGGTTAGGGTTAAGTTAAGGTTTAGGGTTAGGATTAGGGTTATGTTTAGTGTTGGCGTTAAGGTTAGGGTTAGGGATAGGGTAAGGGTAATGGTTAGGGTTAGGGTTAGGGTTAGGGTAAGTGTTAGGGTAAGCGTTAGTGTTAGGGTTAGGGTTAGGCTTAGAATAAGGGTTAGGGTTAGATTTAGTGTAAGGGTAAGATTTAGGATTAGGGTTAGGGTAAAGGTTAGGGTTAGGGTTAGGATTAGGGTAGGGATTAGGGGAAGGGGAAGTGTTAGGGTTAGGGGTAGGGTTAGGGTTAGAATAAGGGTAAGGGTTAGGGTTAGCGTTAGGGTTAGGGGCTAGGGTTAGGGTTAGGGTTAGTTTTAGGGTTAGGATTAGGGTTAGGGTTAGTTTTAGGGTTAGTGTTAGGTTTAGGGTTAGGGTTAGTTTAAGGGTTATGGTTAGGTGTAGGGGTAGGGTTAGGTTTACGGTTAGGGTTAGGGTAAGAGTAAGGGTTAGGGTTAGGGTTAGTGTTAGGGTTAGGTATAGGGTAAGGGTAAGGGTTAGGTTTAGGGTTAGTGTTAGAGTTAGTGTTAGGTTTAGGGTTAGGGTTAGGGTTAGGGTAAGGGTAAGGGTTAGGGATAAGGTTGGTGTTAGTTTTAGGTTTAGGGTAAGGGTTAGGGTTAGGATAAGGGTAAGGTTTAGGGTTATGATTAGGGTTAGGGTTAGGTTTACGGGTAGGTTTTGGGTTAGCATTAGGGTAAGGGTATTCGTTAGGGTTAGGGTTAGGGTTAGGTTTAGTGTTGGGGTTAAGTTTAGGGTTAGGGTTAGGGTTAGGGTTAGGGTTAGAGTTAGAGTTAGGGTTAGGGTTCGAGTAAGGATAAGGGTTAAGGTTAGGATTAGGGTTAGGGTTAGGGTAAAGGTTAAGGTTAGGTTTAGTTGTAGGGTTAGGGTTAGGGTAAGGGTAAGGGTTTGGGTTAGCCTTAGGGTGAGGTTTAGTGTTGGGGTCAAGGTTAGGGTTAGGGTAAGGGTTAGGGTTAGGGTTAGGTTTAGCGTTAGGTTTAGGGTTAGGATAGGGTTAGGGTTAGGGTAAGGGTATCTGTTAGGGTTAGGATTAGGGTTAGGGTTAGGGTTAGCATTAGGGTAAGGGTAAGGGTTAGAGTCAGGGTTAGGGTTAAGGTAAGGGTAAGCTTAGGGCTAGGGTTAGGTTTAGGGTAAGGGTAAGGTTTAGTGTTAGGTTTAATGTTAGGGTTAGGTTAAGGTAAGGGTTAGGGTTAGGTTTACGGTTAGGTTTAGGATTAGGGTTAGGGTTAGGGTTGGGGTAAGGGTAAGGGTTAGTTTTAGGGTTTGGTTTATTGTTAGGGTAAGGGTAAGGGTTTGGGTTAGGTTTAGGGTTAGGGTAAGGGTTAGGGTTAGGGTTATTGTTAGGGTTAGGGTAAGGGTTAGGGTTAGGGTTAGGGTAGGGGTTAGTGTAAGTCTAAGGGTTAGGGTCAGTTTTAGGGTTAGTATAAGTGTAAGGGTTAGGGTTAGGGTTAGGGTTAGAGTTAGGGGTTAGGGTTAGGGTTAGGGTAAGGGTTAGGGTCAGGGATAGTGTTAGGATAAGGGTTAGGGTTAGCATTAGGTTTAGGGTTAAGGTAAGGGTTAGGGTTAGATTTAGTGTTAGGGTTAGGGTTAGTGTTAGGGTAAGGGTTAGGGTTAGGGTTAGGTTTAGGGTAAGGTTAAGGTTTGGGGTTAGGGTTAGGATTTCGGTTAGGGTTAGAGTTAGGGTTAGGGTAAGGGTAAGGGTTATGGTTAAGGTTAGGGTTAGGTTAAGGTTTAGGGTTAGGGTTAGGGTAAGGTTAAGGTTAGAATTAGGATTAGGGTTAGAGATAGTGTAAGGGTTAGGGTTATGGTTAGGTTTAGGGTTAGTGTTAGGGTAGGGTAAGTGTTAGGATTAGGGTTAAGGTTAGGTTTAGTTTTGAGATTAAGGTTAGGGTTAGGGTCAGGGTTAGGGTTAGGTTAGGGTTAGGGTTAAGGTTAGGGTTAAGGTAAGGGTAAGGGTTAGGGGTAGGGTTAGGATTAGGGTTAGGTTTAGGGTTAGGGGAGGGTTAGGGTTAGTGTAAGGGTAAGGGTTAGGGTTAAGTTTAGGGTTTGGTTTAGGTTTACGTTTAGGGTTAGCGTTAGGGTAAGGATAAGGGTTAGGGATAGGATTAGGGTAGGGGTTAGGGTAAGGGTTAGGGTTAGGGTTAGGTTTAGGGTAAGGGTATGTGTTAGGGTTAGGGTTAGGGTTAGGGTTAGCATTAGGGTAAGGGTAAAGGTTAGAGTCAGGGTTAGTGTTAAGGTAAGGGTAAAGGTTAGGGTTAGGGTTATGGTTAGGTTTAGGGTAAGGGTAAGGTTTAGTGTTAGGGTTACGTTAAGGGTAAGGGTTAGGGTTAGGTTTAGGTTTAGGGTAAGGGTAACGGTTAGGGTTAAGGATAGGTTTAGTGTTAGGGTTACAGTAAGGGTAAGGGTTAGGGTTAGGGTTACGTTTAGGGTTAGGTTTAGGGTTAGGGTAAGGGTAAGTGTTATCTTTGGCGTTAGGGTTAGGGTTAGGGTAAGGGTTAGGGTTAGGGTTAGGGTTGGGGTTATGGTAAGGGTACGTGTTAGGGTTAGGGTTAGGGTTAGGATAAGGGTAAGGGTTAGGGTTAGGGTTAGTGTTAGGGGTTAGGGTTAGGGTTAGGGTTGGGGTTAGCAGTTAGGGTTAGGGTTATAGTTAGGGTTAAGTAAGGGTTAGGGATAGGTGTTAGGTTTAGTGTTAGGGTTAGGTTAGGGGTTAGGGTTAGGGTTAGAGTTAGGGTTAGGTTAAGGGTTGGGGTTAAGGTTAGGGTTAGGGTAAGGGTAAGGGTTAGGGTTAGGGTTAGGATTAGGGTAAGGGTAGGGGTTAGGGTTAGTGTTAGGGGTTATGGTTAGGGTTAGGTTTAGGTTTAGGGTTAGGGTAAGGGTAAGGGTTAGGGTTAGGAATAGGGTTAGTGTTAGGTTTGGGTTTAAGGTTAGGGTTAGGGTTAGGGTAAGGGTAAGGGTTAGGGTTAGGGTTAGGATTAGGGTAGGGGTTAGGGTAAGGGTTAGGGTTAGGGTTAGGGTTAGGTTTATGGTTAGGGTTAGGTTTAAGGTTAGGGTTAGGGTAAGGATAAGGGTGAGGTTTAGGGTTAGGGTTAGGATTAGGGTATGGGTAAGGGTAAGTGTTAGGTGTAGGGTTAGGTTTAGGGTAAGGGTAAGGGTTAGCGTTAGGGTTAGGTTTAGGGTAAGAGTTAGGGTTCGGGTTAGGGTTAGAGTTAGGGTTAGGGTTAGGTTAAGGGTAAGGGTTAGGGTTAGGGTTAGGTTTAGAGTTAGAGTTAGGGTTAGGGTAAGGGTTAGAGTTAGGGTAAGGGTTAGAGTTAGGGTTAGGGTTAGGTTTAGGTTAGGGTTAGGGCAAGGGTAAGGGTTAGGTTAGGGTTAGGGTTAGGGTTAGGATTAGGGTTAGGTTTAGGGTTAGGGGAGGGTTAGGGTTAGTGTAAGGGTAAGGGTTAGGGTTAAGTTTAGGGTTTGCTTTAGGTTTAGGTTTAGGGTTAGCGTTAGGGTAAGGGTAAGGGTTAGTGATAGGATTAAGGTAGGGGTTAGGGTAAGGGTTAGGGTTAGGGTTATGGTTAGCGTTAGGGTAAGGGTAAAGGTTAGAGTCAGGGTTAGGGTTAAGGTAAGGGTAAGGGTTAGGGTTAGGGTTATGGTTAGGTTTAAGGTAAGGGTAAGGTTTAGTGTTAGGGTTAGGTTAAGGGTAAGGTTTAGGGTTAGGTTTAGGTTTAGGGTAAGGGTAACCGTTAGGGTTAAGGTTAGGTTTAGTGTTAGGGTTAGAGTAAGGGTAAGGGTTAGGGTTAGGGTTACGTTTAGGGTTAGGTTTAGGGTTAGGGTAAGGGTAAGTGTTAGCTTTGGCGCTAGGGTTAGGGTTAGGGTAAGGGTTAGGGTTAGGGTTAGGGTTGGGGTTAGGGTAAGGGTACGTGTTAGGGTTAGGGTTAGGGTTAGGATAAGGGTAAGGGTTAGGGTTAGGGTTAGTGTTAGGGGTTAGGGTTAGGGTTAGGGTAAGGGTAAGTGTTAGTGTTTGGGTTTGGGTTTGGGTTTGGTTTAGGGCTAGGGTAAGGGTTAGGGTTAGGGTTAGGGTTAGGTTTAGGGATGGGGTTAAAGTTAGGGTTAGGTTTAGGGTAAGGGTAAGGGTTAGGGTTAGGGTTAGGATTAGGGTTAGGGTTAGGGTAAGGATAAGGGTTAGGGTTAGGATTAGGGTTGGGGTTAGGGTAAGGGTTAGGGTTAGGGTTAGGTTTAGGGTTAGGTTAAGGGCAAGGGTTGGGTTTAGGGTTAGTTTTAGGTTTACTGTTTGTGTTAAGGTTAGGGTTAGGGTAAGGGTTAGGGTTAGGATTAGGTTTAGGGTTAGGTTTAAGTTAGCGTTAGAGTTAGGGTTAGGCTTAGGGTAAGGGTATGTGTTAGGGTTAGAATTAGGGTTAGGGTTAGGGTTAGCATTAGAATAAGGGTAAGGGTTAGGGTTAGGGTTAAGGTAAGGGTAAGGTTTAGGGTTATGGTTATGGTTAGGGTTAGGGTTAGGATTAGGTTTAGGGTAAGGGTTAGGGTTAGGTTTAGGATAAGGATAAGGTTTAGGGTTAGCGTTAGGGTAAGGGTAAGGGTTAGGGTTAGGGTTAGTGTTAGGTTTAGGGTTAGGATTAGGGTTAGGGTAAGGGTAAGGGTAAGGGTTAGGATTAAGATTAGGGTTAGGGTTAGGTGTAGGGTTAGGGTTAGGGTTAGGGTAAGGATAAGGGTTAGGTTTAGGATTAGGGTTGGGGTTAGTGTAAGGGTTAGGGTTAGGGTTAGGTTTAGGTTTAGGTTTAGGCTAAGGGTAAGGGTTAAGTTTAGGCTTATGGTTAGGTTTAGTGTTTTGGTTAAGGTTAGGGTTAGGGTAAGGGTTAGGGTTAGGTTTAGGTTAAGTTTTAGGGTTAGGGTTAGGGTTATCGTAAGTGTTAGGGTTAGGGTTAGGGTTAGGTTTAGGGATAGGGTTAGGGTTAGGTTAAGGGTATGGGTTAGGGTTAAGGTTAGGGTTAGGGTTAGGTTTAGGGGTAGGGTTAGGGTTAGGGTAAGGGTAAGGGTAAGGGTTAGGGTTAGGATTAGGGTTAGGTTTAGGGTAAGGGTTAGTGTAAGGGTTAGGGTTAGGTTTAGGGATAGGGTTAGGGTAAGGGGAAGCGTTAGAGTTAGTTTAGGTTTAGGTTTAGTGTTGGGGTTAAGGTTAGGGTTAGGGTAAGGGTTAGGGTTATGGTTAGGGTTACGTTAAAGGTAAGTGTTAGGGTTAGGGTTAGGGTAAGGGTAAGGGTTAGGGTTAGGGTTAGGTTTAGTGTTAGGTTTAGGGTTAGGGTCAGGGTATGGGTAAGTGTTAGGGTTAAGGTTAGGGTTAGGGTTAGTTTTAGGTTTAGGGGTATGGTTAGGGTAAGGCTAAGTGTTAAGGTTAGGATTAGGGTTAGGGCTAGGGTAAGGGTTAGGGTTAGGGTTAGGGTTTGTTTTAGGTTAAGGTTTAGGGTTAGAGTTAGGGTAAGGGTAAGGGTTAGCGTTAGGGTTAGGGTTAGGGTTAGGTTTAGGTTTAGGTTTAGGGTAAGGGTAGGGGTTAGGTTTACTGTTAGGTTTAGGGTAAGGGTTAGTGTTAGGATTAGGATTAGGTTAGGGGTTAGGGTAAGGGAAGTGTTAGGGTTAGGGTTAGGGTTAGGATAAGGGTTAGGGTTAGGGTTAGGGTAAGGGTTACGGTTAGGGTTAGGGTTAGGGTTAGGGTTATTGTTACGGTAAGTGTTAGGGTAATCGTTAGGGTAAGGGTAAGAGTTAGGGTTAGGGTTAGGGTTATGTTTAGGGTTAGGGTAAGGGTAAGGGTTAGGGTTAAAGTTAGAGTTAGGGTTAGGTTTAGGGTTAGGGTTGGGTTTGGGTAAGGATAAGGGTTAAGGTTAGGATTAGAGTTAGGGTTAGGGTAAGGGTTAAGGTTAGGGTTAGGTGTAGGGTTAGGGTTAGGGTAAGGGTAAGGGTTAGGGTTAGCTTTAGGGTTAGGTTTAGTGTTGGGGTCAAGGTTCGGGTCAGGGTAAGGGTTAGGCTTAGGGTTAGGGTTAGGTTTAGGGTTAGGTTTAGGGTTAGGTTAAGGTTAGTGTTAGGGTTAGCGTAAGGGTAAGTGTTAGGGTTAGGGTTAGGGTTAGCGTTAGGGTAAGGGTAAGGGTTAGAGTTAGGCTTACGGTTAAGGTAAGGGTAAGGGTTAGGGTTAGGGTTAGGGTAAGGGTTAGGGTTAGGGTTAGGGTTAGGGTTGGGGTTAGGGTAAGGATAAGTGTTAGGGTTAGGGTTAGGGATAGGATAAGGGTAGGGTTAGGGCTAGGGTTAGTGTTAGGGGTTAGGGTTAGGGTTATAGTTATGATTAAATAAGGGTTAGGCATAGGGGTTAGGGTTAGTGTTAGGGTTAGGTTAAGAGTGAGGGTTAGGGTTGGGGTTAGGGTAATGGTTAGGGTTAGGTTTAGGGTAAGGGTAAGGGTTAGGGTTAGGGTTAGGATTAGGGTAAGGGTAGGGGTTAGGGTTAGTGTTAGGGGTTATGTTTAGGGTTAGATTTAGGTTTAGGGTTAGGGTACGGGTAAGGGTTAGGTTTAGGATTAGGGTTCGTGTTAGGTTTGGGTTTAAGGTTAGGGTTAGGTTTAGGTTTAGGGTTAGGGTTAGGGTTAGGGTAAGGTTAAGGGTTAGGGTTAGGATTAGGGTAGGGGTTAGGGTAAGGGTTAGGGTTAGGGTTAGGTTTAGGGTAGGGGTTAGGGTAAGGGTTAGGGTTAGGGTTAGGTTTAGGTTTAGGGTTAGGGTTGGGTAAGGGTAAGGGTTAGGTTTAGGGTTAGGGTTAGGATTAGGGTATGGGTAAGGGTAAGGGTTAGGTGTAGGGTTAGGTTTAGGGTAAGGGTAAGGGTTAGCGTTACGGTTAGGTTTAGGGTAAGAGTTAGGATTAGGGTTAGGGTTAGAGTTATTGTGAGGGTTAGGTTAAGGGTAAGGTTTAGGGTTAGGGTTAGGGTTAGGGTTAGGGTTAGAGTTAGGGTTAGGGTAAGGGTTAGGGTTAGGGTAAGGATTAGAGTTAGGGTTAGGGTTAGGGTTAGGTTAGGGTTAGGGCAAGGGTAAGGGTTAGGTTTAGAGTTAGGGTTAGGGTTAGAGTTAGGATTAAATTAGGTTTAGGGTTAGGGTTAGGGTTAGGGTTAGGTTAAGGGTAAGTGTTAGGGTTAGGTTTAGGGTTAGGATTAGGGTAAGGTTAAGGGTAAGGGTTAGGGTTAGGGTTAGGTTTAGGGTTTGTGTTAGGGTTAGGGTAAGGGTAAGCGTTAGTGTTAAGGTTAGGGTTAGGGTTAGTTTTACGGTTAGGGTTAGGTGTAGTTTTAGGGTTAGGGTAAGGTTAAGGTTTAGGGTTAGGTTTAGTGTTGGGGTCAAGTTTCGGGTCTGGGTAAGGGTTAGGCTTAGGGTTAGGGTTAGGTTTAGGGTTAGGTTTAGGGTTAGGTTAGGGTTAGTGTTAGGGTTAGCGTAAGGGTAAGTGTTAGGGTTAGGGTTAGGGTTAGCGTTAGGGTAAGGTTCAGGGTTAGGGTTAGGATTAGGGTAGGGGTTAGGGTAAGAGGTAGGGATAGGTTTAGGGTTAGGTTTAGGGTTAAGGTTATGGTAAGGGTAAGGAATAGTTTTAGGGTTAGGTTTATGGTTAGGGTAAGGTTAAGGATTAGGGTTAGGTTTAGGTTTAGGGTAAGGGTTAGGGTTAGGTTTAGGTTTAGGTTTACGGTTACAGTTAGGGTTAGGGTTAGGGTAAGGGCAAGGGTAAGGGTTATGGTTAGGGTAAGGGTTAGGTTTAGGGTTAGGCTTAGGTTTAGGGTTGGGGTTAAGTTTAGGGTTAGGGTTAGGGTAAGGGTTAGGGTTAGGGTTAGGGTTAGGGGTTATGGTTAGTGTTAGGTTTAGGGTAAGAGTAAGGTTTAGGGTTAGGGTTAGGGTTAGGGGTTATGGTTAGTGTTAGGTTTAGGGTTAGGGCAAGGGATAGGGTTAGGGTTAGGGTAAGGGTTAGGGTTAGGGTTAGGGTTTGTTTTAGGTTAAGGTTTAGGGTTAGAGTTAGGGTAAGGGTAAGGGTTAGCGTTAGGGTTAGGGTTAGGGTTAGGTTTAGGTTTAGGTTTAGGGTAAGGGTAGGGGTTAGGTTTACTGTTAGGTTTAGGGTAAGGGTTAGTGTTAGGATTAGGATTAGGTTAGGGGTTAGGGTAAGGGAAGTGTTAGGGTTAGGGTTAGGGTTAGGATAAGGGTTAGGGTTAGGGTTAGGGTAAGGGTTACGGTTAGGGTTAGGGTTAGGGTTAGGGTTATTGTTACGGTAAGTGTTAGGGTAATCGTTAGGGTAAGGGTAAGAGTTAGGGTTAGGGTTAGGGTTATGTTTAGGGTTAGGGTAAGGGTAAGGGTTAGGGTTAAAGTTAGAGTTAGGGTTAGGTTTAGGGTTAGGGTTGGGTTTGGGTAAGGATAAGGGTTAAGGTTAGGATTAGAGTTAGGGTTAGGGTAAGGGTTAAGGTTAGGGTTAGGTGTAGGGTTAGGGTTAGGGTAAGGGTAAGGGTTAGGGTTAGCTTTAGGGTTAGGTTTAGTGTTGGGGTCAAGGTTCGGGTCAGGGTAAGGGTTAGGCTTAGGGTTAGGGTTAGGTTTAGGGTTAGGTTTAGGGTTAGGTTAAGGTTAGTGTTAGGGTTAGCGTAAGGGTAAGTGTTAGGGTTAGGGTTAGGGTTAGCGTTAGGGTAAGGGTAAGGGTTAGAGTTAGGCTTACGGTTAAGGTAAGGGTAAGGGTTAGGGTTAGGGTTAGGGTAAGGGTTAGGGTTAGGGTTAGGGTTAGGGTTGGGGTTAGGGTAAGGATAAGTGTTAGGGTTAGGGTTAGGGATAGGATAAGGGTAGGGTTAGGGCTAGGGTTAGTGTTAGGGGTTAGGGTTAGGGTTATAGTTATGATTAAATAAGGGTTAGGCATAGGGGTTAGGTTTAGTGTTAGGGTTAGGTTAAGAGTGAGGGTTAGGGTTGGGGTTAGGGTAATGGTTAGGGTTAGGTTTAGGGTAAGGGTAAGGGTTAGGGTTAGGGTTAGGATTAGGGTAAGGGTAGGGGTTAGGGTTAGTGTTAGGGGTTATGTTTAGGGTTAGATTTAGGTTTAGGGTTAGGGTACGGGTAAGGGTTAGGTTTAGGATTAGGGTTCGTGTTAGGTTTGGGTTTAAGGTTAGGGTTAGGTTTAGGTTTAGGGTTAGGGTTAGGGTTAGGGTAAGGTTAAGGGTTAGGGTTAGGATTAGGGTAGGGGTTAGGGTAAGGGTTAGGGTTAGGGTTAGGTTTAGGGTAGGGGTTAGGGTAAGGGTTAGGGTTAGGGTTAGGTTTAGGTTTAGGGTTAGGGTTGGGTAAGGGTAAGGGTTAGGTTTAGGGTTAGGGTTAGGATTAGGGTATGGGTAAGGGTAAGGGTTAGGTGTAGGGTTAGGTTTAGGGTAAGGGTAAGGGTTAGCGTTACGGTTAGGTTTAGGGTAAGAGTTAGGATTAGGGTTAGGGTTAGAGTTATTGTGAGGGTTAGGTTAAGGGTAAGGTTTAGGGTTAGGGTTAGGGTTAGGGTTAGGGTTAGAGTTAGGGTTAGGGTAAGGGTTAGGGTTAGGGTTAGGGTAAGGATTAGAGTTAGGGTTAGGGTTAGGGTTAGGTTAGGGTTAGGGCAAGGGTAAGGGTTAGGTTTAGAGTTAGGGTTAGGGTTAGAGTTAGGATTAAATTAGGTTTAGGGTTAGGGTTAGGGTTAGGGTTAGGTTAAGGGTAAGTGTTAGGGTTAGGTTTAGGGTTAGGATTAGGGTAAGGTTAAGGGTAAGGGTTAGGGTTAGGGTTAGGTTTAGGGTTTGTGTTAGGGTTAGGGTAAGGGTAAGCGTTAGTGTTAAGGTTAGGGTTAGGGTTAGTTTTACGGTTAGGGTTAGGTGTAGTTTTAGGGTTAGGGTAAGGTTAAGGTTTAGGGTTAGGTTTAGTGTTGGGGTCAAGTTTCGGGTCTGGGTAAGGGTTAGGCTTAGGGTTAGGGTTAGGTTTAGGGTTAGGTTTAGGGTTAGGTTAGGGTTAGTGTTAGGGTTAGCGTAAGGGTAAGTGTTAGGGTTAGGGTTAGGGTTAGCGTTAGGGTAAGGTTCAGGGTTAGGGTTAGGATTAGGGTAGGGGTTAGGGTAAGAGGTAGGGATAGGTTTAGGGTTAGGTTTAGGGTTAAGGTTATGGTAAGGGTAAGGAATAGTTTTAGGGTTAGGTTTATGGTTAGGGTAAGGTTAAGGATTAGGGTTAGGTTTAGGTTTAGGGTAAGGGTTAGGGTTAGGTTTAGGTTTAGGTTTACGGTTACAGTTAGGGTTAGGGTTAGGGTAAGGGCAAGGGTAAGGGTTATGGTTAGGGTAAGGGTTAGGTTTAGGGTTAGGCTTAGGTTTAGGGTTGGGGTTAAGTTTAGGGTTAGGGTTAGGGTAAGGGTTAGGGTTAGGGTTAGGGTTAGGGGTTATGGTTAGTGTTAGGTTTAGGGTAAGAGTAAGGTTTAGGGTTAGGGTTAGGGTTAGGGGTTATGGTTAGTGTTAGGTTTAGGGTTAGGGCAAGGGATAGGGTTAGGGTTAGGGTAAGGTTTAGGGTTAAGGTTAGGGTCATGGTAAGGGTTAGGTTTAGGTTTAGGGTTAGGGTTAGGGTAAGGGAAAGTGTTAGAATTTGGGTAAGGGTTAGGGTTAGGTTTAGGGTTAGGTTTAAGTTTGGGGTAAGGTTAGGGTTAGGTTTAGGGTAAGGGTAAGGTTTAGGGTTAGGGTTAGGGTTAGGGGTTACGGTTAGTGTTAGGTTTAGGGTTAGGGGAAGGGTTAGGGTTACGGTTAGGGAAAGGATAAGGGTTAGGGTTAACGTTAGGTTAGGGTTAGGGTTAGGGTTAACATTAGGGTTACGGTTAGGGTAAGGGCAAGGGTTAGGGTTAGGTATTGGGTTAGGGTTAGAGTAAGGGTGATTGTTAGGATTAGTGTTAGGGTTAGGTTAAGTTTTAGGGTTAGGTTTAGGGTTAGTGTAAGGGTAAGGGTTACGGTTAAGTTTAGGGTTAGGTTAAGTTTTAGGGTTAGGTTCAGGGTTTGGATTAGGGTAAGGGTAAGGGTTAGGGTTAGGGTTAGGGTTAGGTTTACGGTTAGGGTTAGGGTAAGGGTAAGGGTTAAGGTTACGCTTATGGTTAGGTTTAGTGTTGTGGTTAAGGTTAGGGTTAGGTTAAGTGTTAGGGTTAGAGTTAGGGTTAGGTTAAGTTTTAGGGTTAGGGTTAGGGTTAGGGTTAGGGTAAGTGTTAGGGTTAGGGTTAGGATTAGGTAAGGGTTAGGGTTAGGGTTAGGGTGAGGTTAAGGGTAAGGGTTAGGGTTAGGGTTAGGGTTAGGTTAAGGGTATGGGTTAGGGTTAAGTTTAGGTTTAGGGTTAGGTTTAGGGTTAGGGTTAGGGTTAGGGTTAGGGTAAGGGTAAGGGTTAGGGTTAGGATTAGGGTTAGGGTTAGGTTAAGGGTTAGTGTAAGGGTTAGGGTTAGGTTTAGGGATAGATTTAGGGTAAGGTGAAGGGTTAGATTTAGGTTAGGTTTAGGTTTAATGTTGGGGTTAAGGGTAGGGTTAGGGTAAGGATTAGGTTAGGGTTAGGTTAGGTTAAGGATAAGTGTTAGGGTTAGGGTTAGGGTAAGGTAAGGGTTAGGGTTAGGGTTAGGTTTAGTGTTAGGTTTAGGGTTAGGGTTAGGGTATGGGTAAGTGTTAGGGTTAAGGTTAGGGTTAGGTTTAGTTTTAGGTTTAGGGGTGTGGTTAGGGTAAGGGTAAGTGTTAAGGTTAGGATTATCTTTAGGGCTAGGGTAAGGGTTAGGGTTAGAGTTACGGTTAGGTTTAGGTTAAGGTTTAGGTTTAGGGTTAGGGTAAGGGTAAGGGTTAGCGTTAGTGTTAGGGTTAGGGTTAGGTTTTGGGTTAGGGTAAGGGTAGGGGTTAGGTTTAGTGTTAGGGTTAGGATAAGGGTTAGTGTTAGGGTTAGGTTTAGGGTAGGGGTTAGGGTAGCGGAAGTGTTAGGGTTAGGGTTATGGTTAGGGTAAGGGTTAGAGGTTAGGATTTGCATTAGGCTTAGGCTTAGGGTTAGGGTTAGGGTTAGGGCTAGGGTAAGGGTAAGGGTTAGGGTTAGGGTTAGGGTAAGGTTTAGGCTTAGGGTTAGGGTTAGGGTTAGGATTAGGTTTAGGGTTAGGGTTAGGGTAAGTGTAAGGGTTAGGTTTAGGGTTAGGGTGAGGTTAGGCTTAGTGTTAGGGTTAGGGTAGGGATAACGGTTAGGGTTAGGGTTAGATTTGTGTTAAGGTTTGGGTTAGGGTGAGGGTAAGGGTAAGGGTTAGGGTTAGGTTTAGGGTTAGGGTTAGGGTAAGGGTAAGTGTTAGGTTTAGGGTTAGGTTTAGGGTTCGCTTTAGGGTTAGGGTTAGGGTAAGGGTAAGGGTTAGGGTTACGATTAGGGTTAGGGTTAGGTTTAGGTTTAGGGTTAGGGTTATTGATAGGGTTAGGGTAAAGTAAGGGTTAGGGTTAGGGTTAGGATTAGGATTAGGGTTAGGGTTAGGGTAAGGGTTACGGTTAGATTTATGCTAAGGGTTAGGGTTAGGTTTAGGGTAAGGGTAAATTTTAGGGTTAGGGTTAGGGTTAGGATTAGTGTAAGGGTAAGGGTTAGGGTTAGAGTTAGGGTTAGGGTAAGGGTTAGGGTAGGGGTTAGGTTATAGGGAAGGGTTAGGGTTAGGGTTAGAGATAGGGTTAGGGTTATAGGTTAGCATTTGGGTTAGGTTTAGTGTTAGGGTTAGGTTTAGGTTTAGGTTTAGGGTTAAGGTAAGGGTAAGGGTTAGGTTTAAGGTTAGCGTTAGGGTTAGTGTTAGGTTTAGGGTTAGGTTTAGGGTAAGGACAAGGGTTAGGTTTAGGGTTAGGGTTAAAATTAGGGTTAGGTTTACGGTTAGGGTTAGTGTTAGGGTTAAGGTTAGGGATAGCGTTAGGGCTAGAATTAGGTTAAGGGTTCATTGTTATTGTTAGGGTTAGGGTTAGGGTTAAGATTAGGGTTAGGGTTAGGGTTCGGGTTAAGGTTACGGTTAGGGTTAGTACTTCTGAAAGTGTTAGGGTTAGGATTAGGGTAAGTGTTAGGGTTAGGATTATGGTTAGGCTTAGATTTAGTGTTAGGGTTAGGGTAAGGGTTAGGGTTAGGGTTAGGGTTAGGTTTAGGTTTAGCGTTAGGGTAAGTGTACGGGTTAGGGTTAGGGTTAGCGTTAAGGTGGTATAAGGGTTATGGGTAGGTTTAGGGTAAGGGTAGGGTTTAGGGTTAGGGTTAGGGTTAGGATTAAGGTAAGGGTAAGGGTTAGGTTTAGGGTTAGGTTTAGGTTTAGGGTAAGGGTAACGGTTAGGGTTAGAGTTAGGGTTAGGGTAAGGGTTAGGGTTATGGTTAGGGTTAGGGTAAGGGTCAGTGTTAGGGTTAGGGTTAGGGTTAGGGGAAGGGTAAGGGTTAGGGTTAGCTTTGCTGTTAGGGTTAGGGTTAGGGTTTAGGTTTAGGTTTAGGGTACAGGTTATGGTAAGGGTTAGGGTTAGGGTTAGGGTTAGGGTAAGGGTTTGGGTTAGGGTTCGGGTTAGGGTTAGGGTTAGGGTTAGTGTAAGTTTAGGGTAAGTGTTAGGGTTAGGGTTAGGGTTAGGTTTAGATTTGGGTTAAGTGTATTGTTACGGTTAGGGTAAGGGTAAGGGTAAGGGTTAGGGTTAGGGTTAGGGTTAGGGTTAGAGTTAGATAAGGGTAAGGGTTAGGGTTAGGGTTAGGGTTAAGGTAAGAGTAAGGGTTAGGGTTAAGTTTAGGGTTTGGTTTAGGGTAAGGGTTAGGGTTATAGTTAGGGTTAGGATTAGGGTAACGGTTAGTGTTAGGGTTAGGGTTAGATTTAGGGTTAGGGCTAGGTTAAGGGTAAGTTTTAGGGTTAGGGGTAGGGTTAGCGTTAGGATAAAGGTTAGGTTTAGGGTTAGGGTTAGGGTAAGGGTTAGGATTAATGTTAGGGTAAATGTTAGGGTTAGGGTTCGGGTTAGGGTTAGCGTTAGGATTAGGGCAAGGGTATGGGTTAGGGTTAGGGTTAGGGTTAGGTTCAATGTTAGGGTTAGGGGTTAGAGTTAGGGTTAGGTTTAGGGTTAGGTTTAGGGTAAGGTTAGGGTTAGGGTTAGGGTAGGGTAAGGGTAAGGGTTAGGGTCAGGGTTAGGGTAGGGGAAGGGTAAGTGTTGGGGTTAGGGTTAGCGTTAGGCTTAGGGTTAGATTTAGGGTAGGGTAATGGTTAGGGTTAGGGTTAGGGTTAGGTTTAGGGTTTGGGTTAAGTGTAGGGTTACGGTTAGGTTAAGGATACGGGTTAGGGTAAGGTTAAGGTTTAGGGTTAGGTTTAGGGTTAGTGTTAGGGTTAGGTTAACGTTTAAGGTTAGGGTTAGGTTTAGGGTTAGGATAAGGGTTAGAGTTAGGGTTAGGGTTAGGGTAAGGGTTAGGGTTACGGTTTGAGTTAGGTTTAGCGTTAGGTTTAGGGTTACGGTTAGGGTTAGGGTTAGGGTTAGGGTAAGGGTATGTGCTGGGGTAGGGTTAGGTTTACGTTTAGGATAAGGGTTAAGGTTAGGTTTAGAGTAAGGGTAAGGTTTAGTGTTAGGGTTAAGGTTAGGCTAAGGGTAAGGGTAAGGGTTAGGGATAGGGTTAGAGTTAGATTTAGGGATAGGGTAAGGGTAAGTGTAATGGTTAGGGTTAGGATTAGGGTTAGGGTAAGTGTTCTGGTTAGGGTTAGGGTTACGGTTATGTTTAGGGTAATGGTAAAGTTTAGGGTTGGTGATCGGGTTAGGTTTAGGTTTAGTGTTAGGGTTAGGGTTAGGGTAAGGGTAAGGGATATGGTTAAGGTTAGTGTTAGGGTTAGGGTTAGGATTAGGGTAAGGCTTAGGGTTAGGTTTAGGGTTACAGTTAGTTTAGGGTTAGGGTTACGGTAAGGGTTAGGGTTAGGGTTAAGGTTAGGGTTAGGCTATGGGTAAGTGTTACGGTTAGGGTTAGGGTTAGGATTAGGGTAAGGGTTAGGGTTAGGGTTAGGATTAGTGTTAGGATTAGTTTTAGGATTAGGTTTAGGGTTAGGGTTAGGGTAACGTTAAGGGTTATGGTTAAGGTTAGGGTTAGGGTTAGGCTTAGGGTTAAGGTTAGGTTTAGGGTAAGTGTTAAGGTTAGAATTAGGGTTAGGGTTAGGGTAAGTTTTAGGGTTAGGTTTAGGGTTAGGGTTGGAGTAAGTGTAAGGGTTAGGATTCGGGTAAGGGTTAGGGTTAGAGATAGGTTTAGGATTAGGTTTAGGGTTAGGGCTAGGGTAAGGGTTATGGATAGGGTTAGGGTTAGGTTTAATGTTTGGGTTAAGGTTAGGGTAAGGGTAAGGTTTAGGCTTAGGTTTAGGGAAAGCGTAAGTTTTAGGGTTAGGGTTAGGGTTAGGGTAAGGGTAATTGTTAGGTTTAGGGTTAGGGTTAGGGTAAGAATTAGGGTTAGGGTTAGGGTTAAGGTTAGGGTTATGTTTAGGGTTAGGGTTAGGCTTAGGTTTAGTTTTAGGGTAAGGGTAATGTTTAGGGTTAGGTTTAGGGAAAGGGTAAGGGTAAGGGTTAGAGTTAGGGTTAGGGTAATGATTAGGGTTAGGGTAAGGGTTAAGGTTAGGGTTAGGGTTAGCATTAAGGTTAGGGTTAGGGTAAGGGTAAGGGTTTGGGTGAGGGTTTGAGTTAGGGTTACGGTTAGGGTTAAGGGTTATGGTTAGAGTTAGGTTTAGGGTTAGGGTTAGGGTAAGGATAAGAGTTAGGGTTAGGAATAGGGTTAGGGTTCGGATTAGATTAGGGTTAGGTTTAGGGTAAGGGTAAGGGTTAGGGTTAGGTTTAGGGTTAAGGTTACGGTAAGGGTAAGGGTTAGGTTTAAGGTTAGGGTAAAGGTTAGGGTTAGGGTTAGGGTAAGGGTAAGGGTTAGGGTTAGGGTTATGGTTAGGTTTAGGGTTAGGGTTAGGGTAAGGGTAAGGGTTAGGTTAAGGTTAGGGTTAGGGTTAGTTTTAGGGTTAGGGTTAGGGTAAGGGTAAGGGTAAGGTTTAGGGTTAAGGTTAGGGTTAGGGTTAGTTTTCGGGTTAGGGTTAGGGTTAGGGTAAGGGTAAGGGTTAGGGTTATAATTAGGGTTAGGGTTAGGGTAAGGGTTAGGGTTGGGGTTACGGTTAAGGTTAGGGTTAGGGTTAGTTTTAGGGTTAGTTTTAGGGTTAGGGATAGCGTTACGGTAAGGTCAAGTGTTAGAGTTAGGGTTAGGGTTAAGGTAAGAGTAAGGGTTAGGGTTAGCGTTAGGGTTAGGTTTAGTGTAAGGGTTAGGGTTAGGTTTAGGGTAAGGGTAATGTTTAGGGTTTGGGTTAGGGTTAGGGTTAGGGTTAGGGTAAGGGTAAGGGTTAAGTTTAGGCTTAGGTTTAGGGTTAGGTTTAGGGTTAGGGTAAGGTAAGGGTTAGGGTTAGGGTTAGGGTTAGGGTTAGGTTTAGTGTTGGGATTAAAGTTAGGGTTAGGGTTAGGCTTAGGGTTAGGGTAGGGGTTATGGTAAGTGTAAGTGTTAGAGTTAGGGTTAGGGTTAGGGTAAAGTTAAGGGTTAGGGTTAGGATTAGGGTTATGGTTAGGTTAAGGTTTTGGTTAGGGGTTAGGTTAGGGTTAGGGTTAGGGTTAGGGTTAGGGTAAGGGTTAGGTTTAGGGTTAGGGTTAGGGTAAGGGTTAGGGTTAGGGTTAGGGTAAGTGTTAGTGTTAGGGTGAGGGTTAGGGTTATGGTTAGGGTAAGGTTTAGGGTTAGGGTTAGGATTACGGTAAGGGTAAGGGTTAGGGTTAGGTTTAGGTTTAGGTTTAGGGTTAGGGATAGGGTAAGGGTAAGGGTTAGGGTAAAGTTTAGGGTTAGGGTTAGTTTGAGGGTTAGAGTTAGGGTTAGGGTAAGGGTAAGGGTTAGGTTTAGGAGTAGGGTTAGGGTTAGGGTAAGCATTATGTTTAGGGTTAGGGTTAAGTTTATGGTTAGGGTTAGGGTTAGTGTAAGCATTATGTTTATTGTTAGGGTTAAGTTTAGGGTTAGTTTTAGGGTTAGGGTTAGGGTTAGGGTAAGGGTAAGGGTTAGGGTTAGGATTAGGGTTAGGTTTACGATTAGGGTTAGGATTAGCGTTAGGGTTAGGGTTAGGTTTAGGGTTATGGTTAGAGTAAGGGTAAGGGTTAGGGTTGGGGTTAGGGTTAGGTTTAGTGTTTGGGATAAGGTTAGGGTTAGGATAAGTGTTAGGGTTGGGGTTAGAGTAGGTTTAGGGTTAGGTTTAGGTTTACGGTTAGGGTTAGTGTTAGGGTTAGGGTAACAGTATGTGTTAGGGTTAGGGTTAGGGTTAGGGTTAGTGTTAGGGTAAGGGTAATGGTTAGGGTTATTGTTAGGTTTAAGGCAATTGTAAGGGTTAGTGTTAGGGTTAGGGTTAGGTTTAGGGTAAGGGTTAGGTTTAGGGTTAGGGTTAGGGTAAGTGTTAGTGTTAGGGTTAGGGTTAAGATTAGGGTTAGGGTTAGTTTTAGGGTTAGAGTTAGGGTTAGGATAAGGGTAAGGTTTAGAGTTAGGATTATTGTTAGGGTTAGGGTAAAGGTTAGGTTTAGGGTTAGGGTTAGGGTAAGGGTAAGGGTTAGGGTTATGGTTAGGGTTAGGTTTAGTGTTGGGGTTAATGTTAGGGTTAGGGTAAGGGTTAAGGTTAGGTTTAGGGTTAGGTTTAGGGTTATGGTTAGGATTAGGGTTAGGGGTAGGGTAAGGGTATGTGTTAGGGTTAGGGTTAGGGTTCGGGTTCGGGTTAGAGTTAGGGTAAGGGTCAGGGTTAGGGTTAGATTTAGGGTTAACGTAAGGGTTAGGGTTAGGTTTAGGTTAAGGGTAAGGTTTAGGGTTCGGGTTAGGGGTAGGGTTAGGGTTAGGGTTAGGGTAAGGGTTAGGAATAGGGTTAGGGTTAGCTTAGGTGTTAGTGTAAGGGTAAGTGTTAGAGTTAGAGTTAGGGTTAGGATAAGGGTAAGTGTTAGGGTTAGGGTTAAGGTTAGGGGTTAGGGTTAGGGTTAGGGTTAGGGTAAGGTTTAGGTTTAGGGGTTAGGGTTAGTGCTAGGTTTAGGTTAACGTTTAGGGTTAGGGTTAGGGTTAGGATAAGGGTTAGGGTTTGTGTTAGAGTTAGGGTTAGGGTAAGCGTTATGGTTAGGGTTAGGGTTAGGGTTAGGGTAAGGGTAAGAGTTAGGGTTAGGGATAGGGTTAGGTGTAGGGTTAGGGTTAGGTTTAGGATAAGAGTAAGGGTTAGGGTTAGGCTTAGGTTTAGGGTGAGGTTTAGGGTTAGGTTTAGGGTAAGGGTAAGGGTTAGGGTTAGGCTTAGGTTTAGGGTGAGGTTTATTGTTATGGTAAGGTAAGGTTTACGGTTTGGGTTAGGGTTAGGGTTAGGGTAAGGTTAAGGGTTAGGGTTAGGGTTAGGGTTGCGGTTAGGTTAAGGGTTTTGGATAGTGTTAGGGTTAGGTTAGGGTAAGTGTTAGTGTTACGGTTAGGGTTAGGGTTAGGGTAAGGGTTAGGGTTAGGGTTAGGATTAAGGTAAGGGTAAGGTTTAAGGTTAGGTTTAGGTTTAGGGTTTTCGTTAGGGTTAGGGTAAGGGTAAGAGTTAGGGTTAAGTTTAGGGCTAGGGTTAGTTTTAGGGTTAGGATTAGGGTTAGGATTAGGGTTAGGGTTAGGGTTAGGGATAAGTTTAGGGTTAGGGTTAGTTTTAGGGTTAGGGTTAGGTTTAGGGTAAGGGTAAGGATTATGGTTAGGATTAGGGTTAGGGTTAGGATTAGGGTTAGGATTAGCGTTAGGTTTAGGTTTAGGGTTAGGATTAGGTTTAGTGTTGGGGTTAAGGTTAGGGTTAGGGTGAATGTTAGGGTTGGGTTTAGAGTAGGTTGAAGGTTAGGTTTAGGGTTACGGTTAGGGTTAGTATTAGGATTAGGGTAATAGTATGTGTTAGGGTTAGGGTTAGGGTTAGGGTTAACATTAGGGTAAGGGTAAGTGTTAGGGTTAGGGTTAGGGTCAAGGTAAGGGTAAGGGTTAGGGTTCGGGTTAGGGTTAGGTTTAGGGTAAGGGTTAGGGTTAATGTTAGGGTTAGGGTTAGGGTTAGGGTAAGTGTTAGGTTTATGGTTAGGGTTAAGATTAGGATTAGGGTTAGATTAAGGTTTAGGGTTATGGTTATGGTAAGGGTTAGGGTTAGAGTTAGGGTTAGAGTAAGGGTTAGGGTTAGGCTTAGGGTTAGGTTTAGTGTTGGGGTTAATGTTAGAGTTATCGTAAGGGTAAGGGTTAGGGTTAGTGTTAGGGTTAACGAAAGGGTAAGGGTTAGGGTTAGGTTAGGGTAAGGGTAAGGTTTAGGGTTCGGGTTAGTTGTAGGGTTAGGGTTAGGGTAAGGGTAACGGTTAGGGTTAGGCTTAGGTTTAGGGTTAGGTTTAGGGTTAGGGTAATTATAAATGTTAGGGTTAGGTTTAGGGTAAGGGTTAGGGTTAGGGTTATGGTTAGGTTAGGGGTTAGTGTAAGGGTAAGTGTTAGAGTTAGGGTTAGGTTTAGGATAAGGGTAAGTGTTAGGGTTAGGGTTAGGGTTAGGGTTAGGGGTTAGGGTTAGAATTAGGGTTAGGGTTAGGATAAGGGTAAGTGTTAGGGTTAGTGTTAGGGTTAGGATTAGGTTTAGGGTAGGGTTAGGGTGAGGATTAGGGTTAGGGTTAGGGTTAGGGTTAGGGTAAGGGTTAGGGTTAGGGTTAGGGTTAGGGGTTAGGGTTATGGTTAGGGTTAGGTTAAGGGTAAGGGTTATGGTTAGGTTTAGGGTTAGGGTTAGGTTAAGGGTAAGTGTTAGTGTTAGGATTAGGTTTAGGTTTAGGTTAAGGGTAAGGGTTATGGTTACCTTTAGGGTTAGGGTTAGGTTAAGGGTAAGGTTTAGGGTTAGAGTTAGGGTTAGGTTTTGGGAAAGGGTAAGAGTTAGGGTTAGGGTTAGGATTAGGGTTAGGGTAAGGATTAGGGTTAGGTTAGGGTTAGGGAAAGGATTAGGGTTAGGGTTAGGGTTAGGGGTTAGGGTTATGTTTAGGGTTAGGTTAAGGGTAAGGGGTATGGTTAGGTTTAGGGTTAGGGTTAGGTTAAGTGTAAGTGTTAGTGTTAGGGTTAGGATTAGGTTTAGGGTTAGGTTAAGGGTAAGGGTTATGGTTAGGTTTAGGTTTAGGGTTAGGTTAAGGGTACGGTTTAGGGTTAGAGTTAAGGTTATGGTTTGGGAAAGTGTAAGGGTTAGGGTTAGGGTTAGGGTTAGGGTAAGGATTAGGGTTAGGTTAGGGTAAGGGTTAAGGTTAGGGTTAAGGTTAGCATTAAGGTTAGTGTTAGGGTTAGGGTAAGGGTAAGGGTTTGAGTTAGGGTTAGGGTTAGGGGTTACGGTTAGGGTTAGGTTTAGGGTTAGGTTACGGTAAGGGTAAGGGTTAGGGTTAGGGATAAGTTTAGGGTTAGGTTTAGGCTTAGGGTTAGGGTTAGGGTAAGGGTAAGGGTAAGGGGTAGTGTTAGGGTTAGGGTTAGGGTTAAGGTTAGGATTAGGTTTAGGGTAAGGGTAAGGGTTAGGTTAGGGTTTGGGTTAGGGTTAGGGTAAGGGTAAGGGTTAGGGTTAGGCTTAGGGTTAGGGTTAGGTTTATGGTTAGGGTAAGGGGTAGGATTATGGTTAGGGTTAAGGTTAGGGTTAGGGTTAGGGTAAGGGTAAGGGTTAGGGTTAGGTTTAGGATTAGGATGAGGGTAAGGTTTAGGGTTAGGGTTAGCGTTAGGGTTAGGTTAAGGGTAAGGGTTAGTTTTAGGGTTAAACTTAGGTTTAGGGTTAGGGTTAGGGTTAGGGAAAGGAGAAGTTTTAGGGTTAAGGTTAGGTTTAGTTTTATGGTTAATGTTAAGTTTAGTGTTAGGGTTAGGTCTAGGGTAAGGTTTAGGGTTAAGGTTAAGGAAAGGATAAGGGTTAGGGTGAGGTTCAGGGATAACTTAGGGTTAGGGTTAGGGTTAGGTTTATGGTTAGTGTTAGGGTAAGGGTAAGGGTAAGAGTTAGGGTTAGGGTATGGTTTAGTGTTGGGGTTAATGTTAGGGTTAGGGTAAGGGTTAGGGTTAGGGTTAGGATTAGGGTAAGAGTAAGGGTCAGGGTTAGGCTTAGGGTTAGGGTTAGGTTTATGGTTAGGGTAAGGGTAAGGATTAGGTTAAGGGTTAGGTTTAGAGTAAGGGTTAGGGTTAGGGTTAGGGTTATACTAGGGGTTAGGCTAAGGCGAAGTGTTAGAGTTAGAGTTAGGGTTAGGATAAGGGTAATTGTTAGGGTTAGGGTTAGGGTTAGGATTAGGGGTTAGGGTTAGGGTTAGGGTTAGGGGTTAGGGTTAGGGTTAGAGTTTGGATTACGGTAAGAGTTAGGGTTAGGGGTTAGGGTTAGTGTTAGGGTTAGGTTAAGGGTTAGGGCTAGGGTAAGGGTTAGGGGTTAGGATTAGGGTTAGGGTTAGGGTAAGTGTTAGGGTTAGGGTAAGGTTTAGGGTTAGGGTTAGGGTTAGGCTAAGGGTAAGGGTTGGGGTTAGGGATAGGGTTAGGTATAGGGTTAGGGTTAGTGTTAGGGTTAGTGTAAGGTTAAGGGATAGGATTAAGGTTAGTGTTCGGGTTAAATTTATGGTTAGAGTTAAGGTAAGGTTATGGGCAAGGGTTAGGGTTAGGGATAGGTTTAGGGTTAGCGTAAGGGTTAGGGTTAGGGTTAGGGTCAGGTTTAGTGTTGGGGTTAAGGTTATGGTTAGGGTAAGGTTTATGGTTAGGTTTAGGGTAAGGTTTATGGTCAGGGTTAGGGTAAGGGTAAGGGTTAGGGTTAGGGTTAGGGTTCGCGTTATGTTTAGGGTTAGGGTAAGGGTAAGGGTTAGGGTTAGGGTTAGGGTAAGGGTCAGTGTTAGGGTTAGGGTTAGGGTAGGGGTTAGGTTTAGGTTTAGGGTTAGGGTAAGGGTAAGGGTTAGGGTTATGGTTACGGTTAGGATTAGGGTAAGGGTTTAGGGTTAGGGTTAGGGTTAGTGTTAGGGTTAGGGTAAGGGTAAGGGTAAGGGTTAGGGTTAGGGTTAGGGTTGCGGTTAGGTTAAGGGTTTGGTTAGGGTTAGGTTTAGGTTAGGGTAAGTGTTAGTGTTACGGTTAGGGTTAGGGTTAGGGTAAGGGTTAGGGTTAGGGTTTGGATTAAGGTAAGGGTAAGGGTTAGGGTTAGGTTTAGGTTTAGGATTTGGGTTAGGGTAAGGGTTAGTGTTAGGGTTAGGGGTAAGTTTAGGGTTAGGGTTAGTTTTAGGGTTAGGGTTAGGGTAAGGGTAAGGGTTATGGTTAGGATTATGGTTAGGGTTAGGATTAGGGTTAGGATTAGCGTTAGGGTTAGGGTTAGGTTTACGGTTATGGTTAGGGTAAGGGTAAGGGGTAGGGTTAGGGTTAGGGTTAGGTTTAGTGTTGGGGTTAAGGTTAGAATTAGGGTAAACATTAGGGTTGGGTTTAGAGTAGGTTTAAGGTTAGGTTTAGGGTTACGGTTAGGGTTAGTGTTAGGGTTAGGGTAACAGTATGTGTTAGGGTTAGGGTTAGGGTTAGGTTTAGCATTAGGGTAAGGGTAAGGGTTAGGGTTAGGTTTAGGGTCAAGGTAAGGTTAAGGGTTAGGGTTAGGGTTAGGGTTAGGTTTAGGGTAAGGGTTAGGGTTCGGGTTAGGGGTAGGGTTAGGGTTAGGGTAAGGTAAGGGTTAGGGTTAGGCTTCCGGTTAGGGTTAGTTTTAGGGTCAGGGTAAGGATAAATGTTAGGGTTAGGTTTAGGGTAAGGGTTAGGTTTAGGGTTAGGGTTAGCTTAGGTGTTAGTGTAAGGGTAAGTGTTAGAGTTAGAGTTAGGGTTAGGATGAGGGTATGGTTTAGGGTTAGGGTTAGGGTTAGGTTAAGGGTAAGGGTTAGTTTTAGGGTTAAACTTAGGTTTAAGGTTAGGGTTAGGGTTAGGGAAAGGAGAAGTGTTAGGGTTAAGGTTAGATTTAGTTTTATGGTTAGTGTTAAGTTTAGGGTTAGGGTTAGGTCAAGTGTAAGGTTTTGGGTTAGGTTTAGGGTTAAGGTTAAGGAAAGGATAAGGGTTAAGGTGAGGTTCAGGGATGACTTAGGGTTAGGGTTAGGGTTAGGTTTATGGTTAGGGTTAGGATAAGTGTAAGGGTAAGAGTTAGGGTTAGGTTATGGTTTAGTGTTGGGGTTAATGTTAGGGTTAGGGTAAGGGTTAGGGTTAGGTTTATGGTTAGGGTAAGGGTAAGGGTTAGGGTTAGGCTTAGGGTTAGGGTTAGGTTTATGGTTAGGGTAAGGGTAAGGGTTAGGTTTAGGGTTAGGGTTAGAGTAAGGGTTAGGGTTAGGGTTAGGGTTCGACTAGGGGTTAGGGTAAGGGTAAGTGTTAGAGTTAGGGTTAGGTTAGGATAAGGGTAATTGTTAGGGTTAGGGTTAGGGTTAGGTTTATGGGTTAGGGTTAGGGTTAGGGTTAGGGGTTAGGGTTAGGGTTAGAGTTTGGGTTACGGTAAGAGTTAGGGTTAGGGTTAGGGTTAGGGTTAGGGTTAGGGTTAGAGTAAGCGTCAGGGTTAGGGTTAGGTTTAGGGTTAGGGTTAGGGTAAGTGTTAGGGTTAGGGTAAGGTTTAGGGTTAGGGTTAGGGTTAGGGTTAGAGTAAGGGTTAGGGTTAGGGTTAGGGTTAGATTAGGGGTTAGGGTAAGGGTAAGTGTTAGAGTTAGGGTTAGGGTTAGGATAAGGGGTTATGGTTAGGGTTAGGGTTAGGGGTTAGTGTTAGGGTTAGAGTTTGGGTTACGGTAAGAGTTAGGGTTAGGGGTTAGGGTTAGTGTTAGGGTTAGGTTAAGGGTTAGTGTTAGGGTTAGGGTTAGGGGTGAGGATTACTGTTAGGGTTAGGGTAAGTGTTAGGGTTAGGGTAAGGTGTAGGGTTAGGGTTAGGGTTAGGGTAAGGGTAAGGGTTAGGGTTAGGGATAGGGTTAGGTATAGGGTTAGGGTTAGTGTTAGGGTTAGTGTAAGGTTAAGGGATAGGGTTAAGGTTAGTGTTAGGGTTAGATTTAGGGTTAGAGTTAGGGTAAGGTTATGGGCAAGGGTTAGGATTGGGGTTAGGTTTAGGGTTAGGGTAAGGGTTAGGGTTAGGATTAGGGTCAGGTTTAGTGTTGGGGTTAAGGTTAGTGTTAGGGTAAGATTTAGGGTTAGGTTTAGGGTAAGGTTTATGTTCAGGGTTAGGGTAAGTGTAAGGGTTAGGGTTAGGGTTAGGGTTCGCGTTATGTTTAGGGTTAGGCTAAGGGTAAGGGTTAGTGTTAGGGTTAGGGTAAGGGTCAGTGTTAGGGTTACGGTTAGGGTAGGGGTTAAATTTAGGTTTAGGGTTAGGGTAAGGGTAAGGCCTAGGGTTAGGGTTAGGGTTAGGGTTAGGGTAAGGGTTTAGGGTTAGGGTTAGGGTTAGTGTTAGGGTTAGGGTAAGGTAAGGGTTAGGGTTAGGGTTAGGGTTAGGGTTGCGGTTAGGTTAAGGGTTTGGTTATGGTTAGGTTTAGGTTAGGGTAAGTGTTAGTGTTACGGTTAGGGTTAGGGTAAGGGTTAGGGTTAGGGTTAGGATTAAGGTAAGGTTAAGGGTTAGGGTTAGGTTTAGGTTTAGGGTTTGGGTTAGGGTAAGGGTTAGAGTTAGGGTTAGGATAAGGGTTAGGGTTAGAGTTAGGGTTAGGTTAGTAGTGTTAGGTTTAGGGTTAGGGTTAGGGTTAGGGTTATGGTAAGGGTTAGGGTTAGGGGTTCGGGTTAGTGTTTGGGTTAGGTTAAGGTTTAGGGTTAGAGTTAGGGTTAGGTTTAGGTGTACGGTTAGGGTAAAGATTAGGGTTAGGGTTAGTGGTTAGGGTTAGTTT
>JANJXV010000044.1:6147500-6150000 GCA_024803745.1 Megascapheus bottae
TAAGGGTAAGGGTTAGGGTTAGGGTTAGGGTTAGTGTAAGGGTTACGGTTAGGGTTAGGGTTAGGGTAGGGTTTAGGGTAAGGGTAAGTGTTAGGGTTAGAGTTAGGGTTAGGATAAGGGTAAGTGTTAGAGTTAGGGTCAGGGTTAGGGTTATGGGTTAGGGTTAGCGTTAAGATTAGATTAAGGGTTAGGGTGAGGGTTAGGGTTAGGGTTAGTGTTAGGGTAAGGGTTAGGGTTAAGGTTAGGGTAAGGGTTAGGGTAAGGGTTAGGGTATGGATTAGGGTTAGTGTTAGGGAAGTGTTAGGGTTAGGGTTAGGGTTAGGGTTAGGGTAAGGGTTATGGTTGGGGTTACGGTTAGGGTAAGGGTAAGGGTTAGGGTTAGGGTTAGTGTTAGGTTTAGGGTTATGGTTATGGTTAGGTTTAGGGTAAGGTAAGGGTTAGGTTTAGAATTAGGGTAAGGGTTAGGGTTAGGGTTAGGGTTAGGATTATGGTTAGGGTTAGGGTTATGGGTTAGGGTTAGTGTTAGTGTTAGGTTAAGAGTTAGGGTGAGGGTTAAGGTTAAAATAAGGGTTAGGGTTAGGTTTAGGGTTAGGGTTTTGGTAAGGGTAAGTTTTAGTGTTAGGGTTATGGTTAGGTTTAGGGTAAGGGTTAGGGTTAGGGGTAGGGTTAGGTTTAATTTTGTGGTTAAGATTAGGGTTAGGGTTAGGGTAAGAGTAATGGTTAGGTTTAGGGTTAGGGTTAGGGTTAACGTTAGGGTTAGGGTTAGGGTTAGGGTTAGGGTTTGGGTTGGGTTAAGTGTAAGTGTTAGGGTTAGAGTTCGGTTTAGGGTTAGAGAAAGGGTAAGGGTTAGGGTTAGGGTTAGGGTTAAGATAAGGATTAGGGTTAGGGTTAGGTTTAGGGTAAGGGTAAGGGTTAGGGTTAGGGTTAGGGTTAGGTTTAGGGTTAAGGTTAGGGTTAGGGTTACGATTAAGGTTAGGGTTAGGGTTAGGTTTAGGGTTCGGGTTAGCGTTAGGGTAAGGGTAAGGGTTACGGTTAGGATTAGGGTTGGTGTTACGATGAGGGTTAGGGTAAGGTTTAGGGTTAGGTTTAGGGTAAGGGTCAGGGTTAGGGTTAGGTTTAGGTTAAGGGTAAGTGTTACGGTTAGGATTAGGGTTAATGTAAGGTTAAGGGTGAGGGTTAGGTTTAGGGTTAGGGGTTAGGGTTAGGTTTAGGATTAGGTTGAGGGTTAGTGTTTGGGTAAGGGTAAGGGTTAGGGTTAAGGTTAGGGTTAGGTTTAAGTTTAGGGTTAGGGAAGGGTAAGTTTTAGGGTTAGGTTTAGGGTTAGGTTTAGGGTTAGGTTAAGGGTAAGGGTAAGGGTAAGGGCAAGTGTTAGGCTTAGGGTTAGGGTTAAAGTTGAGGTTAGGGTTAGGGTAAGGGTTAGGGTTACTGTTAGTTTAAGGGTTAGGGTTAGGTTTAGGTTTAGGGTTAGAGTTAGGGTTAGGGTTAGGGTTATGGTTAGGGTTGGGTTAAGGGTAACTGTTACGGTTAGGGTTAGGGTTAGGGTAAGGGTAAGGGTTAGGGTTAGTGTTAGGGTTAGGGTTAATGTAAGGGTTAGGGGTTAGGGTTAGGGTTAGGGTTAGAATAAGGGTTAGGGTTAGTGTTAGGTAAGGGTAAGTGTTAGGGTTAGGGTTAGGGCAAGGGTTAGGGTTATGGTTAGCGTTAGGGTTGGGGTTAAGGTTAGGGTTACGGTTAGGGTAAGGGTAAGGGTTAGGGTTAGGGTTAAGTTTATGGTTAGGGTTAGGGTTAGGGTTAGGATTAGGTTTAGGGTTAGTGTAAGGTTTAGGGTTAGTTTTATTGTTAGGTTTAGGGTTAGGGTTAGGGTTAGGGTTAGGCTTAGGGTAAGGGTTAGGGTTAGGTTTAGGGTATGGGTAAGGGTTAGTGTTAGGTTTAGGGTTAGGGTTAGGGTTAGGGTACGGGTATGTGTTAGGGATAGGGTTAGGGTTAGGGTTAGTTTTAGGGTAAGGGTAAGGGTTAGTGTTTGGGTTAGGGTTAAGTTAAGGGTAAGGGTTAGGGTTATGGTTAGTCTTAGGGTAAGGGTTAGGGTTAGGTTTAGGGTAAGCGTAAGCTTTAGGGTTAGGTTTAGGGTTAGGGTTAAGGTTAGGGTAAGGGTAAGGGTTAGGGTTAAGGTTAGGTTTAGGGTTAGGTTTAGGCTTAGGGTAAGGGTAAGGGTTAGGGTTAGGGTTAGGGTTAGTGTAAGGGTTACGTTTAGGGTTAGGGTTAGGGTAGGGTTTAGGGTAAGGGTAAGTGTTAGGGTTAGAGTTAGGGTTAGGATAAGGGTAAGTGTTAGAGTTAGGGTCAGGGTTAGGGTTAGGGGTTAGGGTTAGGGATAGGGTAAGGGTTAGGGCTAGGGGTTAGCGTTAATATTAGATTAAGGGTAGGGTTAGGGTTAGGGTTAGGGTTAGTGTTAGGATAAGGGTTAGGGTTAAGGTTAGGGTAAGGGTTAGGGTAAGGGTTAGGGTAT
>JANJXV010000044.1:6155000-6192500 GCA_024803745.1 Megascapheus bottae
GTTATTGTTAGGGTTAGGGTTAGGGTTAGGGGTGAGGGTTAGTGTTAGGGTTAGGTTAAGGGTTAGGGTGAGGGTTAGGGTTAGGATAAGGGTTAGGGTTAGGGTTAGGGTTAGGGTTTTGGTAAGGGAAAGTGGTAGTGTTAGGGATATGGTTAGGTTTAGGGTAAGGGTTAGGGTTAGGTTTAGGGTTAGGGTTAGGTTTAGGTTTTGTGTTAAGATTAGGGTTAGTGTTAGGGTAAGGGTAAGGGTTAGGGTTAGGTTTAGGGTTATCGAAGGGTAAGGGTTAGGGTTAGGTTTAGGGTTATTGTTAAGGTTAAGGTTAGGGTTAGTGTTAGGGTTAGGGTTAGGGTTAAGTTTATTGTTAGGTTTAGCGTAAGGGTAAGGGTTAGGTTTAGGGTTAGGGTTAGGGTTAAGGTTAGGGTAAGGGTTAGGGTTAGTGTTAGGTTTAGGGTTAGGGTTAGGTTAAGGGTAAGTGTTAGGGTTAGAGTTAGGTTTAGGGTTAGGGAAAGGGTAAGGGTTAGGGTTAGGGTTAGGGTTAGGGTGAGGATTAGGGTTAGGGTTAGGGTGAGAGTAGGGGCAAGGGTTAGGGTTAGGGTTAGGGTTAGGTTTAGGTTTAGGGTTAGGGTTAACGTTAGGGTTAAGGGTAGGGTTAGGGTTATGTTTAGGGTTGGGGTTAGGGTTAGGGTAAGGGTAAGGGTTAGGGTTAGGATTAGGATTAGGGTTACGATAAGTGTTAGGGTTAGGGTTAGGGTTAGGGTACTGGTTAGGTTTAGGTTTAGGGTTAGGGTTATGGTTAGGGCAAGGGTTAGGGTTAGGGTTAGGGTTAGCTTTAGGGTTCGGGTTAAGGTTAGGGTTCCGGTTAGGGTAAGGGTAAGGGTTAGGGTTAGGGTTAGGGTTATGGTTAAATTTAGGGTTAGGGTTAGGTTTAGGGTTAGGATTAGCGTTAGGGTTAGGGTAAGGGTTAGGGTTAGGGTCAGGGTTAGGGTTAGGTTTAGGGTTAGGTGTAGTGTAAGGGTAAGGGTTAGGGTTAGGGGTTAGGGTTAGGGTTAGGGTTAGGTTAAGGGTAAGGGTTAGATTTAGGGTTAGGATTAAGGTTAGGGTTGGGGTTAAGTTTAGGGTTAGTGTTAGGGTTAGTTTTAGAGTTTTGGTTAGGGTTAGGGTTAATTTAAGGATATGTGTTAGGGTTAGGGCTAGGGTTAGGGTTAGCGTTAGGGTAAGTGTAAGGGTTAGGCATAGGGTTAGGGTTAAGGTAAGGGTAAGAGTTAGGGTTAGGGTGAGGGTTAAGGTTAGGTTTAGGGTAAGGGTAAGGGTAAGGGTAAGGGTTAGGGTTACGGTTAGGGTAAGGGTTAGGGTTAGCGTTAGGGTTAGGATAGGGGTTAGGGTAAGGGTAAGTGTTATGGTTAGGGTCAGAGTTAGGATAAGATTAGAGTTAGGGTTAGGGTTAGGCTTAGGCTTAGGGGTTAGGGTTAGGGTTACGTTTAGGGTTAGGGTTAGGTTAAGGGTAAGGGTTAGATTTTTGTTTAGGGTTAGGTGTAGGGTTATGTTAAGGGTAAGGGTAAGGGTTAGGGTTATGGTTAGGGTTTGGTTTAAAGGTGAGGTTAGGGTTATGGTAAGGGTTAGGGATAGGGTTAGGGTAAGGGTTAGGGTTAGGTTTAGGTTTAGGGTTAGAGTTAGGGTTAGGGTTAGGGTAAGTGGAAGGGTTAGGGTTAGTGTTAGGGTTATGGTTAGGGTAAGGGTTAGGGGTTAGGGTTACGGTTAGAGTCAGGGTAAGGGTTAGGGTTAGTTTTAGGTTTAAGATAAGGATTAGGGTTAGGGTTAGGTTTAGGGTAAGGTTAAGTGTTAGGGTTAGGGTTAGGGTTAGGGTCAGTGTTACGGTAAGGGTTAGGGTTGGGTTAGGCTTAGGGTTGGGGTTAAGGTTAGGGTTAGGGTTAGGGTAAGTGTTAAGGTTAGGTTTAGGGTTAGGGTTAGGTTTAGGGTAAGGTTTAGGGTTAGGTTTAGGGTTAGGTAAGGGTGAGGGTTAGGGTTAGGATTAGGGTTAGGGTTAAGATTAGGGTTAGGGTTAGGGTTTGGGTTAGGGTTAGGTTTAGGTTTAGGGTTAGGGGTAGGGTAAGGTATGTGTTAGGGTTAGGGTTAGGGTAAGGGTAAGGGTTAGGTTTAGGGTTGGAGTTAAGGTTAGGGTTAGGGTTAGGGTAAGGTTAAGGTTAGGGTTAGGATTAGGATTAGGGTTAAGTTTAGGGTTGGGATAGGTTTAGGGTTAGTATTAGGGTTAGGGTTAAGGAAAGGGTTAGGGTTAGTGTTAGGGTTCGGTTAAGGTTAGGTTTAGGGTAAGGGTAAGCGTTAGGGTTAGGGTTAGGATTAGGTTTAGGTTTGGGGTTAACGTTAGGGTTACAGTTATGGTTAGGTTTAGGTTTAGGGTTATGGTTAGGGTTAGGGTTAGGGTTAGGTTTAGGGTTAGGGTTAGCGTTACGGTAAGTGTAAGGGTTAGGCTTAGGGTTAGGGTTAAGGTAAGGGTAAGAGTTAGGGTTAGGGTGAGGGTTAAGGTTAGGTTTAGGGTTAGGGTAAGGGTAAGGGTAAGGGTTAGGGTTAGGGTTAGTGTTAGGCTAAGGTTTAGGGTTAGCGTAAGGGTTTGGATAGGGGTTAGTTTAAGGGTAAGTGTTAGGGTTAGGGTTAGGTTTAGGATAAGGGTAAGGGTTAGGGTTAGGTTTAGGGTTAGGCTTAGGGTTAGGGTTAGGGTTAGGGTTCAGGTTAGGTTTAGGGTTAGGGTTAGGGTAAGAGTAAGGGTTAGGGTTAGGGTTAGGGTAAGGGTAAGGGTTAGGGTTAGTGTTAGATTTAGGGTAAGTGTTAGGATAAGGGTTAGGGTTAGGGTTAGGGTAAGGGTAAGGGTTAGGGTTAGGGTTAGAGTTAGGTTTAGGGTTAGGGTAAGGGTAAGGGTTAGGGTTAGCTTTAGGGTTAGGGTTATGTTAAGTGTTAGGGTTAGGGGTTAAGGTTAGGGTTAGTGTTAGGGTAAGGGTTAGGGTTAGGTTTAGGTTAAGAGTGAGGGTTAGGGTTAGGGTTAGGTTTAGGATAAGGGTTATTTTTAGGGTTAGGGTTAGGTTTAGAGTTGGGGTTAAGATTAGGGTTAGGGTTAGGGTACTGGTAAGGTTTAGGGTTAGGGTTAGGGTTAGGGTAAGTTTTAGGTTTAGGGTTAGGTTTAGGGTTAGGTTAAGGGTAACTGATAGGGTTAGGGTTAGGATTAGGTGTTAGGGTTAAGGTTAGTGTTAGGGTTAGGTTTAGGGTTAGGGTTACGTTTAGGTTAAGGATTAGGGTTAGGGTTAGGGCTAGGGTTAGGTTGTGGGTTAGGGTTGGGGTAAGGATAAGGCTTAGGGTTAGGGTTAGGGTTAAGGTTAGGTTTAAGTTTAGGGTTAGGTTTAGGGATAAGGTTAGGTTAAGTGTTAGGGCTATTGTTAGGGTTAGGTTTAGGGTAAGGTTTAGGGTTAGGTTTAGCGTAAGGGTAAGGTTTAGGGTTATTTTTAGGGTTAGGGTTAGGGTAAGGGTAAGGGTTAGAGTTACGGTTAGGTTTTATGGTTAGGGTTAGGGTTAGGGTTAGGTTTAGGGTTAGGGTTATGTTAAGGGTAAGGGTTAGGATTAGATAGAGTTAGGGTTAGGTTTAGGGTTAGGGTTAGGGTAAGGTTAAGTTTAGGGTTAGGGTTAGGGTTAGGGTTAAGGTTAGGGTTAGGTTTAAGGTTAGCGTTAGGGTAAGGGTAAGGGTTAGGGTTAGGGTTAGGGAAAGGGTAAGGATTAGTGTTAGGGTTATGGTTAGAGTAAGGATTAGTGTTAGGGTTAGGGATACGGTAAGGGTTATGGTTAGGGTTAGGGTTAGCATTAAGTTTAGGGTTAGGTTAAGGGTAAGAGTTAGGGTTAGGGTTAGGTTTAGGGTAAGTGTTAGGGTAACAGTTAGGGTTAGGGTTAAGTTTAGGGTTGGGATTAAGTTTAGTGTTAGGGTTAGGGTAAGGGTAAGGGTTAGAGTTAGGGTTAGGGTTAGGTTTAATGTTGGGGTTAAGGTTAGCGTTAGAGTAAGTGTTAGGGTTATTGTTAGGGTTAGGTTTAGGGTAAGGGTAAGGGGTAGGGTTAGGGGTAGGGGTAGGGTTAGGGTAAGGGTTAGGGTTAGGGTTAGATTTTGGTTTAGGGTTAGTGTTATGGTTAGGGCAAGGGTAAGCGTTAAGTTTAGGGTTAGGGTTAGGTTTAGGGATAGGGTTAGGGTTAGGGTAAGGATAAGGGTTAGGGTTAAGGTTAGGGTTAGGGTTAGGGTTAGGGTTAGGGTGATGTAAGGGTAAGGGTTAGGGTTAAGGTTAGGGTTAGGGTTAGGGTAAGGGTAAGAGTTAGGGTTAGGGTTAGGGTTAGGTTTAGGTTTAGGGTTAGGGTTAGGGTAAGGGTTAGGGTTAAGTTTAGGGTTAGGTTTTGGTTTATGGTTAGAGTTAGGGTTTGGGGAGGGGCCAGTGTTAGGTTTAGGATTAGGGTTAGTGTTAGGGTAAGGGTTAGGGTTAGGGTTAAGTTTAGGGTTAGGTTTAGAGTTAGGTTTAGGGTAAGATTATGGGTTAGGTTTAAGGTTAGGGTTAGGTTTAGTGTTGGGGTTAATGTTAGGGTTAGGGTAAGGGTTAGTGTTAGGGTTAGGCTTAGGGTTAGGTAAGGGTATGTGTTAGGGTTAGGGTTAGGGTTAGGGTTAGCGTTAGGGTAAGGGTAAGGGTAAGGGTTTGGGTTAGGGTTAGGGTTAAGTTAATGGTAAGGGTTAGGGTTAGGGTTAGGGTTAGGTTTAGGGTAAGGTTTAGTGTTAGGTTTAGGGTAAGTGTAAGGTTTAGGGTTAGGGTTAGGTTTAGGTTTAGGGTTAGGGTAAGGGTAAGGGTTAGGGTTAGGGTTAGGTGTTAGGGTTAAGGTTAGGGTTAGGTTTATGGTTCGGGTTAGGGTAAGGGCAATGGTTAGGGTTAGATAGGGTTAGGGTTAGGTTTATGTTTAGGGTTAAGGTAAGGGTATGGTTATGGTTATGGTTAGGGTTAGGGTTAGGGAAAGGATTACGGTTAGGATTAGGGTTAGCGTTAGGTTAAGGATTAGGGTTAGGGTTAGGGTTAGAGTAAGGGTTATGGTTATGGTTAGGGTTAGCATTAAGGTTAGGGTTAGGGTAAGGTTAAGGGTTAGGTTTACGGTTAGGGTTACGGTTAGGTTTAGGGGTTAGGGTTAAGGTTAGGGTTAATGTTAGCGTTAGGAGTAGGGTAAGGGTAAGGGTTAGGGTTAGGGTTAGGGTTAGGTTTAGGGTAAGGGTTAGGGTTAGGGTTAGGGTTTGCCTTAGGGTAAGGGTGAGGGTTAGGGTTAGGGTTAGGGTTAAGGTAAGGGTAAGGGTTAGGGTTAGGGTTAGGTTTAGGGTAAACGTTAGGGTTAGGTTTAGGGTAAGTGTAAGATTAAGAGTTAGGATTAGGTTTAGCGTTACGGTTAGGGTTAGGGTTAGGGTAAGTGTAAAGGTTAGGGTTAGGTTTAGGGTTAGGATTAGGGTTAAGGTTAGGGAAAGGGTTAGGGTTAGGGTTAGGGTTAGGGTTAGGGTTAGATTTACGGTTAGGTTTAGGGTAAGGGTTAGGGTTAGGGTTAGGGTTGGGGTTAAGATTAGGGTTAGGGTTAGCGTTAGGGTTAGGTTTATGGTTACGGTTAGGGTTAAGGTTAGAGTAAGGATATGTGTTAGGGGTAGTGTTAGGGTTAGGTTTAGGGTTAGGGTTAGCGTTAGGGTAAGTGTAAGGGTTAGGCTTAGGGATAGGGTTAAGGTAAGGGTAAGAGTTAGGGTTAGGGTGAGGGTTGGGGTTAGGGTTAAGTTTAGGGTTAGGGTTAGGGTTAGGGTTTGGGTAAGGGTCAGGGTTAGGGTTAAGGTTGGGGTTAGGGCTGGGTTTAGGGTTAGGGTTAGGGTTAGGGTAAGGGTAAAGGTTAGGGTTAGGGTTAGGGTTAGGGTTAGGGTAAGGGGGAGGTTTATTGTTAGGGTTAGGGTTAGGGTTATTGTTAAGGTTAGGGTTAGGGTTAGGGGTGAGGGTTAGTGTTAGGGTTAGGTAAAGGGTTAGGGTGAGGGTTAGGGTTAGGATAAGGGTTAGGGTTAGGGTTAGGGTTAGGGTTAGGGTTTTGGTAAGGGAAAGTGGTAGTGTTAGGGATATGGTTAGGTTTAGGGTAAGGGTTAGGGTTAGGTTTAGGTTTAGCGTTAGGTTTAGGTTTTGTGTTAAGATTAGGGTTAGTGTTAGGGTAAGGGTAAGGGTTAGGGTTAGGTTTAGGGTTAGGGAAGGGTAAGGGTTAGGGTTAGGTTTAGGGTTAGGCTTAGGGTTAGGGTTAGGGTTAGGGTTCAGGTTAGGTTTAGGGTTAGGGTTAGGGTAAGAGTAAGGGTTAGGGTTAGGGTTAGGGTAAGGGTAAGGGTTAGGGTTAGTGTTAGATTTAGGGTAAGTGTTTGGATAAGGGTTAGGGTTAGGGTTAGGGTAAGGGTAAGGGTTAGGGTTAGGGTTAGGGTTAGAGTTAGGTTTAGGGTTAGTGTAAGGGTAAGGGTTAGGGTTAGGTTTAGGGTTAGGGTTAGGGTTAGGGTTATGTTAAGTGTTAGGGTTAGGGGTTAAGCTTAGGGTTAGGGTTAGGGTAAGGGTTAGGGTTAGGTTTAGGTTAAGAGTGAGGGTTAGGGTTAGGGTTAGGGTTAGGATAAGGGTTATTTTTAGGGTTAGGGTTAGGTTTAGAGTTCGTGTTAAGATTAGGGTTAGGGTTAGGGTACTGGTAAGGTTTAGGGTTAGGGTTAGGGTTAGGGTAAGTTTTAGGTTTAGGGTTAGGTTTAGGGTTAGGTTAAGGGTAACGGATAGGGTTAGGGTAAGGATTAGGTGTTAGGGTTAAGGTTAGTGTTAGGGTTAGGGTTAGGGTTACGGTTAGGTTAAGGATTAGGGTTAGGGTTAGGGCTAGGGTTAGGTTTTGGGTTAGGGTTGGGGTAAGGATAAGGGTTAGGGTTAGGGTTAGGGTTAAGGTTAGGTTTAAGTTTAGGGTTAGGTTTAGGGATAAGGTTAGGTTAAGTGTTAGGGCTATTGTTAGGGTTAGGTTTAGGGTAAGGTTTAGGGTTAGGTTTAGCGTAAGGGTAAGGTTTAGGGTTATTTTTAGGGTTAGGGTTAGGGTAAGGGTAAGGGTTAGAGTTACGGTTAGGTTTTATGGTTAGGGTTAGGGTTAAGGTTAGGTTTAGGGTTAGGGTTATGTTAAGGGTAAGGGTTAGGATTAGATAGAGTTAGGGTTAGGTTTAGGGTTAGGGTTAGGGTAAGGTTAAGTTTAGGGTTATGGTTAGGGTTAAGGTTAGGGTTAAGGTTAGGGTTAGGTTTAAGGTTAGCGTTAGGGTACAGGTAAGGGTTAGGGTTAGGGTTAGGGAAAGGGTAAGAATTAGTGTTAGGGTTAGGGTTAGAGTAAGGATTAGGGTTAGGGTTAGGGATAGGGTAAGGGTTATGGTTAGGGTTAGGGTTAGCATTAAGGTTAGGGTTAGGGTAAGGTTAAGAGTTAGGATTAGGGTTAGGTTTAGGGTAAGTGTTAGGGTAACGGTTAGGGTTAGGGTTAAGTTTAGGGTTGGGATTAAGTTTAGTGTTAGGGTTAGGGTAAGGGTTAGAGTTAGGGTTAGGGTTAGGTTTAATGTTGGGGTTAAGGTTAGCGTTAGAGTAAGTGTTAGGGTTATTGTTAGGGTTAGGTTTAGGGTAAGGGTAAGGGGTAGGGTTAGGGTTAGGGGTAGGGTTAGGGTAAGGGTTAGGGTTAGGGTTAGATTTTGGTTTAGGGTTAGTGTTATGGTTAGGGTAAGGATAAGGGTTAGGGTTAAGGTTAGGGTTAGGGTTAGGGTTAGGGTAAGGATAAGGGTTAGGGTTAAGGTTAGGGTTAGGGTTAGGGTTAGGGTGATGTAAGGGTAAGGGTTAGGGTTAGGTTTAGGGTTAGGGTTAGGGTAAGGGTAAGAGTTAGGTTTAGGGTTAGGGTTAGGTTTAGGTTTAGGGTTAGGGTTAGGGTTAGGGTAAGGGTTAGGGTTAAGTTTAGGGTTAGGTTTTGGTTTATGGTTAGAGTTAGGGTTTGGGGAGGGGCCAGTGTTAGGTTTAGGATTAGGGTTAGGGTTAGGGTAAGGGTTAGGGTTAGGGATAAGTTTAGGGTTAGGTTTAGGGTAAGATTATGGGTTAGGTTTAAGGTTAGGGTTAGGTTTAGTGTTGGGGTTAATGTTAGGGTTAAGGTAAGGGTTAGGGTTAGGGTTAGGATTAATTTTAGTGTTAGGTTTAGAGTTAGTGTTAGGTTAGGCTTAGGGTTAGGTAAGGGTATGTGTTAGGGTTAGGGTTAGGGTTAGGGTTAGCGTTAGGATAAGGGTAAGGGTAAGGGTTTGGGTTAGGGTTAGGGTTAAGTTAATGGTAAGGGTTAGGGTTAGGGTTAGGTTTAGGTTTAGGGTAAGGTTTAGTGTTAGGTTTAGGGTAAGTGTAAGGTTTAGGGTTAGGGTTAGGTTTAGGTTTAGGGTTAGGGTAAGGGTAAGGGTTAGGGTTAGGGTTAGGTGTTAGGGTTAGGGTTAGGGTTAGGTTTATGGTTCGGGTTAGGGTAAGGGTAAGGGTTAGGGTTAGATAGGGTTAGGGTTAGGTTTAGGTTTAGGGTTAGGGTAAGGTTATGGTTATGGTTAGGGTTAGGGTTAGGGAAAGGGTAAGGATTATGGTTAGGATTAGGGTTAGCGTTCGGTTAAGGATTAGGGTTAGGGTTAGGGTTAGAGTAAGGGTTATGTTAGGGTTAGGGTTAGCATTAAGGTTAGGGTTAGGGTAAGGTTAAGGGTTAGGTTTAGGGTTAGGGTTACGGTTAGGTTTAGGGGTTAGGGTTAAGGTTAGGGTTAATGTTAGCGTTAGGGGTAGGGTAAGGGTAAGGTTTAGGGTTAGGGTTAGGGTTAGGTTTAGGGTAAGGGTTAGGGTTAGGGTTAGGGTTAGCCTTAGGGTAAGGGTAAGCGTTAGGGTTAGGGTTAGGGTTAAGGTAAGGGTAAGGGTTAGGGTTAGGGTTAGGTTTAGGGTAAATGTTAGGGTTAGGTTTAGGGTAAGGGTAAGGTTAAGAGTTAGGATTAGGTTTAGCGTTACGGTTAGGGTTAGGGTTAGGGTAAGTGTAAAGGTTAGGGTTAGGGTTAGGGTTAGGGTTAGGGGTTAGGGTTAGGCTTAGGTTAAGGGTAAGCGTTAGTGTTAGGTTTAGGGTTACACTTATTGTTAGGGGTTAGGGTTAGGGTTAAGGTTAGGGTTTGGGTTAGGGTAAGGGTAAGGGTTAGGGTTAGGGTTAGGGTAAGAGTTAGGGTTAGGGTTAGTGTTAGGGTTAGGGTAAGGGTAAGGTTTAATGTTAAGGTTAGGGTTAGGGTTAGGTTTAGGGTTAGGGTTAGGGTAAGGGTAAGGATTAGGTTTAGGAATAGGGTTAGGTTTAGGGTTAGGGTTAGGGTTAAGTTTAGGGTTAGGGTTAGGGTTAGGGATAGGATTAGGTTTAGGATTAGGTTAAGGGTAAGTGTTAGGGTTAGAGTTAGGTTTAGGGTTAGGGAAAGGGTAAGGGTTAGGGTTAGGGTAAGGGTTAGGGTCAGGATTATGGTTAGGGTAGGGTTAGGGTAAGGGCAAGTGTTAGGGTTAGGTTTAGGGTTAGGTTTAGGGTTAGGGTTAGGGTTAGCGTTAGGGTTAAGGGTAGGGTTAGGGTTAGGGTTAGGATTGGGGTTAGGGTTAGGGTAAGGGTAAGGGTTAGGGTTAGAATTAGGATTAGGGTTACAATAAGGGTTAGGGTTAGGGTTAGGGTTAGGGTACTGGTTAGGTTTAGGGTTAGGTTAGGGTTAGGGTAAGGGTTAATGTAAGGGTTAGGGGTTAGGGTTAGGGTTAGGGGTAGGGCAAGGTTTAGGGATAGGGTTAGGGTTAGCTTTAGGGTTCGGGTTAAGGTTAGGGTTCCAGTTAGGGTAAGGGTAATGGTTAGGGTTAGGGTTAGGGTTATGGTTAAGTTTAGGGTTAGGGTTAGGGTTAGGGTTAGGGTTAGGGATAAGTTTAGGGTTAGGTTTAGGGTTAGGTTTAGGGTAAGATTATGGGTTAGGTTTAAGGTTAGGGTTAGGTTTAGTGTTGGGGTTAATGTTAGGGTTAGGGTAAGGGTTAGGGTTAGGGTTAGGATTAATTTTAGTGTTAGGTTTAGAGTTAGTGCTAGGGTTAGGCTTAGGGTTAGGTAAGGGTATGTGTTAGGGTTAGGGTTAGGGTTAGGGTTAGCGTTAGGATAAGGGTAAGGGTAAGGGTTTGGGTTAGGGTTAGGGTTAAGTTAATGGTAAGGTTAGGGTTAGGGTTAGGGTTAGGTTTAGGGTAAGGTTTAGTGTTAGGTTTAGGGTAAGTGTAAGGTTTAGGGTTAGGGTTAGGTTTAGGTTTAGGGTTAGGGTAAGGGTAAGGGTTAGGGTTAGGGTTAGGTGTTAGGGTTAGGGTTAGGGTTAGGTTTATGGTTCGGGTTAGGGTAAGGGTAAGGGTTAGGGTTAGATAGGGTTAGGGTTAGATTTAGGTTTAGGGTTAGGGTAAGGGTATGGTTAGGGTTAGGGTTAGGGTTAGGGAAAGGGTAAGGATTATGGTTAGGATTAGGGTTAGCGTTAGGTTAAGGATTAGGGTTAGGGTTAGGGTTAGAGTAAGGGTTATGGTTAGGGTTAGGGTTAGCATTAAGGTTAGGGTTAGGGTAAGGTTAAGGGTTAGGTTTAGGGTTAGGGTTACGGTTAGGTTTAGGGGTTAGGGTTAAGGTTAGGGTTAATGTTAGCGTTAGGTGTAGGGTAAGGGTAAGGGTTATGGTTAGGGTTAGGGTTAGGTTTAGGGTAAGGGTTAGGGTTAGGGTTAGGGTTAGCCTTAGGGTAAGGGTAAGGGTTAGGGTTAGGTTAGGGTTAAGGTAAGGGTAAGGGTTAGGGTTAGGGTTAGGTTTAGGGTAAATGTTAGGGTTAGGTTTAGGGTAAGGGTAAGGTTAAGAGTTAGGATTAGGTTTAGCGTTACAGTTAGGGTTAGGGTTAGGGTAAGTGTAAAGGTTAGGGTTAGGGTTAGGGTTAGGGGTTAGGGTTAGGGTTAGGTTAAGGGTAAGCGTTAGTGTTAGGTTTAGGGTTACACTTATTATTAGGGGTTAGGGTTAGAGTTAAGGTTAGGGTTTGGGTTAGGGTAAGGGTAAGGGTTAGGGTTAGATTTAGGGTAAGAGTTAGGGTTAGTGTTAGTGTTAGGGTTAGGGTAAGGGTAAGGTTTAATGTTAAGGTTAGGGTTAGGGTTAGGTTTAGGGTTAGGGTTAGGGTAAGGCTAAGGATTAGGTTTAGGAATAGGGTTAGGTTTAGGGTTAGGGTTAGGGTTTAGGTTAGGGTTAGGGTTAGGGTTAGGGATAGGATTAGGTTTAGGTTTAGGTTAAGGGTAAGTGTTAGGGTTAGAGTTAGGTTTAGGGTTAGGAAAAGGGTAAGGGTTAGGGTTAGGGTAAGGGTTAGGGTGAGGATTAGGGTTAGTGTAGGGTTAGGGTAAGGGCCAGGGTTAGGGTTAGGTTTAGGGTTAGGGTTAGGGTTAGCGTTAGGGTTAAGGGTAGGGTTAGGGTTAGGGTTAGGATTGGGGTTAGGGTTAGGGTAAGGGTAAGGGTTAGGGTTAGGATTAGGATTAGGGTTACGATAAGGGTTAGGGTTAGGGTTAGGGTTAGGGTACTGGTTAGGTTTAGGGTTAGGTTAGGGTTAGGGTAAGGGTTAGGGTTAGGGTTAGGGTTAGGGCAAGGTTTAGGGATAGGGTTAGGGTTAGCTTTAGGGTTCGGGTTAAGGTTAGGGTTCCAGTTAGGGTAAGGGTAATGGTTAGGGTTAGGGTTAGGGTTATGGTTAAGTTTAGGGTTAGGGTTAGGTTTAGGGTTAGGATTAATGTTAGGGTTAGGGTAAGGGTTAGGGTTAGGGTCAGGGTTAGGGTTAGGTTTAGGGTTAGGTGTAGTGTAAGGGTAAGGGTTAGGGTTAGGGATTAGGGTTAGGGTTAGGGTTAGGTTAAGGGTAAGGGTTATATTTAGGGTTAGGATTAGGGTTAGGGTTGGGGATAAGTTTAGGGTTAGTGTTAGGGTTAGGTTTAGAGTTACGGTTAGGGTTAGGGTTAATGTAAGGATATGTGTTAGGGTTAGGGCTAGGGTTAGGGTTAGCGTTAGGGTAAGTGTAAGGGTTAGGCTTAGGGTTAGGGTTAAGGTAAGGGTAAGAGTTAGGGTTAGGGTGAGGGTTAAGGTTAGGTTTAGGGTTAGGGTAAGGGTAAGGGTAAGGGTTAGGGTTAGGGTTAGTGTTAGGCTAAGGTTTAGGGTTAGCGTTAGGGTTAGGATAGGGGTTAGGGTAAGGGTAAGTGTTATGGTTAGGGTCAGAGTTAGGATAAGATTAGAGTTAGGGTTAGGGTTAGGGTTAGGCTTAGGGGTTAGTGTTAGGGTTAGGTTTAGGTTTAGGGTTACGTTAAGGGTAAGGTTTAGATTTAGGGTTAGGGTTAGGTGTAGGGTTATGTTAAGGGTAAGGGTAAGGGTTAGGGTTATGTTTAGGGTTAGGTTTAAAGTTGAGGTTAGGTTTATGGTATGGGTTAGGGATAGGGTTAGGGAAAGGGTTAGGGTTAGGTTTAGGTTTAGGGTTAGAGTTAGGGTTAGGGTTAGGGTAAGTGGAAGAGTTAGGGTTAGTATTAGGGTTAGGGTTAGGGTAAGGGTTAGGGGTTTAGGTTACGGTTAGGGTCAGGGTAAGGGTTAGGGTTAGTTTTAGGTTTAGGATAAGGATTAGGGTTAGGGTTAGTGTTACGGTAAGGGTTAGGGTTGGGTTAGGCTCAGGGTTGGGGTTAAGGTTAGGGTTAGGGTTAGGGTAAGGGTTAAGGTTAGGTTTAGGGTTAGGGTTAGGTTTAGGGTAAGGTTTAGGGTTAGGTTTAGGGTTAGTGTTAGAGTTAGGTTTAGGGTTAGGTAAGAGTGAGGGTTAGGGTTAGGATTAGGGTTAGTGTTAAGATTAGGGTTAGGGTTAGGGTTCGGGTTAGGGTTAGGTTTAGGTTTAGGGTTAGTGGTAGGGTAAGGTAAGTGTTAGGGTTAGGGTTAGGGTAAGGGTAAGGGTTAGGTTTAGGGTTGGGGATAAGGTTTGGGTTAGGGTTAGGATACGGGTAAGGTTAGGGTTAGGATTAGGGTTAGGGTTAAGTTTAGGGTTTGGATAGGTTTAGGGTTAGGATTAGGGTTAGGGTTAAGGAAAGGGTTTGGGTTAGTGTTAGGGTTAGGTTTAGGGTTAGGTTTAGGGTAAGGGTAAGCGTTAGGGTTAGGGTTAGGATTAGGTTTAGGTTTGGGGTTAACCTTAGGGTTAGAGTTATGGTTAGGTTTAGGTTTAGGGTTATGGTTAGGGTTAAGGTTAGGGTAAGGATATGTGTTAGGGTTAGGTTTAGGTTTAGGGTTAGGGTTAGCGTTACGGTAAGTGTAAGGGTTAGGCTTAGGGTTAGGGTTATGGTAAGGGTAAGAGTTAGGGTTAGGATGAGGGTTAAGATTAGGTTTATGGTTAGGGTAAGGGTAAGTGTAAGGGTTAGGGTTAGGGTTAGTGTTAGGCTAAGGGTTAGGGTTAGCCTAAGGGTTTGGATAGGGGTTAGGGTAAGGGTAAGTGTTAGGGTTATGGTTAGGTTTAGGATAAGGGTAAGGGTTAGGGTTAGGGTTAGGGTTAGGCTTAGGGTTAGGGTTAGGGTTAGGGTTCAGGTTAGGTTTAGGGTTAGGGTTAGGGTAAGAGTAAGGGTTAGGGTTAGGGTTAGGGTTAGGGTAAGGGTTAGGGTTAGGGTTAGATTTAGGGTAAGTGTTAGGATAAGGGTTAGGGTTAGGGTTAGGGTAAGGGTAAGGGATAGGGTTAGGTTAGGATTAGGGTAAGGGTTAGGGTTAGGGTTAGGGTTAGAGTTAGGTTTAGGGTTAGGGTAAGGGTAAGGGTTAGGGTTAGGTTTAGGGTTAGGGTTAGGGTTAGGGTTAGGGGTTAAGGTTAGGGTTAGGGTTAGGGTAAGGGTTAGGGTTAGGGTTAGGTTAAGAGTGAGGGTTAGGGTTAGGGTTATTGTTAGGTTAATGGTTATTTTTAGGGTTAGGGTTAGGTTTATAGTTGGGGTTAAGATTAGAGTTAGGGTTAGGGTAATGATAAGGGTTAGGTTTAGGGTTAGGGTTAGGGTAAGTTTTAGGTTTAGGGTTAGGTTAAGGGTAACGGTTAGGGTTAGGGTTAGGATTAGGTGTTAGGGTTAAGGTTAGGGTTAGGGTTAGGTTTAGGGTTAGGGTTACGGTTACGTTAAGTATTAGGGTTAGGGTTAGGTTTAGGGTTAGGTTTTGGGTTAGGGTTGGGGTAAGGATATGGGTTAGGGTTAGGGTTAGGGTTAAGTTTAGATTTGAGTTTAGGGTTAGGGTTAGGGATAGGGTTAGGTTAAGCATTAGGGCTATTGTTAGGGTTAGGTTTAGGGTAAGGTTTAGGGTTAGGTTTAGGATAAGGGTAAGGTTTAGGGATATTTTTAGGGTTAGGGTTAGGGTTAGGGTAAGGGTAAGGGTTAGAGTTAGGGTTAGGTTTTATGGTTAGGGTTAGGGTTAGGGTTAGGTTTAGGGTTAGGATTATGTTAAGGGTAAGGGTTAGGATTAGATAGAGTTAGGGTTAGGTTTAGGGTTAGGGTAAGGTTAAGTTTAGGGTTAGGGTTAGAGTTAGGGTTAAGGTTAGGGTTAAAGTTAGGGTTAGGTTTAAGGTTAGCGTTAGGGTAAGGGTAAGGGTTAGGGTTAGGGTTAGGGTTAGGGAAAGGGTAAGGATTAGTGTTAGGGTTAGGGTTAGCATTAAGGTTAGGGTTAGGGTAAGGGTAAGAGATAGGGTTAGGGTTAGGGTAAGTGTTAGGGTAAGGGTTAGGGTTAGGGTTAAGTTTAGGGTTGGGGTTAAGTTTAGGGTTAGGGTTAAGGTAAGGGTAAGGGTTAGAGTTAGGGTTAGGGTTAGGTTTAATGTTGGGGTTAAGGTTAGGGTTAGAGTAAGTGTTAGGTTTATTGTTAGGGTTAGGTTTAGGGTAAGGGTAAGGGGTAGGGTTAAAGTTAGGTTTAGGGTTAGGGTAAGGGTAGGTTTAGGGTTAGGGTTAGGGTTAGGTTTTGGTTTAGGGTTAGTGTTATGGTTAGGGTAAGGCTAAGGGTTAAGTTTAGGGTTAGGGTTAGGTTTAGGGTTAGGGTTAGGGTTAGGGTAAGGATAAGGGTTTGGGTTAAGGTTAGGGTTAGGGTTAGGGTTAGGGTTAGGGTTAGGGTGATGTAAGGGTAAGGGTTAGGGTTAGGTTTAGGGTTAGGGTTAGGGTAAGGGTAAGGGTTAGTGTTAGGGTTAGGGTTAGGTTTAGGATTAGGGTTAGGGTTAGGGTTAGGGTAAGGGTAAGGGTTAGGGTTAAGTTTAGGGTTAGGTTTAGGTTTATGGTTAGAGTTAGGGTTTGGGTAGGGGCCAGTGTTAGGTTTAGGATTAGGGTTAGGGTTAGGGTAAGGGTTAGGATTATGGTTAGGGTTAGGGTTAGGTTTTCGGTTAGGTTTAGTTTAAGATTATGGGTTAGGTTTAACGTTAGGGTTAGGTTTAGTGTTGGGGTTAATGTTAGGGTTAGGGTAAGGGTTAGGTTTAGGGTTAGGGTTAGGTTTAGTGTTAGGTTTAGAGTTAGAGTTAGGGTTAGGCTTAGGGTTAGGTAAGGGTATGTGTTAGGGTTAGGGTTAGGGTTAGCGTTAGGATAAGGGTAAGGGTTTGGGTTAGGGTTAGGGTTAAGTTAATGGTAAGGGTTAAGGTTAGGGTTAGGGTTAGGTTTAGGGTAAGTTTTAGTGTTATGTTTAGGGTAAGTGTAAGGTTTAGGGTTAGGGTTAAGTTTAGGGTTAGGGTTAGGGTAAGGGTAAGGGTTAGGGTTAGGGTTAGGTGTTAGGGTTAGGGTTAGGGTTAGGGTTAGGGTTAGGGTAAGGGTAAGGGTTAGGGTTAAATAGGGTTAGGGTTAGGTTTAGGGTTAGGGTTAGGGTAAGGGTATGGTTAGGGTTAGGGTTAGGGTTAGGGAAAGGTTAAGGATTATGTTTAGGATTAGGGTAAGCGTTAGGTTAAGGATTAGGGTTAGGGTTAGGGTTAGGGTTAAAATAAGGGTTATGGTTAGGGTTAGGGTTAGCATTAAGTTTGGGTTAGGGTAGGGGTAAGGGTTAGGTTTAGGGTTAGGGTTACAGTTAGGTTTAGGTGTTAGGGTTAGGATTAGGGTTAATGTTAGCGTTACAGGTAGGGTAAGGTTAAGGGTTAGGGTTAGGGTTAGGGTTAGCTTTAGGGTAAGGGTTAGGGTTAGGGTTAGGGTTAGCCTTAGGGTAAGGGTAAGGTTTAGGGTTAGGGGTAGGGTTAAGGTAAGGGTAAGGGTTAGGGTTAGGGTTAGGTTTAGGGTAAGGGTTAGGGTTAGGTTTAGGGTAAGGGTAAGGTTAAGAGTTTGGATTAGGTTTAGGTTTAGGGTAAGGGAAATGGATAAGCTTAGGGTTAGGGTTAGGTTTAGGGTTAGGGTAAGGGTAAGGGTTAGGGTTAGGTTTAGGGTTAGGGTAAGGGTTAGTGTTAGTGTTAGGGATAGGGTTGGGTTTAGGGTAAGGGTATGGTTTAGCGATAGGGTTAGGGGTAGGGAAAGGGTAAGGGTTAGCGGAAGGTTTAGGGTTAGGTTTAGGTTTAGGGTTAGGTTAAGGGTTAGGGTTAGGGAAAGGGTTAGGTAAGGGTAAGTGTTAGGGTTAGGGTTAGGGTTAGGTTACGGGTAAGGGTTAGGGTTAGGATTAGGTTTGGGGTTACGGTTAGGGTTAGGGTTAGGTTTAGGGTTAGGGTTAGGGTTAGGGTAAGAGTAAGGGTTAGGGTTAGGGTTAGGGTTAGTGATGGGGTTAGGGTTAGGGTTAGGGTCAGGGCAAGGGTTAGGATTAGGGTTAGTGTTAAGGTTAGAGTTAGGGTTAGGGTTAGGGTAAGGGTTAGGGTATGGTTTAGGGTTATCTTAGGGTTAGGGTTAGGGAAAGGGTAAGGATTAGTGTTAGGGTTAGGGTTAGAGTAAGGATTAGGTTTAGGGTTAGGGATAGGGTAAGGCTTATGTTTAGGGTTAGGTTTAGCATTAAGGTTAGGGTTAGGGTAAGGGTAAGAATTAGGGTTAGAGTTAGGGTTAGGGTAAGTGTTAGGGTAAGGGTTAGGGTTAGGGTTAAGTTTAGGGTTGGCGTTAAGTTTAGGGTTAGGGTTAGGGTAAGGCTAAGAGTTAGAGTTAGGGTTAGGTTTAGGTTTAATGTTGGGGTTAAGGTTAGGATTAGATTAATTGTTAGGGTTATTGTTAGGGTTAGGTTTAGGGTAAGGGTAAGGGGTAGGGTTAGGGTTAGGGTTAGGTTTAGGGTAAGGGTTAAGTTTAGGGTTAGGTTTAGGGTTAGGTTTTGGTTTAGGCTTAGTGTTATGGTTAGGGTAAGGGTAAGGGTTAAGTGTAGGGTTAGGGTTAGGTTTAGGGTTAGAGTTAGGGTTAGGGTAAGTATAAGGGTTAGGGTTAAGGTTAGGGTTAGGGTTAGGGTTAGGGTGATGTAAGGGTAACGGTTAGATTTAGGGTTAGGGTTAGGGTAAGGGTAAGGGTTAGGGTTAGGGTTAGGTTTAGGGTTAGGGTTAGGGTTAGGGTAAGGGTAAGGGTTAGGGTTAAGTTTAGGGTTAGGTTTAGGTTTATGTTTAGAGTTAGGGTTTGGGTAGGGGCCAGGTTAGGGTTAGGTTTAGTGTTGGGGTTAATGTTAGGGTTAGGGTAAGGGTTAGGTTTAGGGTTAGATTTAGTGTTAGGTTTAGAGTTAGAGTTAGGGTTAGGTAAGGGTATGTGTTAGGGTTAGGGTTAGGGTTAGCGTTAGGATAAGGGTAAGGATTTGGGTTAGGGTTAGGGTTAAGTTAATGGTAAGGGTTAGGGTTAGGTTTAGGGTTAGGTTTAGGGTAAGGTTTAGTGTTATGTTTAGGGTAAGTGTAAGGTTTAGGGTTAGGGTTAGGTTTAGGTTTAGGGTTAGGGTAAGGGTAAGGGTTAGGGTTAGGGTTAGGTGTTACGGTTAGGGTTAGGGTTAGGGTAAGGGTAAGGGTTAAGTTTAGGGTTAGGGTTAGGTTTAGGGTTAGGGTTAGGGTTAGGGTAAGGATAAGGTTAGGGTTAAGTTTATGGTTAGGGTTAGGGTTAGGGTTAGGGTGATGTAAGGGTAAGGGTTAGGGTTAGGGTTAGGGTTAGGTTTAGGGTTGAGGTTAAGGTTAGGGTTAGTTTAGGGTTTGGGAAAAGGTTAGGGTTAGGTTTAGGGTAAACTTAGGGTTTAGTTTTAGGGTTAGGGTTAGGGTTAGTTTTCGGATTAGGTGAAGGCTTAGGTTTAGGTGTAGGGTTAGGTTTAGGATAAGCGTTAGGGTTAGGGGAAGGGTAAGATTTAGGGTTAGGGTTAGGTTTAAGTTTGGGGTTAGGGTTAGGATTAGGGTTAGGGAAAGGGTAAGGTTTAGGGTTAGGGTAGGGTTAGGCTAAGTGTTAGGGTTACGGTTAGAGTTAGGGATATTTTAAGGGTAAGGGTTAGGGTTAAGTTTAGGGTTAGGGTTAGGGTTAGGGTAAGGGAAAGGGTTAGGGTTAGGTTTAGGCTAAGGGTAAGGGTAAGGGTTAGGGTAACGTTTGGTTTAGGGTTAGTGTTAGGGTAAGGGTTAGGTTAGGGTTAGGGTTATGGTAAGGGTTAGAGTTAGGTTTAGGGTTAGGGTTAGGGGTTAGGCTTAGGGTTAGTGTTAGGGTAAGTGTTAGGGTTAGGGTTAGGGTAATGGTTAGGGTAAGGGTTAGGGTTAGGATTAGCTTTAGGGTAGGGGTTAGGTTTAGGGTTAGGTTTAGGGTTGAGGTAAGGTTGGGTTTAGGGTTAGGGTAGGTTTAATTATTAGGGTTAGGGTTAGGGTTAGGGTTATGCTTAGATTTAGGGTTAGGGTTATGATTAGGGTTAGCTTTAGGGTTAGGGTAAGGTTATGTGTTAGGTTTAGGGTTAGGGTTAGGGTTAGGGTAAGTGTTAGGGTTAGGTTTAGGGTTATGGTTAGGGTAAGGGTAAAGGTAAGTGTTAGGGTTAAAGTTAGGGTTAGGGTTAGGATAAGGATAAATGTCAGAGTTAAGGTTAGGGTTACGGTTAGGGTTAGGGTTAGGGTTAAGGTTAGGGTGAGGGTAAGGGTAAGGGTAAGGGTTAGGGTTAAGATTAGGGTTAGGGTTAGGTTTAGGATAAGGGTTAGGGTTAGGGTTACGGTTAGGGTAAGTGTTAGGGTTAGGGTAAGTGTTAGGGTATGGGTTAGGTTTAGGGTTAGGGTAAGGGTTAAGTTAAGGGTTAGGGTTAGGTTTAGGGTTAGGGTTAGGGTAAGGATAAATGTCAGAGTTAAGGTTAGGGTTACGGTTAGGGTTAGGGTTAGGGTTAAGTTTAGGGTGAGGGTAAGGGTAAGGGTTAGGGTTAAGATTAGGGTTAGGGTTAGGGTAAGGGTTAGGGTTAGGGTCGCGGTTATGGTAAGGGTTAGGTTTACGGTTAGGTTTAGGGTTGGGGTTAAGGTTAGGATTAGGGTTAGGGTAAGGGTAAGGGTTAGGTTAATGTTAGGGTTAGGGCTAGGGTTAGGGTTAGGTTTAGGGTTAGGTTTAGGGTTAGGATTAGAGTTAGGGTTAGGGTAAGGGTTAAGGTTAGGGTTAGGGTTAGGCTTAGTGTTAGGATAAGGATAAGGGTTAGGGTTAGTGTTAGGATTAAGTTTGAGGTTAGGGTTAGGGTTAGGTTTAGGTTTAGGGTTAGGATTAGGGTTAGGGTTAGGGAAAGTGTTAGGGTTAGGGTTAGGTTTAGGGTTAGGCTCAGTGTTAGAGTAAGGGTAAGGGTTAGGGTTAGGGTTAAGGTGAGGGTTAAAGTTGAGGTTAGGGTTAGGGTTAGGGTAAGGGTTAGGGTTACGGTTGAGGTTATTATTAGGGTTAGGGTTAGGCTAAGGGTTAGGGTTAGGGTTAGGGTAAGGTTTAGGGTTAGGGTTTGGGTTAGAGTAAGGGTAAGGGTTAGGGTTAGGGATATGGTTATGGTTGAGTTAACGAAAGGGTTAGGGTTAGGGTTAGGGTAAGGGATAGGGGTAGGGTTAGGGTTAGGGTTAGAGTTAGGGTTAGGGTTAGAGGAAGGGTAAGGTTTAGGGTTAGGTTTAGGGTTAGGGTAAGGGTTAGGGTTAGGGGTTAGGGTTAATGTTAGGGTTAGGTTAAAGGTTAGGGTTAAGGTTAGGTTGAGGGTAAGGGTTAGGGTTAGGGTAAGGTTGAGGGTTAGGGTTAGGGTACGGCTTAGGGTTAGGGTAAGGGTTAGGTTTAGGGTTGGGGTTAGGGTTAGGGTTAGGGTTAGGGTTAGGCTTAGGTTTATGGTTCGGTAAGGGTAAGGGTTAGGTTTAGTGTTAGGGTTAGGTTTAGGGTTAGGGTTCGGGTAAGGATAAATGTTAGAGTTAAGGTTAGGGTTAGGGTAAGGGTTAGGGTTAGGGTTAAGATTAGGGTTAGGGTTAGGGTTAGGGTAAGGTTTACTGTTAGGGTTACGGTTAGCGTAAAGTTTAGGGTTAGGGTTAAGGTTAGGTTTAGGGTTGGGTTTAAGGTTAGGATTAGGATTAGGGTAAGGGTAAGGGTTAGGTTAGGGTTAGGGGTAGGGCTAGGATTAAGGTTAGGGTTAGGGTTAGGTTTAGGGTTAGGATTAGGGTTAGGGTTAGGGTAAGGGTTAGGGTTAGGGTTAGGGTTAGGGTTAGGCTTAGTGTTAGGGTAAGGGTAAGGGTTAGGTTTAGGGTTAAGGTTAGGTTTAGTGTTAGGTTTAGGATAAAGGTAAGGGTTAGGGTTACGGTTAGGGTTAGGGTTAGGGTTAGGTTTAGTGTTAGGGTTAGGGTAAGGGTAAGGGTTAGGGTTGGGGTTAGGTGAACGGTTAGGTTTACGGTAAGGGAAAGGGTTAGGTTTAGGTTTAGGTTTAGGGTTCGGGTAAGGGTAAGGGTTAGGGTTAGGGTAAGGGTTAGGGTTATGGTTAATGTTAGTGTTAGAGTTAGGGTAAGGGTTAGGGTTATGGTTAGGGTTGTTGTTAAAGTTGAGTTTAGGGTTAGGGTTAGAGTAAGGGGTAGGGTAAGGTTTACGTTAGCGTTAGGGTTAGGGTTAGAGTTAGTGTTAGGTTTAGGGTAAGGGAAAGGGTTAGGGGTAGGATTAGGTTTAGGGTAAGGGTTAGGGTTAGGGGTTAGGGTTAGTTTTAGGTTTAGGTGAAGGGTTAGGTTTAGGTTTAGGGTTAGGGTTAGGATAAGCGTTAGGGTTAGGGGAAGGGTAAGTTTTAGGGTTAAGGTTAGGTTTAAGTTTGGGGTTAAGGTTAGGATTAGGTTTAGGGTAAGGGTAAGCATTAGGGTTAGGGTAGGGTTAGGCTAAATGTTAGGGTTAGGGTTAGGGTTACGGTAAGGGTAAGGGTTGGTGTTAGGTTATGGTTAGGGTAAGTGTTAGGGTTACGGTTAGAGTTAGGGATATTGTAAGGGTAAGGGTTAGGGTTAAGTTTAGGGTTAGGGCTAGGGTTAGGGTAAGGGAAATGGTTAGGGTTAGGTTTAGGCTTAGGGTAAGGGTAAGGGTTAGGGTGAGGTCTGGTTTAGGGTTAGGGTTAGGGTTAGGGTTAGAGTTAAGTTTATGGTTATGGTTAGGGTTAGGGTTAAGGTTAGGGTGAGGGTAAGGGTAAGGGTTAGGGATAGGATTGGGGTTAGGGTTAGGGTAAGGGTTACGTTTAGGGTTAGAGTTAGGGTAAGGGTTAGGTTAGGGTTAGGGTTATGGTAAGGGTTAGAGTTAGGTTTAGGGTTAAGGTTAGGGGTTAGGCTTAGGGTTAGGGTTAGGGTAAGTGTTAGGGTTATGGTAATGGTTAGGGTAAGGGTTAGGGTTAGGATTAGCTTTAGGGTAGGGGTTAGGGTTAGGGTTAGGTTTAGGGTTGGGGTTAAGGTTAGGTTTAGGGTTAGGGTAGGTTTAATTATTAGGTTTAGGGTTAGGGATAGGGTTATGCTTAGAGTTAGGGTTAGGGTTAGGATTAGGGTTAGGTTTAGGGTTATGGTAAGGTTATGTGTTAGGGTTAGGGTTAGGGTTAGTGTTAGGGTTAGGTTTAGGGTTAGGGTTATGGTAAGGGTAAAGATAAGGGTTAGGGTTAGGGTTAGGGTAAGTGTTAGGGTATGTGTTAGGTTTAGGGTTAGGTTAAGGGTTAGGTTTAGGGTTAGGGTTAGGTTTAGGGTTAGGGTTAGGGTAAGGATAAATGTCATAGTTAAGGTTATGGTTACGGTTAGGGTTAGTGTTAGGGTTAAGGTTAGGGTGAGGGTAAGTGTAAGGGTTAGGGTTAAGATTAGGGTTAGGGTTAGGGTAAGAGTTAGGGTTAGGGTTGCGTTTAGGATAAGGGTTAGGGTTACGGTTAGGTTTAGGGTTGGGGTTAAGGTTAGGATTAGGTTTAGGGTAAGGGTAAGGGTTAGGTTAATGTTAGGGTTAGGGCTAGGGTTATGGTTATGATTAGGGTTAGGTTTAGGGTTCGGATTAGAGTTAGGGTTAGGGTAAGGGTAAGGGTTAGGGTTAAGTTGAGGGTTAGGGTTAGGTTTATTGTTAGGGTTAGTGTGAGGATTAGGGTACGGGTTAGGGTTAGGGTTAGGGTTAGGGTTAGTGTTAGGGTAAGGGTAGGGGTTAGGTTCAGGTTTAGGGTTAGGTTTAGGGTAAGGGTAAGGGTTAGGGTTAGGGTTAGGGTAAGGGTTAGGGTTATGGTTAACGTTAGGGTTAGACTTTGGGTAAGGGTTAGGGTTATGTTTAGGTTTGGGGTTAAGGTTGAGGTTAGGGTTAGGGTTAGAGTAAGTGTTAGGGTAAGGTTTAGGGTTAGGGTTAGGGTTTGGGTTAGAGTTAGGGTTAGGTTTAGGGTAAGGGTAAGGGTTAGGTTTAGGGTTAGGGTAAGTGTTAGTGTTGAGGTTAGGGTTAGGGTAGGGGTTAGGGTAAAGGTAAGTGTTAGTGTTAGGGTTAGGTTTAGGATAAGGGTAGGATTAGGGTTAGGTTTAGGGTTAGGGTTAGGGTTAGAGGTTAGGGTTAGGGTTAGGGTGAGGGTTAGGTTTAGGGTTATGGTTAGGGTAAGTGTTAGGGTTAGTGTTAGGGTTAGGGTTAAGGTTAGGGTTAGGATTAGGGTTAGGGTTAGCGTAAGGGTTAGGGTTATGGTTAGGGTAAGTGTTCAGTTAGGGTTAGGGTTCTGGGAAGGGTTAGAGTTAAGTTTATTGTTAGGGTTAGGGGTTAGGCTTAGGGTTAGGGTAAGGGTTAGGGTTAGGGTTAGGGTAAGGATTAGGGTAAGGGTTAGGTTTAGGATTAGGTTTAGGGTTGGGGTTAAAGTAAGGGTTAGGGTTAGGGTAAGGGTAAGGGTTAGGTTTAGGGTTAGGTTCAGGGTAAGGGTTAGGGTTAGGGTTAGGGTTAGTGCTATGGTTAGGGTTAGGGTTAGGTTAACGGTAAGTGTTAGGGTTAGGGTTAGGGTTAGAGGTTAGGGTTAGGGTTAGGGTTAGGGTAAGGGTTAGGTTAGGGTTGGGTAAGGGTTAGGTTAGGGTTAGGGTTATGGTAAGGGTTAGAGTTAGGTTTAGGTTTAGGGTTAGGGGTTAGGCTTAGGGTTAGTGTTAGGGTAAGGGTTAGGGTTAGGGTTAGGGTAAGGTTTAGGATTAGGGTTAGGGTAAGGGTAAGGGTTAGGGTTAGGTTTAGGGTTATGCTTAGGGTTAGGGTTAGGGTTAGGGTTAGGGTTAGTGTGAGGTTTAGGGTTAGGGTTAGGTTTAGGGTTAAGTTTAGGGTAAGAATAAATATCAGAGTTAAGGTTAGTGTTACGGTTAGGGTTAGGGTTAGGGTTAGGGTTAAGGTTAGGATGAGGGTAAGGGTAAGCTTAGGTTTAAGATTAGGGTTAGGGTTAGGGTAAGGTTTAGGGTTAGGTTTACCTTAAGGGTAAGGGTTAGGGTTAGGGTTAGGGTAAGCGTTAGGGTTAGGGTAAGGGTTAGGGTTAGGTTTAGGGTTAGGGTTAGGGTAAGGATAAATGTCAGAGTTAAGGTTAGGGTTACGGTTAGGTTACGGTGAGGGGAAGGGTAAGGGTTAGGGTTAAGATTAGGGTTAGGGTTAGGGTTAGGGTAAGGGGTAGGGTTAGGGTTGCTTTTAGGGTAAGGGTTAGGGTTACGGTTAGGTTTAGGGTTGGGGTTAAGGTTAGGATTAGGGTTAGGGTAAGGGTAAGGGTTTGGTTAATATTAGGGGTAGGGCTAGGGTTATGGTTAGGGTTAGGGTTAGGTTTAGGGTTAGGATTAGAGTTAGGGTTAGGGTAAGGGTTAGGGTTAGGCTTAGGCTTAGGCTTAGTGTTAGGATAAGGGTAAGGGTTAGGATTAGGGTTAGGGTTAAGTTTGAGTTTAGGGTTAGGGTTAGGTTTAGGTTTAGGGTTAGGATTATGGTTAGGGTTAGGGTAAGTGTTAGGGTTACGGTTAGGTTTAGGGTTAGGCTCAGTGTTAGAGTAAGGGTAAGGGTTAGGGTTAGGGTTAGGGTTAAGTTTGAGGTTAGGGTTAGAGTTAGGTTTAGGTTTAGGGTTAGGATTAGGGTTAGGGTTAGGGTTAGGGTTAGGGTAAGGGTTATGTTTAGGGTTAGGGTTAGGTTTAGGGTTAGGGTTAGGGTAAGGATAAATGTCAGAGTTAAGGTTAGGGTTACGGTTAGGGTTAGGGTTAGGGTTAAGGTTAGGGTTAGGGTAAGGGTAAGGGTTAGGGTTAAGATTAGGGTTAGGGTTAGGGTAAGGGTTAGGGTTAGGGTTGCGTTTAGGGTAAGGGTTAGGGTTACGGTTAGGTTTAGGGTTGGTGTTAAGGTTAGGATTAGGGTTAGTGTAAGGGTAAGGGTTAGGTTAATATTAGGGGTAGGGCTAGGGTTATGGTTAGCGCTAGGGTTATGGTTAGGGTTAGGGTTAGGTTTAGGGTTAGGATTAGAGTTAGGGTTAGGGTAAGGGTTAGGGTTAGGTTTAGGGTTAGGCTTAGTGTTAGGATAAGAGTAAGGGTTAGGATTAGGGTTAGGGTTAAGTTTGAGGTTAGGGTTAGGGTTAGGTTTAGGTTTAGGGTTAGGATTAGTGTTAGGGTTAGGGTAAGTGTTAGGGGTAGGGTTAGGTTTAGGGTTAGGCTCAGTGTTAGAGTAAGGGTAAGGGTTAGGGTTAGGGTTAGGGTTAAGTTTGAGGTTAGGGTTAGGGTTAGGTTTAGGGTTAGGGTTAGGATTAGGGTTAGGGTTAGGGTTAGTGTTAGGGTCAGGGTTAGGTTTAGGGTTAGGCTTAGTGTTAGAGTAAGGGTAAGGGTTAGGTTTAGGCTTAGGGTTAGGGTTAGGCTTAGTGTTAGGGTAAGGGTAAGGGTTAGGGTTAGGGTTAGGGTTAGGGTAGGTTTAATTATTAGGGTTAGTGTTATGATTAGGGTTATGCTTAGGGTTAGGGTTAGGTTTAGTGTTAGGGTTAGGTTTAGTGTTAGGGTTAGGGTAAGGGTAAGGGTTAGGTTTAGGGTTAGGGTTAGGGTTACGGAAATGATAAGGGTTAGGGTTAAGGTTAGGTTTAGGGTTAGGGTGAGGGATAAGGTTAGGGTTAGGTTTAGGGTAAGGGTAAGGGTTAGGTTTAGGTTTAGGGTTAGGTTTAGTGTAAGGTTAAGGGTTAAGGTTAAGGTTAGGGTTAGGTTTAGGGTTAGGATTAGGGTTAGGGTTAGGGTAAGGGTAAGGGTTAGGGTTAAGTTGAGGGTTAGGGTTAGGTTTAGGGTTAGTGGTAGGGTGAGGGGTAGGGTAAGGTTTCGGGTTAGGATTAGGGTTAGGGTTAGGGTTAGTGTTAGGGTAAGGGTAAGGGTTAGGTTTAGGGTTAGGGTTAGCATTAGGTTACGGGTAAGGGTTAGGGTTAGGGTTAGGTTAGGGTAAGGGTTCTGGTTAGGGTTAATGTTAGGGTAGACTTAGGGTAAGAGTTAGGGTTATGGTTAGGGTTGGGGTTAAGGTTGAGGTTAGGGTTAGGGTTGGAGTAAAGGTTAGGGTAAGGTTTAAGTTTAGGGTTAGTGTTTGGGTTAGAGTTAGGTTTAGGGTTAGAGTAAGGTAAGGGTTAGGGTTAGGGTTAGGGTAAGGGTTAGTGTTAAGGTTAGGGTTAGGGTAGGGTTTAGGGTAAGGGTAAATGTTAGTGTTAAATTTAGGTTTAGGATAAGGGTAGGATTAGGGTTACGTTTAGGGTTAGGGTTAGAGTTTAGGGTTAGGGTTAGGGTTAGGGTGAGGGTTAGGTTTAGGGTTGTGGTTAGGGTAAGGGTTAGTGTTAGGGTAAGGGTTAAGGTTAGAGTTAGGGTTAGGGTTAGGGTTAGCGTAAGGGTTAGGGTTAGGATTAGGGTAAGGGTTCGGTTAGAGTTAGGGTTATGGTAAGGGTTAGAGTTAAGTTTAGGGTTAGGGTTAGGGGTTAGGCTTAGGGTTAGGGTAAGGGTTAGGTTTAGGGTTAGGGTAAGTTTTAGGGTAAGGCTTAGGGTTAGGATTAGGTTTAGGGTTGGGGTTAGGGTAAGGTTAAGTGTTAGGGTTAGGGTTAGGGTTAGAGGTTAGGGTTAGGGTTAGGGTTAGGGTGTGGGTTAGGTTTAGGTTTAGGTTTAGGGTAAGGGTTAGGTTTAGGGTTTCGGTTAGGGTTAAGGTTAGGGTTAGGGTTAGGGTTAGGGGTTAGGCTTAGGGTTAGGGTAAGGGTTACGGTTAGGGTTAATGTAAGGGTTAGGGTAAGGCTTAGGGTTAGGAGTAGGTTTAGGGTTGGGGTTAAGGTTAGGGTTAGGTTTAGGGTAAGGGTAAGGGTTAGGGTTAGGGTTAGGGTTAGGGTAAGGTTTAGGGTTAGGGTTAGGGTTAGGTCTACGGTTAGGGTTAGGGTTAGGGTAAGGTTAAGTGTTAGGGTTAGGGTTAGGGTTAAGTTTAGGGTAAGAATAAATATCAGAGTTAAGGTTAGTGTTACGGTTAGGGTTAGGGTTAGGGTTAGGGTTAAGGTTAGGATGAGGGTAAGGGTAAGGGTTAGGTTTAAGATTAGGGTTAGGGTTAGGGTAAGGTTTAGGGTTAGGTTTACCTTAAGGGTAAGGGTTAGGGTTAGGGTTAGGGTAAGCGTTAGGGTTAGGGTAAGGGTTAGGGTTAGGTTTAGGGTTAGGGTTAGGGTAAGGATAAATGTCAGAGTTAAGGTTAGGGTTACGGTTAGGTTACGGTGAGGGGAAGGGTAAGGGTTAGGGTTAAGATTAGGGTTAGGGTTAGGGTTAGGGTAAGGGGTAGGGTTAGGGTTGCTTTTAGGGTAAGGGTTAGGGTTACGGTTAGGTTTAGGGTTGGGATTAAGGTTAGGATTAGGGTTAGCGTAAGGGTAAGGGTTTGGTTAATATTAGGGGTAGGGCTAGGGTTATGGTTAGGGTTAGGGTTAGGTTTAGGGTTAGGATTAGAGTTAGGGTTAGGGTAAGGGTTAGGGTTAGGCTTAGGCTTAGGCTTAGTGTTAGGATAAGGGTAAGGGTTAGGATTAGGGTTAGGGTTAAGTTTGAGTTTAGGGTTAGGGTTAGGTTTAGGTTTAGGGTTAGGATTATGGTTAGGGTTAGGGTAAGTGTTAGGGTTACGGTTAGGTTTAGGGTTAGGCTCAGTGTTAGAGTAAGGGTAAGGGTTAGGGTTAGGGTTAGGGTTAAGTTTGAGGTTAGGGTTAGAGTTAGGTTTAGGTTTAGGGTTAGGATTAGGGTTAGGGTTAGGATTAGGGTTAGGGTTAGGGTTAGTGTTAGGGTCAGGGTTAGGTTTAGGGTTAGGCTTAGTGTTAGAGTAAGGGTAAGGGTTAGGTTTAGGCTTAGGGTTAGGGTTAGGCTTAGTGTTAGGGTAAGGGTAAGGGTTAGGGTTAGGGTTAGGGTTAGGGTAGGTTTAATTATTAGGGTTAGTGTTATGATTAGGGTTATGCTTAGGGTTAGGGTTAGGTTTAGTGTTAGGGTTAGGTTTAGTGTTAGGGTTAGGGTAAGGGTAAGGGTTAGGTTTAGGGTTAGGGTTAGGGTTACGGAAATGATAAGGGTTAGGGTTAAGGTTAGGTTTATTGTTAGGGTGAGGGATAAGGTTAGGGTTAGGTTTAGGGTAAGGGTAAGGGTTAGGTTTAGGTTTAGGGTTAGGTTTAGTTTAAGGTTAAGGGTTAAGGTTAAGGTTAGGGTTAGGTTTAGGGTTAGGATTAGGGTTAGGGTTAGGGTAAGGGTAAGGGTTAGGGTTAAGTTGAGGGTTAGGGTTACGTTTAGGGTTAGTGGTAGGGTGAGGGGTAGGGTAAGGTTTCGGGTTAGGATTAGGGTTAGGGTTAGGGTTAGTGTTAGGGTAAGGGTAAGGGTTAGGTTTAGGGTTAGGGTTAGCATTAGGTTACGGGTAAGGGTTAGGGTTAGGGTTAGGTTAGGGTAAGGGTTCTGGTTAGGGTTAATGTTAGGGTAGACTTAGGGTAAGAGTTAGGGTTATGGTTAGGGTTGGGGTTAAGGTTGAGGTTAGGGTTAGGGTTGGAGTAAAGGTTAGGGTAAGGTTTAAGTTTAGGGTTAGTGTTTGGGTTAGAGTGAGGTTTAGGGTTAGAGTAAGGTAAGGGTTAGGGTTAGGGTTAGGGTAAGGGTTAGTGTTAAGGTTAGGGTTAGGGTAGGGTTTAGGGTAAGGGTAAATGTTAGTGTTAAATTTAGGTTTAGGATAAGGGTAGGATTAGGGTTACGTTTAGGGTTAGGGTTAGAGTTTAGGGTTAGGGTTAGGGTTAGGGTGAGGGTTAGGTTTAGGGTTGTGGTTAGGGTAAGGGTTAGTGTTAGGGTAAGGGTTAAGGTTAGGGTTAGGGTTAGGGTTAGGGTTAGCGTAAGGGTTAGGGTTAGGATTAGGGTAAGGGTTCGGTTAGAGTTAGGGTTATGGTAAGGGTTAGAGTTAAGTTTAGGGTTAGGGTTAGGGGTTAGGCTTAGGGTTAGGGTAAGGGTTAGGTTTAGGGTTAGGGTAAGTTTTAGGGTAAGGCTTAGGGTTAGGATTAGGTTTAGGGTTGGGGTTAGGGTAAGGTTAAGTGTTAGGGTTAGGGTTAGGGTTAGAGGTTAGGGTTAGGGTTAGGGTTAGGGTGTGGGTTAGGTTTAGGTTTAGGTTTAGGGTAAGGGTTAGGTTTAGGGTTTCGGTTAGGGTTAAGGTTAGGGTTAGGGTTAGGGTTAGGGGTTAGGCTTAGGGTTAGGGTAAGGGTTACGGTTAGGGTTAATGTAAGGGTTAGGGTAAGGCTTAGGGTTAGGAGTAGGTTTAGGGTTGGGGTTAAGGTTAGGGTTAGGTTTAGGGTAAGGGTAAGGGTTAGGGTTAGGGTTAGGGTTAGGGTAAGGTTTAGGGTTAGGGTTAGGGTTAGGTCTACGGTTAGGGTTAGGGTTAGGGTAAGGTTAAGTGTTAGGGTTAGGGTTAGGGTTAGAGGTTAGGGTTAGGGTTAGGGTTAGGGTTAGGGTAAGGGTTAGGGTTAGGGTTAGGGTAAGGGTTAGGTTAGAGTTAGGGTTATGGTAAGGTTTAGAGTTAGGTTTAGGGTTAGGGTTAGGGGTTAGGCTTAGGGTTTGGGTTAGGGTAAGGATTAGGGTTACGGTTAGGGTAAGGGTTAGGGTTAGGGTTAAGGTAAGGGCAAGTGTTAGGGTTAGGGTGAGTGTTAGGGTTAAGTTTAGGGTTAGGGTTAGGTTTAGGTAAGGGTACGAGTTAGGGTTAGGATTAGGGTTAGGGTTAGGGTTAGGATTAGGTATAGGTTTAGGGTTACGGTTAGGTTTAGGGTTAGGGTTAGGGTAAGGTTATGGTTTAGGGTTAGGGTTAGGGTTACTGTAAGTGTTAGGATTAGGTTTAGGGTTACGGTTAGGGTAAGGGTAAGGGTAAGGGTTAGGGTTAAAGTTAGGGTTAGAGTTAGGGTTAGGGTAAGGGTTAGCGTTAGGGTAAGAGTAAGGGTTAGGGCTGGTTTAGGTTTATGGTAAGGGTAAGGGTTAGGTTGAGGGTTAGGTTTAGGGTTAAGGTTAGGGTAAGAATAAATGTCAGAGTTAAGGTTAGGGTTAAGGTTAGGGTTAGGGTTAGTGTTAAGGTTAGGGTGAGGGTAAGGGTAAGGGTTAGAGTTAAGATTAAGGTTAGGGTTAGGGTTAAGATTAGGGTTAGGTTTACGCTTAGGGTAAGGGTTAGGGTTAGGATTAGGTTTAGGGTTGGGGTTAAGGTTAGGATTAGGGTTAGGGTAAGGGTAAGGGTTAGGTTAGGGTTAGGGTTAGGGTTAGGGCTAGGGTTAAGGTTAGGGTTAGGGTTAGGTTTAGGTTTAGGATTAGAGTTAGGGTTAGGGTAAGGGTTTGGGTTAGGGTTAGGGTTAGGGTTAGGGTTAGGCTTAGTGTTAGGGTAAGGGTAAGGGTTAGGGTTAGGGTTAGGTTTAGGGTTAAGGTTGAGTTTAGGGTTAGGGTTAGGTTTAGGTTTAGGGTTAGGATTAGGGTTAGGGTTAGGGTAAGGGTTAGGGTTAGGGTTAGGTTTAGGGTTAGGCTTAGTGTTAGAGTAAGGGTAAGGGTTAGGGTTAGGGTTACGGTTAGGATTAGGGTTAAGGTTGAGGTTAGGTTTAGGGTTAGGGTAAGGGTAAGGGTTAGGGTTAGGGTATGGTTAGGGAAAGTGTTAGGGTTAGGGTTGGGGTTAGGGTTAGGGTAAGGGTAAGTGTTAGGGTTAGGGTTAGGGTTAGGGTTAGGGTAAGTGTTAGGGTTAGGGTTAGGGTAACGGTTAGGGTAAGGGTTAGGGTTAGGATTACCTTTAGGGTCGGGGTTAGGATTATGGTTAGGTTTTGGGTTGTGGTTAAGGTTAGGTTTAGGGTTGGGGTAGGTTTGATTATTAGGGTTAGGGTTAGGTTTAGGGTTATGCTTAGGGTTAGGGTTACGGTTAGAATTAGGTTAGGTTTAGGGTTACGGTTAGGTTTAGGGTTAGGGTTAGGTTAAGGTTATGTGTTAGGGTTAGGGTTAGGGTTAGGGTAAGGGCAAGGGTTAGGGTTAAAGTTAGGGATAGGGTTAGGATAAGGATAAATGTCAGAGTTAAGGTTAGGGTTACGGTTAGGGTTAGGGTTAGGTTTAAGGTTATGGTGAGGGTAAGGGTAAGGGTTAGGGTAAGGTTTAGTGTTAGGGTTAGGGTAAGGGTTAGTTTTAGGGTTAGGGTTAGGTTTAGGGTAAGGGTTAGTTTTAGGATTAGGGTTAGGGTTAGGGTTAGGGTAAGGATAAATGTCAGAGTTAAGGTTAGGGTTATGGTTAGGGTTAGGGTTAGGGTTAAGGTGAGGGTGAGGGTAAGGGTAAGGGTTAGGGTTAAGTTGAGGTTTAGGGTTAGGGTAAGGGTTAGGTTTAGGGTTACGGTTAGGGTAAGGGTTAGGGTTACGGTTAAGATTAGGGTTGGGGTTAAGGTTAGGATTATGGTTAGGGTAAGGGTAAGAGTTAGGTTAGGGTTAGGGTTAGGGCTAGGGTTATGGTTAGGGTTAGGGTTAGGTTTATGTTTAGGATTAGAGTTAGGGTTAGGGTAAGGGTTAGGGTTAGGGTAAGTGTTAGGGTTAGGGTTAGGGTTAGGGTAAGGGTTAGGGTAAGGATAAATGTCAGAGATAAGGTTAGGGTTACGGTTAGGGTTAGGGTTAAGGTTACGGAGAGGGTAAGGGTAAGGGTTAGGGTTAAGATTAGGGTTAGGGTTAGGGTTAGGGTTGGGGTAAGGGTTAGGGTTACGCTTAAGTTTAGGGTTGTGGTGAAGGTTAGGATTAGGGTTAGGGTAAGGGTAAGGGTTAGGTTAGAGTTAGGGTTAGGGCTAGGGTTATGATTATGGTTAGGGTAAGAATTATGGTTAGGATTAGATTAGGGTTAGGGTAAGGGTTAGGGTTAGGGTTAGGGATAGGCTTAGTGTTAGGGTAAGGGTAAGGGTTATGGTTATGGTTAGGGTTAAGTTTTAGGTTAGGGTTAGGATTAGGTTTAGGTTAGGGTTAAGATTAGGGTTAGGGTTAGGGTAAGTGTTAGGGTTAGGGTTAGGTTTAGGGTTGGGCTTAGTGTTAGAGTAAGGGTAGGGGTTAGGGTTAGGGTTAAGTTGAGGGTTAAGGTTGATGTTAGGGTTAGGGTTAGGGTAAGGGTAAGGGTTAGGGTTAGGGATACTGTTAAGTTTAGGGTTAGGGTTAGGGTAAGAGTAAGGGTAAGGATTAGGATTAGGGTTAGGATTAGGGTTAGGGTTATTGTTAGGTTTAGTGTTAGGATTAGGGTATGGTAAGGGTTAGGTTTAGGGTTAGGGTTAGGTTAAGGGTTAGGGTTAGGGTTAGGGAAAGGATAAGGGTTAGGGTTAAGCTTAGGTTTAGGGTTAGGGTTAGGGATAAGGTTAGGGATAGGGTTAGGGTAAGGGTAAGGTTTAGGGTTAGGTTTAGGGTTAGGGTTAGTGTAAGGTTAAGGGTTAAGCTTAGGGTTAGGTTTAGGGTTAGGATTAGGGTTAGGGTTAGAGTAAGGGTAAGGGTCAGGGTTAAGTTGAGGGTTAGGGTTAGGGTTAGGGTAAGGGTAAGGTTTAGGTTTAGGTTTAGGGTTAGGTTTAGGGTTAGGGTAAGGGTAAGGGTTAGGGTTAGGGTTACGGTTAGGGTTATGGTAAGGGTTAGAGTTAAGTTTAGGGTTAGGGTAATGGGTTAGGCTTAGGGTTAGGGTAAGGGTTAGGGTTAGGGTTAGTGTTAGGGTAAGGGTTAGGGTAAGGCTTAGGGTTAGGATTAGGTTTAGGGTTGGGGTTAAGGTTAGGGTTAGGGTTAGGGTAAGGGTAAGGGTTAGGGTTAGGGTTAGGGTTAGGGTAAGGTTTAGGGTTAGGGTTAGGGTTAGTGCTACGGTTAGGGTTAGGATTAGGGTAAGGTTAAGTGTTAGGGTTAGGGTTAGGTTTAGAGGTTAGGGTTAGGGTTAGGGTTAGGTTTTGGGTTAGGTTTAGGTTTAGGGTTAGGGTAAGGGTTAGGTTTAGTTTTTCGGTTAGGGTTAAGGTTAGGGTTTGGGTTAGGGTTAGGGTAAGGGTTAGGGTTAGGGTTAGGGTAAGGGTTAGGTTAGAGTTAGGGTTATGGTAAGGGTTAGAGTTAGGTTTAGGTTTAGGGTTAGGGGTTATGCTTAGGGTTTGGGTTAGGGTAAGGATTAGGGTTAGGTTTAGGGTAAGGGTTAGTTTTAGGCTTAGGGTAAGGGTAAGTGTTAGGGTTAGTGTCAGGGTTAGGGTTGAGTTTACGGTTAGGGTTAGGTTTAGGTAAGGGTACGAGTTAGCGTTAGGATTAGGGTTAGGGTTAGGGTAATGGTTAGGGTTAGGGTTAGGGTTAGGTTTAGATTAGGGATAGGGTAAGGGTAAGATTTAGGGTTAGAGTTAGGGTTAGGTTTAGGATTGGGGTTAAGGTTAGGTTTAGGGTTAGGGTAGGTTTAATTATTAGGGTTAAGGTTAGGGTTATGCTTGGGGTTAGGGTTAGGGTTAGGATTAGGGTTAGGTTTAGGGTTACGGTTAGGTTTAGGGTTAGGGTTAGGGTAAGGTTATGGGTTAGGATTAGGGTTAGGGTTACTGTAAGTGTTAGGGTTAGGTTTAGGGTTACGGTTAGGGTAAGGGTAAGGGTAAGGGTTAGGGTTAAAGTTAGGGTTAGAGTTACGGTTAGGGTTAGGGTTAGCGTTAGGGTAAGAGTAAGGGTTAGGGTTAGGTTTAGGGTTAGGGTAAGGGTAAGGGTTAGGTTTAGGGTTAGGGTTAGGTTTAGGGTTAACGTTAGGGTAAGAATAAATGTCAGAATTAAGGTTAGGGTTAAGGTTAGGGTTAGGGTTAGGGTTAAGGTTAGGGTGAGGGTAAGGGTAAGGGTTAGAGTTAAGATTAAGTTTAGGGTTAGGGTTAAGATTAGGGTTAGGTTTACGGTTAGGGTAAGGGTTAGGGTTAGGATTAGGTTTAGGGTTGGGGTTAAGGTTAGGATTAGGGTTAGGGTAAGGGTAAGCGTTAGGTTAGGGTTAGGGTTAGGGTTAGGGTTAGGGTTAGGTTTAGGTTTAGGATTAGAGTTAGGGTTAGGGTAAGGGTAGGGTTAGGGTTAGGCTTAGTGTTAGGGTAAGGGTAAGGGTTAGGGTTAGGGTTAGGGTTAGGGTAGGGTTAGGGAAAGTGTTAGGGTTAGGGTTAGGGTTAGGGTTAGGTTAAGGGTAAGTGTTAGGGTTAGGGTTAGGGTTAGGGTAAGGGTTAGGGTTACGGTTAGGGTAACGGTTAGGGTAAGGGTTAGGGTTAGGATTAGCTTTACGGTAGGGGTTAGGGTTAGGGTTAGGTTTTGGGTTGTGGTTAAGGTTAGGTTTAGGGTTAGGGTAGGTCTGATTATTAGGGTTAGGGTTAGGTTAAGGTTATGTGTTAGGGTTAGGGTTAGGGTTAGGGTAAGGGCAAGGGTTAGGGTTAAAGTTAGGGATAGGTTTAGGATAAGGATAAATGTCAGAGTTAAGGTTAGGGTTACGGTTAGGTTTAGGGTTAGGGTTAAGGTTAGGTTGAGGGTAAGGTTAAGGGTTAGGGTTAAGATTAGGGTTAGGGTTAGGGTAAGGGTTAGGGTTAGGTTTAGGGTTAGGGTTAGGGTAAGTGTTAGTTTTAGGGTTAGGGTTAGGGTTAGGGTTAGGGTAAGGATAAATGTCAGAGTTAAGTTTAGGGTTATGGTTAGGGTTAGGGTTAGGGTTAAGGTTAGGGTGAGGGTAAGGGTAAGGGTTAGGGTTAAGATTAGGGTTAGGGTTAGGGTAAGGGTTAGGTTTAGGGTTACGGTTAGGGTAAGGTTTAGGGTTCCGGTTAAGATTAGGGTTGGGGTTAAGGTTAGGATTAGGGTTAGGGTAAGGGTAAGGGTTAGGTTAGGGTCAGGGTTAGGGCTAGTGTTATGGTTAGGGTTAGGGTTAGGTTTATGGTTAGGATTAGAGTTAGGGTTAGGGTAAGGGTTAGGGTTAGGGTAAGTGTTAGGGTTAGGGTTAGGGTTAGGGTAAGGGTTAGGTTTAGGGTTAGGGTGAGGGTTAGGGTTCGGTTTAGGGTAAGGATAAATGTCAGAGTTAAGGTTAGGGTTACGGTTAGGGTTAGGGTAAAGGTTAGGGAGAGGGTAAAGGTAAGGGTTAGGGTTAAGATTAGGGTTAGGGTTAGGGTTAGGGTAAGGGTTAGGGTTAGGGTTACGGTTAGGGTAAAGGTTAGGGTTACGCTTAAGTTTAGGGTTGTGGTTAAGTTTAGGATTAGGTTTAGGGTAAGGGTAAGGGTTAGGTTAGAGTTAGGGCTAGGGTTATGATTATGGTTAGGGTAAGAATTATGGTTAGGATTAGATTGGGGTTCGGGTAAGGGTTAGGGTTAGGGTTAGGGTTAAGTTTTAGGTTAGGGTTAGGGTTAGGTTTAGGTTAGGGGTAGGATTAGGGTTAGGGTTAGGGTAAGTGTTAGGGTTAGGGTTAGGTTTAGGGTTGGGCTTAGTGTTAGAGTAAGGGTACGGGTTAGGGTTAGGGTTAAGGTGAGGGTTAAGGTTGATGTTAGGGTTAGGGTTAGAGTAAGGGAAAGGGTTAGGCTTAGGGTTACTGTTAAGGTTAGGGTTAGGGTTAGGTTAAGGGTAAGGGTAAGGGTTAGGTTTAGGGTTAGGATTAGGGTTAGGGTTATTGTTAGGTTTAGTGTTAGGGTTAGGGTATGGTAAGGGTTAGGTTTAGGATTAGGGTTAGGGTTAGGGTTAGGGTTAGGGTTAGGGAAAAGATAAGGGGTAGGGTTAAGCTTAGGTTTAGGGTTAGGGTTAGGGATAAGGTTAGGGATAGGGTTAGGGTAAGGGTAAGGTTTAGGGTTAGGTTTAGGGTTAGGGTTAGTGTAAGGTTTAGGTTTAAGGTTAAGGTTAGGGTTAGGTTTAGGGTTAGGATTAGGGTTAGGGTTAGGGTAAGGGTAAGGGTTAGGGTTAAGTTGAGGGTTAGGTTTAGGGTTAGGGTTAGGGTTAAGGTTAGGGTGAAGGTGAGGGTTAGGGTAAGGGTTAGGGTTAGGATTAGGGTTAGGGTTAGGTTTAGGTTTAGGGTAAGTGTAAGGGTTAGGTTTAGGGTTAGATTTAGGGTTAGGGTAAGGGTAAGGGTTAGCGTTAGGGTTAGGGTTAGGGTAAGGGTTAGGGTTAGGGTTAATGTTAGGATGAGACTTAGGGTAAGGGTTAGGTTTATGGTTAGGGTTGGGGTTAAGGTTGAGGTTAGGGTTAGGGTTAGAGTAAGGGTTAGGGTAAGTTTTAGGGTTAGGGTTAGTGTAGGGGTAAGGATTAGAGTTAGGGTTACTGTTAAGTTTAGGGTTAGGGTTAGGGTAAGGGTAAGGGTAAGGGTAAGGTTTAGGGTTAGGTTTAGGATTAGCGTTAGGGTCAGGGTTTGGTTTAGGGTTAGGGTAAGGGTTAGGGTTAGGGTTAGGTTTAGGGTTGGGGTTAAGGTTAGGATTAGGGTTACGGTAAGGGTAAGGGTTAGGTTAGGGTTAAGGTTAGGGCTAGGGTTAAGGTTAGCGTTAGGGTTAGGATTAGGGTTAGGATTAGAGTTAGGGTTAGGGTAAGGGTTAGGGTTAGGGTTAGGGTTCAGGTTAGGCTTAGTGTTAGGGTAAGGGTAAGGGTAAGGGTTAGGGTTAGGGTTAGGGTTAAGGCTGAGGTTAGGGTTAGAGTTAGGTTAAGGTTTAGGGATAGGATTAAGGTTAGGGTTAGGGTAAGGTTTAGGGTTAGGGTTAGGTTTAGGGTTGGGCTTAGTGTTAGAATAAGGGTTAGGGTTAGGGTTAGGGTTAGGGTTAGACTTAGGGTAAGGGCTAGGGTTATGGTTAGGGTTGGGGTTAAGGTTGAGGTTAGGGTTAGAGTAAGGGTAAGTGTTAGCGTTAGGGTTACGGTTAGGGTTAGGGTAAGTGTTAGGGTTAGGGTTAGGGTTAGGGTTGGGGTTAGGGTTAGGGAAAGGGTAAGGGTTAGTGTTAAGGTTAGGGTTAGGTTTAGGGTTAGGGTTAGGTTTAGGGTAAGGGTAAGGGTTAGAGTTAGGTTAAGGGTAAAGTTTAGGGTTAGGGTTATGGTTAGGGTTAGGTTAAGGGTTAGGGTTAGGTTTAGGGTTAGGGTTAGGATAAGGGTTAGGGTTAGGGTAAGTGTAAGTGTTAGGGTTAGGGTTCTGGTTATGGTTAGGGTAAGGTTATGGTTAGGGTTAGGGTTAGGTGTTAGGGTAAGTGTAAGGGTTAGGGTTAGGGTTAGGGTTAGGGTAAGGGTAAGGGTTAGGGTTAGGGTTAGCGTTAGTTTTAGGGTTAGGGTTAGGGTAAGGGTTAGGGTTAGGGTTAGGTTTAGGTTTAGGGATAGGGTTAGGGTTCGGGTTAGGTTTAAGGTTATGGTTATGGTTATGGTTAAGGTTAGGGTTAGAGTTAGGGTAAGGGTAAGGGTAAGGGTTAGGGTTAGGTTTAGGGTTAGGGTAAGTGTTAGAGTTAGGGTTAGGGTTAGGGTTAGGGTAAGTGTAAGGTTAAGGGTTAGGGTTAAGTTTAGGGTTAGGGTTAGGGTAAGGTTTAGTTTTAGGTTTACGGTTAGGGTTATTCTAAAGGTAAGGTTTAGGTTTGGGTTAGGGTTAGGTTTAGGATTAGGGTTAGGGTAAGGATAAGTGTTAGAGTTCAGGTTAGGTTTAGGGTTAGGGTTCTGTTTAGGGTGAGGATA